>JAFIDM010008419.1:36427630-36459596 GCA_023159025.1 Thereuonema tuberculata | reverse complement strand
TAAACCACGTGTTGCTCACAATCAATTTATGCCTCTTACAGAATTCCTGTAGTCTTTCACCTCTCTCATTTCTCTTGCCATGACCATATTTCCCTACTATGTCATTTACTTCTTCATCTCCTATTACCGCGTTCCAATCACCCATTATTATAGTATATTTCTTGGCTTTATCTTCTTCCATGACTTCCTCTATTTGGTTGTATATCTCTTCCACATCTTCATCATCGTACTGATTAGTGGGCATATAAACCTGAATAATCATCAAATCTATATTATTACCTTTGAGTTTCATCATGGAACAGATACTGACGTGGTTTTCCATTGCCTTCCTGAGGAAACCATTCATGCTAACATTATAAATTTTGAGTTATTACATAATATTTTTATAATCATCATTTTAAAAATCTGCATTTAAAATTAATTGCGATTTTTCTTATTAATTAATTATATTTACATATCCATTAATTAGTTTTTATGCATAATTTTGGCATTGTATATAGTATTCACATACTTTTAATTTATATAAAGTGGTCTTGGAAAAACATTCTTAGTATTAAGTATTTTGTATTATCTATAAAGAAAGTTGTCCAAAATCGGTATCTTCTTTAATTAAACAAAATCTAGCAAATAAAAAAGTATTATAAACCATGATTCACTTAGTTAGGGTCTTTTGCTGTAATAAAATGGTGCTGATAAGTAAACAAATTCATTTTTACATTTTTATTTTAATTCAATTTTTTTTATATAGTAATACCCCATTTTGGACTACTGGTCGGACAAAATGGGATTCCAAAAGAAACAATGTAAAATATTGTGTAAATATAAAACTTTGTTTACTTATACTTTAATGAACTATATTATGAAAATGGCTTCTCTCGTCGCGTAAATGACTCAGCAGAATAAAGGACATGCCAAAACACTGACTAACAGGTAAGGAAATGAAATATGTACTCGCCCAATCGTTATCTTCGCATGTAACTGAGTTTAACATACCAAAAACGTTTGCGAAAATTGAAAACTTTTCACTTCAAAACTAAAAATCACACTACAACTCAAGCAAGCATCATCCGATCTTCACTACTCAACTCAAAGTATTGCTATGGCGTCCAGTAACAGTAGCACTATGGTTTCCCGCCGATAGCAGTACTAATCAAGGAGAACTTGATTAATGTCCCCGTTTGACCCGCTGTCCCCATTTTGTCCAACTCTCCACTAAATATAAAAGTAGAGTTGATTTTTTTTTCTGGCTCTATCTCCTCCGAAACCATAAGACACAGAAATACAATTAAGGGGTCAAATTTTAGGTGTAGTACTGAGGATGCTCATAGTTTCATTGTTATCTATGTGGAAACTTACGATCAAATATGACGTATCCGAGACGCTCTCGCGGCTGCGAGAAAGCGGTCGCGGTCACGGGTGGTGAGAAAACTATCTCAGAATCCAAGATCACAGACTTCATAGTTAATAAATAAATAAGTAGGCCTACTATACAAACTTTTATGTAGACAGATTTTTGGGTAGAATTAAACTGCTTTAATGATAAATTTATCCAATTGCAGGTACTTTCTGTAAATTTCTTCCAGGATTACAATATCTCCAGCTCTTAATTTAAGGAGAAATAACAACTTAGTAACAAGTGGAAGCAAGAGTAATTTAAAGAATGGAATTTGGAACATACATGCCGAATATAACATTGACTGTAAACAATCTTTGTAAGAATTGTCATTACCATTTTTTTATTATTGGTGAGAATGAAAGTAAAACCCGTAAATAGCAAATTATTTATTCTTGATAATGGATAGAATCTGTTTAGAAAACGGCATATTAATTATCTATATCTAGAAAAAGAAAAGTTCTGACTTACTCACTCACTGACTCATCAACGCCCTGCCCAAACCTTCGATCTAGAAAGCTGAAATTTGGCACAGAGGTTCCCTTTATGATGTAGACAAGGAATAAGGCCGGATTTTTCGAAATTCCCACGGGATAGGGATTTATGTATTATATTATATACATATTAATTAGCAATTTTCGCTTTAAAGTTGCCTTATTTCCGTAATTATAATTATTAGAGACTTCAAATTTGGCATGTAAGTAGGTAATTATAATCTAAAATATACGTATTCAAAGAATTTTCGATATTTGGATCTGAAAGGGTATAAACAGGATGGGTGGGAACTATCTTCAAGGTTATTTGTATCTCCGAAACCGCTTGAGTTGCAAACACGAAATTTCACGTGAGTGTTCTTTGTCAAAATCTAAAATATACGGATTTTCGAAATTCGGAAACCAAGGGGTGTAAATGGGAGGGCAAACATTCTTCAAGGGTATACGTATCTCCGAAACTGCTCGAGTTGCAATCACGACATTTCACATTAGTGTTCTTTGTCAAAATATAAAATATACGTATTCCACGAAATTCTGATATTCGGATCCTAAGGGGTATCAATGGGAGGGGGGGGGGATTTTCTTCCAGTACTGTTGCAAACATGAAATTTAACAAGAGTATACTTAATCTAAGTTTCAGTTTTTAGTTTATCTGATGTAATTTGCTTCTTTTGAAGAACTAAAGCGTTTTTTTTTTTTTTATGTTACGTATACAAGGCTTCCGTAGCAGGTCTATAACGTAATTTATAACTACCACGTACCTTTCGTACCAACTGGAAAAGTTTCAAAATTATCCCACCATTACAATTTCTTCGTCATCCACATCAGGCAACTCTTTTTTTTGTAACACGAGCGAAGCACGGGTATTTTTGCTAGTTATTGAATATTGAAGTAATAAGTACTCCTTATTGGTCCGGTAGTTCTGAGGTGTAGGGACTGAACTCAGGACTGGAGGATCGCTATTTTATTCCCTGTTGTGCGGCAGGTCGGGGTTTTTTCCACGTTTATTTCTCCTGTAGTCGGATCCTAGGCCTCACTCAGCCCTCTCTCAAATGAGTTTCATACTCTGGGGTTAAACGCGGTCCTGGACCGACCCGGTCCTGGACCTCTCTACCGGATTCTCCTACGTAGATGCAGCTATTATTGATGCACTGTAATCCGTAGATCGCTCCCTTGATGTTTTCAATTTTTGTCGGAACATGTCGCCGAGTATTCAAAATTTGTTGAATAGTGCTACGAGCAGGACTAGTGAGATGTAAACCTACTTGTTTGCATATTTTGTTCAATTTTGGGAATAAGATATCATGAAAATCAACAGAAACAAACCTCTTATCTTTTTTAAGGGAAGGGGTGTCATTGTGATAAAATAGTGCTCGTAGGATGTATGCTAATGAGACGTCAGCACCCCGCTACAGGGATGCAAGGACCACATTGCTGTTTCATTGGTTTATTATTTTGTATAATCGTTATAAAAACCGACTTTTCTTTTGTATTAATCACTTGAAAATATTTACGGTTCATAAGTAACTGAAACCTTGGTCGTTTGTATTTTTTGTATTAAACAAGTTAGTAACATATTCAGGTGTACAGGCTTTGATATTGAGTTAGTAATACATATATATCAATATATAATAATATTGTTATTAATATATTGTACTTAATTGATTTTTTGGTTACATTTATTCAGTCATTATGTTGTTTTTTTATTATAACTGTTTATTTATTTAATTCTATAAGCAAACATTGATGTGATCATCACGGAGGTGTTTAAATTTGTAATTCATTTTTGTTAGTATGAAAACTTTAAAATAGAAAACTAACTTTTTATGAACTATTTAACTAAAACTCAGATTCAAAACAAGTGAATGTAATTTTGTGCTATAGCATAAATTTAAGTGCGACCCATATTAATAAAAATAATTTAAAAATAATTATAATAATAAAAAAAATACATCCTTTCTTTCCAAATGTAAGGAAAAATAAAAATAAGAAAAAAATTAAGGAAACTTTAGGAAAATAAGAAAAACAAAAAAAGAAATTAATATGCGGATTCGAACGGAAATCCTTAGTATAAAAGTCCGAGACGTTAAGCATCAAGCTTTAGCTAACAACTGATATGATACAGTCTCATTTGTAACAGTTTAGCTAATAGAGAAAATCCAATGAAAACAATGCCAAATATCTCAAACATGGGTAGGCGTTGGTCCCTGAAAATACCTTATTCCTACGTTCCTTGGGCCTCTGAACACGATAGTGAAACCGTTGGTTGATCCGACCTTCCGTTCTGGAGTTGTTAGGGGTGGAGAGATACGGACGGACGGACAATCAAATGCAACAGCTACCGATTTTGGTCGCTATCATAATAGATCCGAAATGGATCGCAAAAAATACTCTTAGATTAAATTGTATAATGTGTAAATAAAAAATGTGGAAGCGACTACTTAATGCTTCCTAATGGAGCTGTTATTTTTTAAAACCTTTACTCCGGCAGAGAATATACGAATAATATAACGCACCAAGATAATACTTATGTGTAGCTAACCTGTTGTAATTAAAAACAAAGCCAATACATTTAAAACAAATCTATGTATATATTCTTACAATAGTTCTTGGTACATAAATATGTTTGCTTTAATCACTTGCACGAATTCACGTGTTATGATACGAAGTATCTCACGTTAAAGGCATGTACAATACTCTTCTTAAATTGACGTTTAAAAGTCTCTTTCTGTTAACTTTCTGTGTACTTGTATTATCGCCCTAAATCTTTACTTTGTAATCTTTACTTGTGTCTTGTGATGTGACCTTCTTGAGTAAATAACTGTATTCTTGTGTAATTGGCCCGTCCGTGTGAACAAATCAAAGGTTACTTACAATATCTTGAAGTTCTAATATCTTCCGTCTACTCGTTCGGTATTGAATAGCCTTCTAGGAATACTTAACGTTGTCTTTCTATTCGCTGACTTTCGAACTCCGTTGAAGATAAGCATTCGAACCAGGTAACTTCTTAAATACTTCTTAATTCGAACGAACTTCCAATCTGCTTTCCAGCATGTACCTATTTTGTTTCACTGCCACTTACTTTCAGGATCAAGGAATATTCAGCTTTCATATTCCCTTGCATCTTATAACGAGATAACTTTAGTACACACTCATGTTCGTTATCATCTACCGCCATTTTTCCATTCTTCTCGATTCACATTCACCAAGAACCAAACTCTATCGTCACACGAGTTCATTGTTTTACAATCGATACTGCATCGCATCGAGTGTATCACGCCTTTTATTGTTCCGTTGTTCTTTTGTTTTAATCTTTCAACTTTTCTCACGGAAAAATATTGACTAATCTTTGGATTGCATTCTGTTTGATAATTCTCTGGAAATAATTCAGGTAAGTATTTCAATTCAAACCTACAAAAAAAAACCCGCGCGGACATTGAGAAAAAAAGATTAAAAGAAAAAAAAAAGTATATATGCAGATTCGAACCGACAACCGCATATATATGAGTCAGAGACATGATGAGATGGTTGCATTTCTAAGAGTTCAGCTAATAGCGGAAATCCAATGATAACAATGCCAAATATCTCGCTCATGGTGGGGGGGGGGCTTGAAAATACCCTATTCCATGTTTTTTGGGGCCTCTGAACACAATGATGAAATCCGTTTGTCGATCTGATCATCCGTTTGGGAGTTGTTCAGAGGGCACAATGACAACAATGCCAATTATCTCGAACATGGGTAGGAATAGGCCCCTAAAAATACCCCATTTCTACAGTCTTTGGACCTCTGTTCACGATGGCTAAATCTGTTTGTCGATCCGATCTTCCGTTCGGGAGTTGTTAGGGGTCGACAGACCCGGACAGACGCAATAGCTACCGATTTTGGTGGCTATCACAATACCTCCCAGATGGGTCGTTAAAAATACTCGTAGATTAAATTGTGTAATGTGAATTGTACTGAAGATAAATGCTAATGAAATTGACAAAGGTACCATCAAGAACTTAATTAAATTACGAAAATCTGAGGCCCTGTCAATTGATGTAGGATGAGAAACATACACCGAAGATAGAAAGAAACATCTAAGCCCATGCTAGATTCGAACCCAGATTTAGATTTATTAGCTTTATGCCCTTACCTCTCAGATAGTTGGAAATTAAGCTAAAAAATACGGTATTTCCCAAGGATTGACTATTTAAATAAATCTTTAATAGGATTAATTTTGCAAATAAATGAGAAAATAAAGATAAATATGTATTGGGTTGGCCAAAAAGTTCGTTTGGCTTTTAAACAAAAATAAAAGATACATTTTTCATTTTCACCAATAATTTTATTGAAAAACGTCTTCAACGGTTTACTCAACTACGTTCTGCTATCTTTCAAGCAACTTTATAATTCCATCTTCCCAAAACTTTTTATCTTTTTCAGCATAAAAAATGTTCCAGATGCCTTTGGTGTCTTACAAATTCTTGCAAGGGAATTGATTTTTTTTCATGTGTAAGAGGATTTGTAAAAACTGAAATCAATGGAAATCCGAAGGTGCAATGTCTGGTGAATAGGGCGGATGAATCAGAACTTCCCAGCCAAGCTGTAACAGTCGTTGTCTGGTCATCAAAGAAACATTGTGATATATATTATTAAATATCATCCACACATCCGAAATAAATGTCACAATACTACATTTGTTATTAGAAAAAGCGAATTTTTAAGGAGATTATTCACCGTCTCCTCTTTCTCAAGCCTTTTATATGATAACAATAATAAGCGAGATTCTTTTTATTACAATGATCTTAAAATATCATACTAACAACTAAACGTTAATACAATATTAAGCAGGAATCATATTCTACAATATATAAATCACAAATTCTTAACAATCAACGAAAAACGTAACTATTATTATATATAAAGACTATTAACTCTTTAATTTTTCGAATACAAAAATTAGAAGGACAATAGAAAGCTTATGTTTTCGCAATTCGAAAGAAATAATTCTCAATAGGAATGAAGGAGTTAAAAGTAAGTGAAAGTTTAGTAAAATTGGGTAGAGATATGGTCAACAAAAATGTTTAACCTCTAATAAAAAGGTAATAATTGAAAAATTAAAGAGTTAATAGTCTTTATATATAATAGTAGTTATGTTTTTCGTTGATTGTTAAAAATTTATGATTATTACATTGTAGAGTATGATTCCTTCTTAATATTGTATTAACGTTTAATTCTTAGTATGATATTTTAAGATCATTATAATAAAAATAATCTGACTTATTATTGTTATCATGTAAAAGGCTTGAGAAAGAGGAGACATTGAATGCTCCTTGAAAATTCGTTTTTTCTAGTAATAAATGTAGTTTATGACATTTATTTTCTGGTGGATGATGTTTAATAATATACATTATAAAAGAGAAGATTTAAGGAAGAAATATGGGTCGTTTGTATATAGTAAAACATTGCTGTCTTGCCTGCTTATTTACTTCCGTCTTCAATATTAAATTGGCGACATAAAATTCAACAATTTTTTTTGTTTGAAATATACGCTGATATGACTGCTGTCATAATACAATCTAACAAAATGGTGTCGAATGACGTTAAATCACCTAAGCGCTACTTAAAAGAAAACGAACGAACTTTTTGAACAATCCAATACTTCATTTTCAAATACATAAACACTAAAATTTCATTAAACCCTTAGTTACTCTTGGTTCCGTGAGTCCCATGAGATGCGTAGTTTAATTTGAAAAATTAAATTAAATTTTAATTTCATTTTTTTTTGTTTATTTTTTTAGAATACCGTGAATTTTCCTGTGGCGAGAACCAAATATGTACTGCTCATAAAACTGAATGTCAATGTAAGAATGGTTATCATTATCCTGATCCGAAGGATTATCACAAATGCGTCAAAAGTTAATGATAGTCAATTCATTACAGATTCACATTAGGGAATATTTTTGTTGATATTATTTTCTAAATGACTGTTCTGAAATTTTGAATATTAAATTTAAATATATTTTATAGAATAAAATGTGCTACAATAAATTTATATAAATATATCCAATACGATATTAAAAATATACATTATGGTTATGTAATTTCTATACAGTGGCACTTAAGTATCACACGAAAAGGACACATTTCTAATTAGTTTCTATGGACCAGAAAAGATCTGTGAAAAGAGGAACGTCGTCTGTTACTGTGATTATTATGCTATCTTAAAGAAAAGATTATGAAATGATTACGAATAACAGAAATGCTTGAATTTGTCTGTAGTTGGCATAAATATATGCTTTCCTCCAAATCGCAGTGAAACAACCATTCCAACGGTCTCAATGAATTTTTATAGCGCATAGAACATTAAAACTGCACATTTAATTATTAATAAACATCAATGAATGAGACCAAATGTTTGCTAAGCAACATCCTAGAACAGCTGTTTCACGCTCATTTGCGATCAACAGTTAGGAGTAGTCACCAGTAAACACCCAGGTCTCGCTACTGAGGACAATAAGAATACTCGTCGGAATCGCAGTTAAGCCTGCAAAGCAAAATAAACAATATTTCTACTCGTCTCAGTACCGAGACCTCGTCGTTTACTGGTGAATATTCGTAACTGATAATCACCAACGTTCAGCACATCAACGTAAGGAAAAATAAAAAAAATAAAAAAATTAAGAAAAAACTAAAGAAAACGTTAGGAAAATAAGAAAAAAAAAGTACATAAGTGGATTCGGTACAGAGTACAATAGGAATTCTCGTCGGAATCCATGTTGAGCCTGCAAAGCAAAAATAAATACAATAATAAAATAGAAAGCTGAAAATTCGAGGAAAAATGTTTCCTTAAAAATAATCTGTAAACAAAAAAAATAAAAATTAAATAATTACTGTGAGTGAATACATAAATAAACAAATGGTTACTGCAAATAACAGTATTTGCAAAGTAAATAAATAAATACAAGGTGGCCTGAGAAAATGTATTTAACAGCAAAAAAACAAAGCACATGCGATATGTTGTGAAACACTTTGATATTTAGCGTCTAACTTAAATTCTCAAAGCGTGATGTTGTCATCAGGCATCAACAGAAAGTATCGTTCGAATATCGCTAATCCAGGAATAGATCAAAATTTAAGTTTGAAAACAACTAAAGTTGCATCGCTATTGCACCATCGCAAAGTCAAAATATAAAACGAAAGTATCTAATAATTCATTAATTATTGAATATAAATTAGGTCAAGTTAATTAAGTATTAATTTAGTACTAGAAAATGGATATCAGTGAAAGCATTATCACAATATGATTCCTGTTTATCAAGGCTTTCCAAATATTTCTTTAAAATAATATTTTTTAGTAAATTTAAATTTTAACGTGAATTACGACTGCATTTATCAAATATTTCATTTTTCGTTTCGTCAAACCAGTAATAATAATAATAATAATAATAATAACTGACATAATCCAACACCCAGAACATATGCCTCGTTTCCTCACACAGGGTGTCACATACCTACAGAGCAAGAACACTGAAACAGCACACCCTGCTAACTACCGCCCAATCACTTGTTTCCCCACACTTTACAAACTCATCACCTCCTGCCTCGCAGACAAGATCTACACACACATCGAGACATAACATTCTTTCCGAACAGCAGAAGGGCTGTCGTAGGAATTCCCAGGGCTGTAAGGAGCAACTCCTTATTGACTCTGTAATCCTGCGCTAGGCGCGCGCGAAGAATAGGAACTTACATATGGCATACATCGATTACTAGAAGGCAGTTGATTCTGTCCCTCATTCCTGGCTCCTACACACTCTTCATATCTATAAAATACACCCCAAGATCACGGCATTCGTAGCTGCCACGATGAAGAGTTGGAACACAACATTACACCTAAGCACCTCCAACACCTCCATAACTACAGATCCTATTCCCATAAGAAGAGGTATTTTCCAGGGAGACTCCTTGAGTCCTCTTTGGTTCTGCCTCGCCTTGAATCCACTGAGCCACATACTAGATAACACAAAACACGGTTGTAGGCTTACCTCAGGCACTATAACACCATATAAAATCACACACTTACTCTACATGTATGACATTAAACTCTATGCCACAAACAATGCACAACTTACTAATTTACTACAAGTCACCACACAGTTCACCAAAGACATTGGGATCGAATTTGGAATCGACAAATGCCGCAAGTTACGCAACACGTGGGAAGACTTCGAATTTGGAGGGTTTTGAACTGGACCATGGGTTGGCCATTCAATCCATGGAAGAGGGAGAGACCTACAAGTACCTGGGCTTCCAGCAAGCGCGCGTCAATGACAACACAAACATCAAAAATGCACTGAAGAACACATACCTTGCTCGAGTTCACAAAATCCTCAAAACACAACTCAAAGCCAGAAATATAATTAAAGCCATCAACACTTTTGCCGTCCCCACACTATATATTCGTTCGGCATAATTCCATGGACAAACACCTAACTCGAAGCACTACAACGCGCAACACGCACTACATTCACGAAACACAACGTGCATCACCCCAAGTCCGCTACGGAAAGGATGACTCTTCCCAAAAGGAGGGAGGCCGAGGACTCATCAACCTCATCATCCTACACAATAAACAAGTACACACACTTAGGGAACACTTCCATCAAAGAGCAGAACACTCCTCACTCCACTCAACCATTGCCAAGGCAGACACACACCTCACACTCCTGAACCTCGAAAACTCTTCTCCAACACTCACCACCCCTGACACCCACACTCAGCAGCTGCGTGAATCTTGGGCTCGTAAGGAACTCCATGGCAGACATCGCCACGAACTCAGCCAGCCTCATGTCGACATGGAAGCGTCGAACAGATGGCTGACGAGTGGTGAGCTGTTTGGGGAGACCGAAGGGTTCATGATCGCAATACAGGACCAAGTCATCTCCACACGCAACTACAAGAAACACATTCTATACGATGCAAACATACAAGACGACAAATGCAGGAAATGCCACACTACGCATGAGACGATCGATCGCGTAATATCAGGCTGTCCCCTTCTCCCTCAAACAGACTATCTCCACCGACACAATCAGGTAGCGTCGATCATTCATCAACAACTAGCACACAAACATTCACTTATTAAGAACACGGTCTCGTACTACAAGTACATACCACAAAGCATACTAGAGTCATCCTCATACAAACTGTACTGGGACCGACCCATTTACACAGATAAAACCATACATCACACTTGTTGATAAGGTCAACAAACTTGTTAAGGTGCAATAAGGTATTGCAGTGCATAACAGCAAGAACATGCAGAAAACTCACGCAGACAAGATCAGTTAATACACCGATCTAGCACACGAGCTCCAGAAGCAGTGGAGGCAGGACCGAGTACGTATTGTACACATCGTTCTGTCTGCCACGGGTCTAGTGCCTCACACATTGCACCACAGTCTCGGCACACTAGGACTTCGCAAAAACACTTATGCACAACTGCAGAAGGCTGTGGTACTCAACACTACACGCATAGTTAGGAAATTTATGGACACAACCACAGATTCTAATCTAATTCTTGCACACGTCTTTACACTTGGCAATATGTGCTTTGGTCCTTTACCCGCCATGTTGTCTTTGCTGGGGAAACCCCAGGTTTGAAACATAATAATAATAATAATGCTATTCATATATTGCTCATAGTCATATTTTGCAAATATAGTTTATTCCAAGAATTTAACAGATAAACAATTACAAAAGCATTATCAGGATATATATCAATAAATAGAATATAATTCATACAAGATGGAGACAAAAGTGACCCCTCAAAAACTAAAAGCATGAAAATAAAAAACAAGGACAAAATGTGGAAACCAAATCCTTGGGCAGCATTCAGGCTACCACAAAAGGAATTTGATCACAAAAAAAAGAGAAAAAACAAAAACAAAACATATGTATGAATAAATAAATAAACAAACCATCTGATTGGTGAAACAAAAGCAATTAATTCAAAAAAGAATGCCTTTTGCGTCGAGCTGATACTCTGAGCTGTTTCGAGGTTCTTAGGCTCTCATCAGCCAGAGCTAATGAGCCACTGCAAGACTCAAAAGGCATACGAGGGGAGGTATTATAAATACAAGATGGAGATAGTGACCCCTCAAAAACTAAAAGCAAGAAAATAAAAAGCAGGAACAAAATGTGGAATCCAAATCCTTGGCTGAGTAGCACTGGCTGATAAGCTCTGGCTGATGAGAGCCTAACAAGCTCGAAACGGCCGTCCCAGAGTATCAGCTCGACTCAAAAGGCATTCTTTTTTGAATTAATTGCTTTTGTTTCACCCATCGGAGGGTTTGTTTGTTTATTTATTTATTTATACATTTTTTTTTCTCTTTTTTTGTGATCAAATTCCTTTTGTGGCAGCCTGAGTGCTGTCCAAGGATTTGGATTCCACATTTTGTTCTTGTTTTTTATTTTCTTGCTTTTAGTTTTTGAGGGGTCACTGTCTCCATCTTGTATTTATAATACTTCCCCTCGTACGCCTTTGAGTCTTGCACTGGCTGATGAGAGCCTCACAAGCTCGAAACGGCCATCCCAGAGTATCAGCTTGACTCAAAAGGCATTCTTTTTTAGAATATAATTCACTTTTAACTATTTCATTCGTACAACGTGATTATCCCATCCTGAGATTTCAGGGAATCACTGCTTTAGTATTTTGCCTCCAAAGAAAATAGGTCTAACTTATCGGTTTGGCAAAGTATTGTCAGATGCCAAATAAAATGTTGTAAATATGAAATTTCATTTTTTTAAAGGTATTCAATAACAATCTTGCTTTTCGTTAGGCAACAATAGTTGTATTTATTCTCGGCCAATCAAAATGCATTAAACTCAAAACAAACAAGATGGCGACTAACGGTAGTTTTCTATACAGGAATTTTGACGGATCTCCCACGAAGGAAAAGACCAAATACAGTGGAACCCCGCCATTTGTTCACCTCTACACTCGTACAACTCCGCATTCTCCCAACTTTTTCGAATAAAATTCGACTCGGAAATCGGACCCGATGGAGTTATCAGGCCCCGATGCTACCAGGTCCCGATGGAGTCGAAGTCTCATGTTGGTCCTCGTTTGCTAAATATTTTTATAAGTTGCTTGAAACGTTGTGTTATTTTATTGCCATTCTTGGTTATTGAAAATGAGTTTAATCATGTGTCAAAAAAAGATAAGTGATTCAACCTCGTCTAAAAGGAAAGCAAGTGAGAACTACAATTTAATTGAAAAAACAAAACAAAAAACGTCGTGCTCTTTCTTGTTGAAAGTGGAACTCGTGTCTCGGACCTGGCCATTCAATACAGTTTTTATGCATGATTTTTTGCATTAAGTATTATTCTAGAGTTAACAACAACTTTAACGTGCGAACAAATTGACAATACAATAAAATAAAAAACATAATCGCACATAAATATTTATGTGTGATTATGTTTTTTATTTTATTGTATTATTATTATTGTAGAGGTTCAAATAAACATCATCTGAGGGTCTGGAACAGTTTAGTTCAATTTACATAATTTCCTATGGGAAAAATTGATTTAATATTTGTACAAAGCACAATTCGAACACCCTCCTGCCACGAATTGTGTACTAATAGTCAAGTTCCACTGTATATACTAATGAATATTTACGGATATTCATTTTATATCCTCATTGATTTAAACTTATAAAAATAAAACAAAATATGATTGTCACTGAATGTGAACAATTCATTTCTGAACTATAAAATCGAGTGAACTTAAAAAAAACAAATTAATATCTATTATAAAAGAAAAAATTAAGATATTTTTCGCAGCAAAGTCAACAAAGATATGGAAAAAAATCATAAAGCAAACTACAACAGCGGTGGAAATTTTTGGAAAATTGATAATATAACAGAGGATGAAATCCAAAGCTTTATAATAGAAATTGGCAACCACTGATAATAAAATGTAAACAATACAATCATACATTTCAATAAAAATTCAATGTCCACTCAACATCAACAGCTCATTTCATAACTACAATCTAAAGGAGTCAACTTAAAAAACAACAAGTAGGGAAAGCGATTAGTAAACCAATCATAATGCTTCGCTATTCTTTAGTTTAGAATAGACTGCGCCGGGGTGGTATAGAAAATGCGCGCGCGAGTCTCTTTGCGACCTCATGCTATCTTACCCACCCTTATTTATATGGAATAATCGTCATTTTTCGAGAAGTCGTTACGAAGCATTATGGGATATGTGTCCACAGACAGACAAACTGGGGATATAAGGCGCTTTTCAGAAGCCTAAAATTAGCTTCCATTTCCACAGTACATGAATAGTTCATTTCATAAGTTATGTCAAGTAATGTGAACTTACAAAAGTAATGAATTATCATGTTTACTAAAACCAACAGTTCATTTCAGAATTATAAAATCCAGGAGTGAACTTTAAAAAAAGTTAATATCTTTTATTCAAGAAAAAAAAATTAAGATATTTTCATTTCTAATGAATATAATATATTGTCGTAGACCTTATGTGTATAATTATCAACAAAATACATTTTTTATGTGTAATATAGAAAACAAATATTACATATCATTTTTCATAAATCATGAAACTTCTGAAGGAATAAATATATATAATATAATATATAATTGATATATCTGTACAATTAATGGGACGACACAAAAAAAAATCTGCCTTAATGGAAATTTAGAATTTTATTTCTGTTCTGTTTATAACTTTGATATTTTAAGAAAAGTTTCAAAACAATTGTTGAAAATGAAGATTACAATTTAGATATTATTCCCCCTAACATTTCTTAGTAGCTATCGTCTTGAATTCAGCTAACTTCCATTATAAAGGCAAAATATTGATACTGACATCTTGTTCTCCTTCTGGCGAAAGGATGCATTATGTAATCTGTAAGCCGTCTGCAGCATAGAAACGGGATAAACTGTACAGCATAAATGGAGGCTGTCAGGTCGAAAAGATATATATAGGTATAATATTATGCTTAATAGGAATGACGTATTGTGGAGAAGATAATTCTGATATATATAAACATATATATATTATATTATTTTAATAAAGTGTATTTAACTTTATTGATTTTTTTGGTTACGTTTATTCAGTGATTATGTTGTTGTTTTTTTATTACAACAGCTATATTTATTTATTTAATTCTACAAGCAAACATTGATGTGATCATCACGTATGAGGTGCTTAAATTTGTAATTTATTTTTGTTATTATGAAGACTTTAAAATAGAAAACTAACTTTCTATTAATTATGGACATTTCACTAATATGATTTATAAAACGCAGATTTTAATAAAGTGAATGTAATTTTGTACTAAAGCATAAATTTAAGGTCGACCCATAATAATAAAAAAAATTAAAAATAGTAGAAAAAAATGGAAGTACATTAACGTAAGGAAAAATAAAAAAAATTAGGAAAAAAGTAAAAAAAATTTGTTACAAAAATAAGAAAAAAAAGCGGATATTAAGAAAAAGAGATTAGGAGAAAAAAAAAGTAGATATATGGATTCGAACCGACAACCTTTAGTATATGAATCCGAAACGTAACCATTAATCTATAAATGGTTCCATTTAGTTATTTCTCGTAATTAAATAGCAAGTAGAAAATTAAGCCAAAAAGTAGGGCATTTCCCAAGGATTGACTATTTAAATAAATCTCTATGGAACTAATTTTGCAAATAAATCGGTAAATATGTATTGGTTGGCCAAAAAGTTGGTTCGGATTGTAACTAAAAATAAAAGACACATTTTTCATTTTCACAAATAATTTTATTGAATAACGTTTTCAATGGTTTGTTCCACTACCTTCTGCCATCTTTCAGGCCACTTTCTAATTCCATCTTCCCAAAACTTTTCCAGCAAAAAAATTTTACAGGTGCCTTTGGTGTCTTCCAGGGCAGTGATTTTTTTTTCCCATTAAGAGAATTTTGTAAAGAAAGAAATCAATGGAAATCCGAAGGTGCAAAATCTGGTGAATATGGCGGATGAACCAGAACTTGTCAGGAAAGCTGTAACAGTTGTTCTCTGGTCATCAAAGAAACATTGTGATCTTGCTTGCTTATTTACTTCCATCTTCAATGTTAAATTGGCTACACAAAATTTATCAATTTTGATCAATATTTGTTTTAAATGACACTGATATGACAGCTATCACAATACAATCTAACAAAATGGTGTCGAATGACGTTGAAGACCCCTAAGCGCTACTAGAGCAAACTTAAAATTTAAAAAACCGAACGAACTTTTTGGCCAACCCAATACTTCATTGTTCAGATATATAAACACTAAAATTTCATGAAATCCTTCAAAAATTATTCTTGATTCCGTGAGTCCCATGGGGTAGTTGTTTAATTTGAAAAATTAAATTAAGTTTTAAATAAAAGAAATTTAACGTGCTGTGAATATGAGTAAATAAAGGAAAGGAAACGCAGCACTTGAATAAAAGGAGAAATTGCCTTTCTGATTGGGCTGAGGAGTCCGTAGAAGGACGAAACGGCCGTCCCAATTCCATCCAATAATCTAACCAGTAAGGCAATTTCTCCTTTTATTCAAGTGCTGCGTTTCTTTCCTTTATGCAAATTAAGTTTTAATTTCATTATTTTTGTTTATTTTTTTTAGAATGCGGTGAATTATACTGTGGCGAGAATCAAATATGTACTGCTGATGAAACTGCATGTGAATATATGGAAGGTTTTATTCCTGATCCGAAGGATAATCACAACTGCATCAAAAGTATAATAATGGTCAATTCATTAAAGATTCACATTCGGAAATGTGTTGGTTGATATTATTTTCTAAATGACTGTTCTGAAAATTTGTATAAATATATCTAACACAATATTAAAATTATACACTACGGTTATGTAATTTCTATACAGTGGCACTTAAATATCTCACGAAGAAGGCACATTTTTAATTAGTTTTTTAAGGACCAGAAAACGTGCAGCTCTTGAAAAGAGAACGTCGTCTTTTACTGTGATTATTAAGCTATCCTGAAGAAAAGATCACCAGTAAACAGCGAGGTCTCTGTACAAAGGACAATAGAAATACTCATCGGAATCGCGCTTTTATGCCGTGCGGTGCATTGAGTCGGGGATCTTTCCAAGTTTATTCTTCTTCCAGACGGACCCTAGACCACACCCATCCCTCTCTCAAATGAGATTCCTAATCGGGCTGGGTTCCTAAATCGCTGGGAGAATCGCTGGGGGCCTAAACCTCCCGCGCCCCCCAGGACCTGCATGACCTGTTGCTGTACGGATTTCATAACAGCTCCTTGACTTATGATGAGGCAATTCCAATACCCATTAACGTCGATTGTGAATATATGATAAATACTATAAATAACTACTGTCAGTGAATAAGTAAATGAACAAATAGTCACTGTAAATACCAGTTCTTTCAAAGTAAATAAATAAATATAAGTTCGCCTGAAAAAATTTAATTAACAGCAAAAAAAAAAAAATTACGTGCGATACGTTGTAACATACTTAGATGTTTACGCCCACGAATATTATCAGAGTATCGGAGCATGATGTTGGACACTAAAATTTCATTAAACCCGTAAAAACTTATCTGATGATACTTTCGGAACAAAGTTAATTGTTTAATTTGAAAGATTAAATTATAATTTAATTTCATTATTTTTGTTTATTGTTTTAGAACGCGGTGAATTTTACTGTGATGTGAATCAAACATGTACTGCTGACAAAACTGAATGTCAATGTAAGGAAGGTTTTATTCTTGATCCGAAGAATAAAGACAATAAATGCGTCTTTGGTAAGTTAATGATAGTCAATTCATTAAAGATTCACATTCAGGAATATTTTTTGTTGATATTATTTTCTAAATGACTTCTGAAATTTTGAATATTAAATATAGATGAATTCTACAGAAAACAATGTACTACAATAAATTTGCAGAAATATATCTAATACGATATTACAAATATCATTATGGTTATGTAATTTCTAGTAGTTTTGGAAAAAAATGTAGTTACTGATGTAGAAAAAAGATGGTCTTCAGTAAAGTAAACCAAATGTTTTGGAACAAAATAAAAAGCTACAAGTACTCAGCTAGAAAGTTTTGGCCTTAAATAAAATAAAGCTTAACATTGCATCATCACATTTTTACTATAATTTTAAGAATAAATTTTAGTACGATATAAGCTTGAACTACTAAATAGCTTTACGTGTGCTGATAGATATAGTTCAAAGTTCAGCCTGCACACAAGCATAAAAAGTTGAAAAGTTTAAAATACTAAAAAATTAGAAATTTAAAACATGGGAAGTCCAAAGCTTTCGCCTCCCTTCAGATGAGGTTTCGTCAGTGGAAATGATCCAAGTAGCTGTCGATTCTTCTATTTAAGGAGAAGATGACCAATGAACTGCCTGGGTTGTCCATTGGTGAACTGGAGGACGAATCAGAAAGGAATGATGTCCGAGTGGGGCGCGCTGGTAGAGATCGTATGAACCTAGATGGCAAGAGATCGGAGCACATGGGAAAGTTTACAAACAAAGGAACAACTAAAGGAGGAAACGGGAATAGGGAGGAAGCGGAAAAGATAGAAAAATAACAATGAGAAAGGGATGGAACAAAAAAGAAAAAGAGAAAAAAAAATTAGAGAAAACGGGGAGATTTTAAGGGAGTAGGGCTTGTTAATATTGAAAGGGGAAGAGAAAGGGGGAAGGGAGGGGGGTCAAGTTGGTAAAGAAGGGGGGGGGGGGGGGGAAGTTTGACGGCTTTTTCTTTTTTCTTTTTGAGTTTTGACTTAAAGGAATATTGGCTGATGCTGTGTGTGGAAATGCCGTCATTATAGCAGCCCTGTATGAAGTTGCAATGCAAGACTTGTTCCTCATATTCAATAGTATTAACTCAGCCATTCAGTTTGAAATAGAACATGAAAATAACAGGGCTATCCCATTCCTTGACTTTCAAGTGTCTGTTCATGAAGGAACCTTCCACTCGCAGGTGTACAGGAAACCTACCTCATCAGGAATCACCCTCAACTTCCAGTCATTCTGCCCTATAGCGTTCAAAAGAAACGTTATTAACATGGCAGTCGAGAGGGCTTTCAATATTTTCAGCTCCCTTCCTTTGTTCAACAGGGATAATCCGCAACCTACGGAAAATTCTCATTGGCAATGATTAATCCCCCTGCATATATCAATACAGCCATAAAGAAAAAGATAGCATCTATCTACAATAACGATGTTCCGTGTCCTCACGTACAGCTAAAACGATTCATCTCTATTGACTATTCTCCAGCATGGTTTCCGGCTATCTCTAAGGTATTGAGGCCTCACAACATTGTATCTACTGCATCCAGTCGTCACACTACCGAGGTCATGTTAATATCCACAAAAGTAAGCCTAATAAAGTGGATTTAAAGGGAGCTATTTACTCCCTTCAATGTAAAAATTTTGAGTGCAGCTACTTAGGCGAAACCGATCGTGCCTTATCGGACCGGATAGCGGAACATGTCAGGGCTATGACCAAGAATAACACCGCTTACGCCACGGTTCGTCACCTCAACAAGACGCACACCGCATAGACTGCTCCAACATCGTTGTCCTTGGCAGTTCCGAGACCTTTTTCTAAGGAGGACCTTT
Source organism: Thereuonema tuberculata (assembly GCA_023159025.1). Taxonomy (NCBI): domain Eukaryota; kingdom Metazoa; phylum Arthropoda; class Chilopoda; order Scutigeromorpha; family Scutigeridae; genus Thereuonema; species Thereuonema tuberculata. The sequence continues at coordinate 36,440,058 of JAFIDM010008419.1, read as the reverse complement.
TATACTTAATTTGGTATGAGGAACCCGCCTCCGCAGTTTGTCCCCCTATTTTAGATTCACTATATATATAACAACTCTTTATATTATTTCTGTACTCTAGTTCTGTAAAATTGTTTCTAGCATACCTCAATCATTCGTCTTTGTCCTTCAAGAATCAGAGCCCTACAGTATCAACTGAATTCATTTTACTAAACCCAATTATTCAACAGCCTAAGATATCTCAAAAACAGTCTTAATTTTGATTTCTTCAATTAATTATAATACTTAATATTTTCACGTATTTGTTGGAATAAAATATTAAGAATTACAATTAATTGAAAAAACAAAATTATACAATTACATTTGCTTTATGTAATTTCATACATTCTAAGTAAATAATTGTTAGTTAATTAGTTGAACGTAATTACTGATAATAACAGTGTCTTAGCTATTTCTAAAGTATAAAAGAAACTATGTTCGTAGGTTCGTTGTTATTTCTTTTTCCTATGCACCGGATAAAGCCGGGTTTCTTCGCTAGTTGATAATATAAAATAACATACATACACAGTAATTCAATCCGAAAATTGGTTGAAGTTCACGGAACCGTAGTGACCCCCGAAGGGCGATCCCTAGGAGAAACCGTAACTTATTCTTGGGAACAGATACTGGACTGGTTTCCCGTTGCCTTCTCCAGATAAAATAAAGAATAGATAAATTATTTAAACAGAATTTAGTTCTCTACATACGATTATTTTAAAATATTTTGACTTTTCTTTAGATTATAGACAAACGAAGCCAAACAAAAATGGAATTTCAAGAAACCATATGTGAGAAGACAGATGCTTCAAGAGCTACGAAATAAAAAATTACCATTTCTTTCTAATTTATTAAAAAAAAAATAAAACCCCTATTCAATGGGGCAATTGTAAAATAAACAAGCTATGCTTAAAATTTTATTAAAATTAAGATTTTAGGAGAGAAAAATTTTTCCAAGTAGAATTTAAAATATTTAATCTAAATCAAACTAAATAAATATTAAAAAATGCCATAATTGTAATTAATCATCATTAACATAAAAAAGACGATAAATCAATATTTGATAGTTATCATTATTATTATTTTTAACCTGTTAACTAAAAAAATGGAAAAAAAGATATGGTTATGTCATTAGAAATTTTGTTTAGACCTTTATGAAAATAAATGTTTGATATAATTTGCTTTAATTTATGACAACATTATTTTTAGGGCCTTCTAGAATATATCTCATCTTATTTTAATTTTCTAAATTTGTTTTATGTTGAATCAAAGCAAATACTTCAGCATTGTATAAAAAATAAATTGTAATTGTGAAATAAAAGAAATATTAATTATATGAAATATATTTCCAATTAATAATATTGAATAACTTGTTTCTAATATTCAGTCTGCTGTTAAGGTAAAGTTCATTTGATTACTTTTGATTTTCAGGAACAGAGATCATCTTTTTACTATGTTTTCGTGGATGCTTCCAGAAAAAGTTACAATTAATTAACCAAATTCGTAACAGAATTCCGGTCTGAAAATTTGAATCGGCTAGCGTTTGAAATCTCGAAAACATAACGTTGTTGATTTATATTTAACGAGAAATATCGAACCAATGAAAAAAATTAAATAAATGATTTTTATATAAATCAATGTTTATTTTCTTAATAAAATGGAGGTATGACGGTAATTGTCAAGTACTAAGAGATCAAGCTTCTATCGAATCCGTTGATGGCCCTTCTCATCAACAACGAGACCTTCATGTGATTTTCAGATGGATGGATGCATTCCTGATGGGTCGTGTGATACACACAAAATACCTTGATGGGAGACGGGTAAACATGCGAACATCAGCAAATTCCTTGCCAACATCCTGCACTGAACCACCCAATTTCCACCCGTATAATGCCCGCCAATAATAATCTTATAATAATCTGTACTTAAATTACAGTCTTCTAATTTCAAAATGTAATTATTAATTCTGTGCATTCAAAACAAATTGAGTTATTATTTTTTTTTTGAAGAAATCATTGGACCAATATAAAAAAATTTCTTGATGAATAAATGTAAATATATTAATATTCATTAAATGTTATAGAAAAATAAGTGAAAACAAAATAATAACTCATTTTATAATAAATATGTACCCGCAAATGAATAAGAAAAGATTTAACGTGCGGGCGATGTTCGAAGATTATAGTGAAAAGCCTCAGCATTTGACTAAAAATGAACTTTTAATTACAATTTAAAATGCATACTCCTAGTTGCGTCCAGAGTGCTGACAGGACATCCAAAGGGAAATTTCCATCTTAGTCTCAAATGACTTTTAACTATAATCTTAGTCTTCTGAGAAAAATAAATACTAGACATTTAAAAATGAGAGAAATTTAATGTCCAGAAAATTAATAAAAAAACTTGAAAATGAAAGACTGTACATAGGCTTGTCCTTCACGCCTTATGAGCTTATCATCGATGGTAAATCTGTCTGATGAGTCCAAAGGAGGACGAAACAGCTGTCCCCGATTCCCGGCGATGAAGGACAGTGCTATGTGGAGTCTTTCATTTTCCAGTTTATATATAAAAAAGAAATTTAAGTTGACTGAAATTAGGACCGAAATATTATATTTTCAGAAATGGATAATATCAAAATCGTTGATATAAAAAGAACTTTTATTTAGTTTCTTAAAAAAAATGAACAGATAAATAAATGAGAGATAAACAAAAAATTATATAGATTTTTTTTTCCACACCTCATTAATTACGTTAAATTCTCTTAACAAAACAATTAATAAATCTCAATAAATAAAAAAAATGCTTCATTGTATTTTTCAATTTTGTATCAAAATCGTGATTTATTACGAATAATCTTACCTTAAATATAGGTAGGTTGAAAAAAAAAACAAAAAAACTTTATGCACACTGCAAGATTCGAACCAGCAATCACGCACTTACTCACTCGCTAACAACTTGATGAAGGTTCAGTCGATGTAAGCGGCTTCGAAAAATATCGGAAATGAAAACAACTAAAAGGTGTGACGCCGCCCCCCCTTTCAGAAATCAACACGAACTAACCCTCATGGTTTTCGTCTAACATTGTTGATAACCATGAACTACAGCAACCAATGGATAGACAATGGTATTAATAGTAAACTTTATATTTCTAATTTTTTATATCTTATATTCGTACTAGCAACCCGGGAAAAGTGAATTCTCCCAACGTGTGACTGCTTTCTCACAACTACCAGAAATTATTTCTATTTTCATAAATCACAACAATTGCGCCGGACAGACAGAGAAATAAAAAGTTTAATAGAATGTACGATTAAAGTTAGTCTACTTCATTACACAAATTTGGTAATTCTAGGTTGTTCCATCGATTTTTTTTTCTTTTTTTTTATTTTTGGTTTTACTGGCCTGTAAAAAATACATTTCTGGAAACCACTGTCTTAACCAACACTTTTAACTAACTACAGTTTAGATAATCTTATCGTTTCTGCAGTTAAAAAAATATATATATAAAATATAACAGGGGTGGTATACGGTATCAAATGTGAGCTGGGGGTGGGGGGCGGGGGAACAGGTGCCAGTACGTAGGGGGAGACTAAAAGAAAGATAGGGATCCGAATGGCTGAACACGCCAAAGCTGTCAAACAATGTAACATGCAGTATACCATGGCTAAAGCTTTATTCTTGATAATGGATAGAATCTGTTTAGGAAACGATCTATTAATTATTATTAAATATTTAAGTAATAAGTGCTCCATGTGGGTCCGGTAGTCCAGAGGTTTAGGAACTGAACTGAGGACTGGAGGATCGCGCTTTTATTCCCTTCGGTGCGGTGGGTCGGGGATTTTCCATGTTCATTTCTCCTCCAGTCGGACCCTAGACTTAACCCAGCCCTCTCTCAAATTGGTTTCTTACTCGGGGGTTAAACGCGAGTGAGCGTCAGGTTGACCATCCGACCTCAACTTGTCCCGTTGGTCGAGAATCCCTGGGAGCGATAACCTCTCGCGCATCCCAGGACATCTTGTGGTACACATTTAATAAGGACTCCTTGACTTACGATGAGGCAATTCCGATACACCCATTCTAAGTCGATTATGAATATATGATCAAGACTATAAAAAGTAAATAACTACTGTCAGTAAATAAGTAAATAAACAAATAATTACTGTAAATATCAGTACCTCCAACGTAAAATAAATAAATACAAGTTGGCCTGAAAAAATTTAATTAACAGTAAAAAAAAAAACAAAAAAAAAACAAAAACACGTATGATAGTTGTTAGACACTCTATATTCGCGAGCGTAAACATCTATCAGAATATGTGTTGATGTCATCAGGCATCAGCAAAAAGTATCGTACGGCATATCGCTAATCCTGGAACAGATCAAACTAAGCTCGATGACAACTAAATGTACATCGCTATTCCACCATCGCAAAGTCGAAATATCATAAAGCGAGAAGCATCTAATAATTCATTAATCATTCAATATGTATTAGATCAAGTAAATGAAGCATTAATTTAATACTCGAAAATGGATATCAGTGAAAGCATTATCACAATATGATTCTGTTTATCAATGCTTTCCAAATATTTCTTTCTAATTATATTTTTAGTAAATTTGTAATTGATAACGTGAATTACGACTGCATTCATCAAATCTTTCAAGATTGCATTTGCTTATGTTTCGTCAAACTAGTAATAATAATAATAATGCTTTATCATAAATTGCTCATATCATATTTTGCAAATATAGTTTATTACAAGAACTTATCTGATAACGAATTATTATAAAAACATTATCAGGATATATAATAGAATATAAATTCACTTTTAACTATTTCATTCGTACAACGTTGAACTACAGCAAACATGGAGTCTGTCAGGTCGATAGTTAGTTTAGGTATAATACTATGCTTAATAGGAATGACGTATTGTGGAGAAGGTAAGAGTGATATTATATTAAATATATGTATATCAATATATTAGACTATTTTGATTAATGTATTTTACTTAATTGATTTTTTTGGATATATCTATTCCGTCATTATATTGTTGTTTTTATTAAAACTCTTGTAATTTATTTAATTATATAAGCAAACGTTGATGTGATCATCACGTTTGAGGTGTTTAAATTTGTAATTTATTTTTGTTATTATGAAGACTCTAAAATAGAAAACTAACTTTCTATGAATTATGGACATTTAACTTAAACGCAGATTCCAAACAAGTGAATATAATTTTGAGCTAAAGCATAAATTTAAGGGCGATCCATAATAATAAAAATAATTTAAAAATAATAATTATAAAAGTGCTGATAAATATGGCAGAACGCATACTGGTACGGAGAGATACAACAAGAAAATTAGGGGATGCAAAAATAAAATCTTAAAATGATTTATTCTTGTTATCATTAAAATTATTTCCTTGCACTATGTTTACAATGACTTATATACAATAGACTAATGCCACACATTGACCGCTACAGTTCTTTTTTTTCACTGTCCTCAAAAAATAATAATACTTAGATGTATATCAACTTGATACTCATCGCTCAATTTAATAACTGCAATTACTCTAACTTGTAAATGCAACAAGATCCTTAAGTAATATTATAGAACACTTATAATATTAGAGTTAGTACACTTCTTGCTAATTATTATCACTGCACTCAAGTTTTATTTGGAAACACTATTACGCGATAACTTCGGAGTTCACACACACGCGAGACTTCGTCGCACAATCACTACAATTCAATATAAATAATAATGGCTTTCGGATAATATCACCCGTGTGATTACAATGAGGCTTTTCCTTCACTTGTGTGAAATAAATATAATTCAATATAGGCAATTCACTGTCTAGTATGACACTATCCTAGTTACTATTAATGTATTCATTCACCCTTCTGTGAGAATAATCTATTTTTATAATTTAAATAAAGATATCTAAACATAACATTTGTTTTGGCTAAAGCACCTGTGTGAAATTTTAATCTTTATAAGTCAGTTTCCGATATACTTCGTCGGTAAACGTATCACTTTGTAATTAATCTTCTTCTATAATGCAATTGCGTTGCACCCTCCAAAATGGAATTTATTAAATAATTAATTACTTACAGTTCGTTGACTATTATAGCCTTTTCCCCTTAGTGTAGTCACTGCGCTGATAATTCATCGCTGGGATAACATCCATTCGTCTTCCCACGGCACACACGAGCTTCGCTGTCAAGGAACACTTCTGTACGCTGAACTTTTAAATATGGCGCTCGACACTCAATCACTTGACTTCGTCTTCCCTTTATGCTTTGCGAAAAGTCCATAATCTGTAGAACTAATGGCGCTTGAAATTTAGTTATTAAATGAGTCCTTCTTAATCCAATGAGGAGATAATTATTAGAATTCTTCTACTTAGAATAATTAAAGTTCTCTCTCACGTAAATAGTTAGGCCGTACAAGGTTCTTAATACATAATAACTTGAAGTAATTTAGTTTCTTATTGGTGTCACTCTTAGCTTCGTCCAAGATATCGGGTTTTCGTGTTACACGAATAATAATATAAACGGGAAATTCTTGCTTCTTAATTTAAACAGTCTAATTGTAATCTTCTAGAATTTGATTTAATTCTTTAAATATTTACAGTTGAGAATTACTTGAACACTCCTTCACTCTCAATAGCTCAGTCCAATGCACGTTTACCTTTAGCCCTTTTCGACGTAGTTCGTCTATCTTGGTCTTCGTTTGACTAATGGCGACGATATTCCTATATCTTTCACAATGATAATTACTTCGACTATTATAGTCTAACAAGAATAGTTCATGGAGTGAACCCAAAATAACTTCTATTGATCTTGTCCGATCAATTTAATTTGTCTTCTCAACTTCCCTTAAAACTGATCAGCAAACTTCGACTGATCTATATAATTGAATTCACATTTCAACGCACGATAATTCAATTCGTTTGAATTGATTTAATGACTCCGTCTGCTCTCTTACTTAGCATATATGTCTTCATACCTTCGATACAAACATTACCCAGAAAACTCTGAAAAAATAAAAGATATCTTAAGGTATAAGGTATAAGGGGGGGGGGGAGAATGTCAAAGTAAAACTTCTTTTCAGTGACCAGGACATTATAAAGGGGCGGGAGCTCTTATATGCATTCTGTCCGTCTGTCGGTACCTTAACTCCAAATTACAAGTCGGACAGAAATGAATCTTACTTTACTGAAAACCTTTTGACTTGTAGAGATGGGAACAAATACCGAGTTCCGAAAATTAAACAGCACGATGTCCCCATGGTTTCCTATATATTATGAAACTAGTTTTTTTGCTTTGCTTTTTTTTTTATTTTTGAATTTTCCATGTTTTTTTCAAAATTTTCCAATCAAATAGAAAGCTGAAATTTGGCACAAAAGTTTCACCTTAAAAAAAAAATCTGTAAAAAAATGAAGGACAGAGGAAAAAAGGGGGAGGGAATGGGAGTTTTTCTAAAACCGAAATATTAATATTATATTATAGTGTGGTATGTTAAACTAAAAATATTTAACTAATAAGTGCTCCTTGTGGGATCGGTAGTCTAAAGTTTAGGGACTGATAAGGATAAGGATAAGGATATAAGAGGGTCAGCTAACAGCCGTTATCCACTCAGACTTCATTCATGGGTCCATTGTGTACCCTCATAAAACATTGTTTAAGTCAATGATTCTTCTACAATGTAAGATTGAGTTTCCGTGGTCATGAAGAGTCCTGTAGATTTACGGTATAACAAGATGACCTTAACTTTTTGCATGGAGATATAACCAGTGGTAATACGGATTTTACCAAAGATCTCCCATCTGTTCCTAGCTACAGCTGGACAGTGGCATAGAATGTGTTCAGGAGTTTCCTGATCCATTTCACATTTCCTACATACATTACTTTGAGAAATAACAAGTATATGTAGGTGTCTATTAAGAGTACAGTGTCCTGTAAAAACTCCTGTAATCATTTTGCAATGTTTTCTATCTAAATTTAGGATTGACATTGCAAAACAGTGGTCAGGCCTTTTAATAAACTTGGCCTGCCTCATGCCATGCGAGGCAATCCAATGCTTATGGAACTGTTTTCCCAAGATAGCTCCCAGTAATTGTTTGCCTAGATCAAATGAGAAACCTAAAAAGGGTTCCGGGCCAATAGCAGTCGAAGATGAGCCCTTTCTGGCTAACAGGTCCGCTTTCTCATTTCCATCAATACCTGAATGCCCAGGAACCCAGTACAAATAAACCATATTTTTACTGGCTAGGCAGGATAGGGCCTTCCTACATTCAGCACAAGCTGAGAGGTGCAAAGAGGACTGCTCAGGGCATGTAAGGCAGCTTGACTATCTGAGCAGATATAAATAGTCCTATTGGCATAGTGACGATTGAGGTTTTCATATGCGCAGAAAAGAATGGCATATACCTCAGCCTGAAATATAGTACAGTAAATCCCTAGGGCTTGGAAAAACCTAGCCCTTGGTCTTAGCCCGTATATACCGGCTCTCGTCTTGTTTCCAATCCTGGATCCATCCGTGAACCAGACAATGCTCCAGGAGGGGAGAAGATTATGTCCCTTAGCAAGCCATTCCTCTCTACAAGGAAAGTGTGTGGCAAAGCTAGGTGTCATGTTAAAGCTGGAACTCAGAGTAGTTCTGAGAGAGAGCATTAGACATATGTTCTGTGCTTCCCTCCAGATACTAGAATGATATGAGGTGTTATTACACCATTTGCCTTGATTAACCAACCTAAAGGTGGTTTTTCTGGCCTGATGCTCTATAAAGAGATAAAGAGGAGGCAAATCCAAGATTGCCTCCAAGGCGGCAGTAGGTGTCGTCCTTAAACATCTGGTGATTCCTAGACAGGCTAGGCTGCTTTTGCGCCATAAAACACCAACCAACCAACCAAGACAGGCTAGACGTTGAACCCTGCTTAAAAGTATCCTAACCGTCTTCAGCCTTATTCTAGTCCACCATACAATAGCTGCGTGGCACAACGCGGTTCTAACCAGGGTCACGTAAAGCCAATAGATAACCTTTGGCTTAAGACCCCCGGAGCAGCCGAAGGTCCTTCTGCACATCCAAAAGATGGCAATAGATTTCTTGATCTTCATATCAAGATGTTCTTTCCAAGTCAACTTGGAGTCAAGGATTACTCCAAGATATTTAAAGCTTTTGGAGAGATCAATTTGTTTGTTGAATAGGTTTAAAGTTGAAATTTTTCCTATCTTTCGTTTCCTAGTAAAGTTTACTACAGTAGCTTTGCTAGGATTGACCTTAAGATCGATACTGCAGCACCAGGCCTGTTCGCAGTTAAGAGCCCTTTGCTCAAAAACTGTACCAGGATCTAGACCACAAATAAGGATAGCAAGGTCATCAGCATAGGCTTGGGAGTAGAAACCAAGTTCCTGTAGTTCCTCAAGAAGGGAGTCCATTACAAGACACCAAAGCAGTGGTGAGATAACCCCCCCCCCCCTGAGGACATCCTCTCATAGCTTTAGTTGAGATAGTGTTGCCGGAAAGGTGTACACATATGATGCGGGTTGACAGCATGTTTCTAATCCATCTAATAATGGATGGGTCGATACCATGTTGTTCGGCTGCATAACAAATGGAGTCATAAGATGTATGATCAAATGCTCCTTCTATATCTAGAAAGGCGCCAAGGGCCATCTGCCCCTGAGACAGAGAACATTCTATCCTATGTACCAGATGGTGTAAGGCTGTTTCCGTAGAATGTCCTTTCTAATAGGCATATTGCCTATTATGAAGTGGATGTTTTAAAAGAACAACATCCCTTAAGTATCTGTCAACCAATCTTTCTAAAGTCTTCAAAAGAAAAGAGGAGAGACTGATTGGTCTGAAGGATTTGGCAGAGGTATAATCAATCCTTCCTGCCTTTGGAATAAAAACGACTCTTGTCTTCCTCCAGTTCATAGGAATATAACCCAGTGCCAGACAAGAGCGATAGATATTTACAAGGGGAGGTGCAATAATTTCCATTCCATTTAAAAGAAGGGCTGGAAAAATTTCATCCTTTCCTGCTGCTTTGAAGGGTTTAAAGCTAGCAATAGCTTGTGTAGCCTTTTCATATGTGACAATTCTTTTGGCAAGAGTAAAGTCCTTGCCTAAGGTTGTTAGTTGAGAAGAGATCTCAGAATCTCTTGAGTCTGGGAAGTGAAACTCCAGTAGGTGTCTGAAAGCCTCTTCCTCAGAAGATGCAAAGACCCCACTAGGCAGTAGCAACGATCCCAGCTTTGTTTCCGAGCTTTTGGATAAAGCCTTGGTGAGCCTTGTGGCCACAGGCAAGGTACCTATGTTATCACAAAAGGCTCTCCAGGATGTTCTTTTCGAGTGCTTAATGGCACGTTTATATTTTCGTTGAGATTCTTTATAGGAATCCCAGGCTTGCTTGGTGCCCGTAACCTTTGCTTTATTTAGCAGTTTTCGGGTCTTAGTCGGAGTCTATCTAGAAAAGGATTCCACCAGGTCACATTGTTCCTTCGTTTTCTACGAAGTGGACAGTTTTGCTGATAGGCAGAGATGAGTGCATTTGTAAGAAAACAAACCGAGTTTTCTATGCCAAACTTATCTCGATATAATGCAGGAAAACCTGCCATACTACTTTTGAGATCCTCCTTATAGAAATCCCAATTCGTGAGTCTTGGGTTTCTAAAAAGATCTTCACTGAGCACCTCCGCGCTCAAAGAAAAGAAAATGTGTCGGTGATCCGACAGGGAGACCTCTTGAGAGACCCTCCAATTGCATACTTCAGTTCTAAGAACTGTAGAGGCAAGGGTAAGATCCAAAACTTCATCCCTATAAGGGGTAGAGAAGGTAGGAACTGAACCAACATTTACGATGTCCAGATCGGTAGTTGAGAGAAACTCCAGCAAAGCCTCTCCTCTGGTATTGATATCGCTACTTCCCCACACAATATGGTGGGAGTTTGCGTCACATCCCAAAAGGAGTGGCAGTCCAGAGTTCATGCAATAAGAAACCAATTTCCTTACTTTCAGTGAAGGTGGATCGGAGTTAGTTTCATTAGCAAATAGGCGGAAGCAATGACAATGTCGCATCTGTTATTTCTTGGGGATCTGATTGCAACCAGATCCCTAGTGCAGAATTCTGAGAGGAGGAAAGCATTCCTGCGCTTTGTAAAGATACAGGCACGTGGAGTAGTCTGTGAGCAAAAGAGCAAAGATCCTCCACATCCTCCCAGTCCTCTAACTTTGTCCTTATAAATCCAAGGTTCTTGGATAAGGACGAAGTCCAAATCGAGCTCTATGATTCTTTTACAAAGTACCGCAATAGCCGCTGTACAGTGCTGAAGATTAATCTGTAAAAAAGAATAAGACATAAATTAGCACATTTACTAGGTTAATAAAACAAAATAAACAAAACTTACCTTTTTAGAGACCTCCATTTTTTCAGGTATAGGAGGAGGTCCTTCCCTGACAGTGGCGTCTTCTTCTGTGGCCTCTAAAGAAGTCCCTTTTTCTAAGAATTTAGGTCTCTCCTTTAGAGTCACTTCGGCAACATCTAAGTTTATACTTGGCCGAAAATTAATTTTTGCCAGTTCTTTGATTGAGTCCTCATCTAGTCCAATGACTAGCCCGAGTCCATGCTTCTCTTTCTTGGTTTCCAAGATTCTCCAAGTAGAGGCTTTTAGACCAGAATTCTGCCTATCAAGCAGGTAGGTCGCCTCACTTGGGTTAGTTTTCTTGCCTGGGATCCAGAGCATAGCCCTGGTCAAACGGGGTATATTTGCAGCTTCCACAGCGGAAAGTGCAACCCCTTCCCAGATTCTCTGAACTAATGACTGGAGGATCTGGGTTTTATTCCCTGCGGTGCGGTGGGTCGGGGATTTTTCGACGTTTATTTCTCTCCAGACGGACCCTAGGCCTCTTCCAGCCCTCTCTTAAATGATTTTCTTACTCAGGGGTTAAACGCGGGTGAGTGTCAGGTTGACCATCCGACCTCAACTAGTCCATAAGGGAGCCATAACCTCTCGCGCACACCAGGACCTGCATGACCTGTTGCTGTACAGATTTAATAAACGCTCCTTGACTTACGACGACGCAGTTCCCATACACCCATCCTAAGTAGAAAATATCGATTGTGAATTTATGATAAATACTACAAAAAGTAAATAACTACTATAAAAAAAACTTATTATCTTCCTTCTTGTAAAATGCTCCAGTATTTAATACTATCAATATAATACAATGGCTAATTTTCGAGTGTGATAGATACTTTCTTTTTCAAGACTAAAAGTAATAACAATTTGTAAATGAAAAACATCCCGGTTTACATTTTTAATTATGAAACTTTGTTGTTATTAACATCGTAACATTATTTCCTTATAATTAAATAAGATAATCATTTTATTGTTTAACAAAAATTTGCTA
>JAFIDM010008419.1:36371980-36407630 GCA_023159025.1 Thereuonema tuberculata | reverse complement strand
TGTTGACGAGTGCTGCCATCTTCATGTTGAGATCGGAAACTTTTCAGCCACCATCGTATACTTTGCTAATATAAATAAAAACTCTTTTACATAAATTTTAAAATTGAATGTAAGTCGATAAATACAGTAATAATTTACAGCGTGTTGAAACCAACAATGTGTTAAAACAGTAAGATCAGTATTCATAAAAAAAAAATGTCTTATTATCTCTGTTCCTAACGGGATATAGAGATGTTTATATCTTTATAGAAGCCAAAATTTAATGCTCTACAAAACTCAGAACCATATCAAAATTAAATGAATTATTCAAGAGTTATAAGCAATAAGTTGTCTTAATTATAGGACGCAATAATTATAAGATGCAGTGGAATTTTATTTCGTTTTCGATTCAATTTCTCTAAATGGCGCAATCCCCTTAAGATTTTTTCACTTAGAGAAAGTTTTTTCTTCCCTTAGAGAAATAAAATGTTAAAATGTATTAATAAATGTTAAAATTAGATGATAACAATTATCTGTTTTTGAAAGATTTCGAAATATTTCGAAATATTATAATTATAAAAAAATGATATAATCGAAAAATTGTTCGATTTCTTAGTAGATTACATATGTTACGTTTCTCCGAACCAATGATGATTATAATGCTTTACCATACAGTGAATTTGTCATAGAATAAAAATCCAATTGTTTCACATGAATTGATAAGTTATAACAACATAACTGGAATGTATAAATATAATTCGATTCAAGTCAGAAAAATTTATTCGCAAAAAATGCGAACTACAGTAATGATTGCAATATTATCACTGCAGAAACAGAAAGGATTTATAGACAATACTTTTAAATAAAATTTATTCATTGTTTTACTTAGCTTATTTTAAAATAATCTGTTTTGTTTTGGTCTCAGTGTAATTTATAGGCCGACAAACGGTTCTTGATGATCACGTTTGCGCGAGAATTACAAAAAACGCGAGATCTGGCCATTAGCCTCTTCAGCAGGTCTCAAGGAATATAGTATTTTGAATGTCTGTCACTAGGAAATTGCAACCTAATGAATTTATTGTTTGTTTATTGATTTTTTTCAATTTATGAAAACTATATTAAAATGTAGTAAAAGTCTCATGCATTTTTCCGTATTATAATTAATTTAAATATTTCAATGAATTGTAAAAAAAAAATATAGGAAACATTCATGCATTTTTTATTTGGTTTTGATTTTTGTGATTAGGAAATAGCAAATAAAATAAATCTAAAATCTGCATTTGTGGCTTTTTGATGATTAATTCGTTAAAGTAATGTTGCATTTTAAATTTAAAATGGATTGTCTTATATAAATGTATTTACATAATGCTGGTAGTTTATTTGGTATTTTGTTTTGTTTTGTTTCAATTAAAAAAATTTTAAAATTAAGGTTTTCTAATATTTTAGCAATTATTTTTGTGGGCGATCTGTATGCCTGGCAGCTCTTTCATATACTTTTGTGGCCCTGAAAAGGGCCTTTAAAGGTAATTTTTTTTTCAGCTGTTGCTTCGAGTAATGAAAGATATAATTTTACAAAATCTAGCCAAGCACAGAATTCGTAATTATTAATTGTCATTTCGTACATCTCCCATCAACTACGTGAATTGGGAATTGTACGAAATAACAAATAATAATTACGAATTTTGTACTATGTTTCATATTGTAAAAATATATCTTTTAAATATATGTGAGTTATACATTATACATTGGATTTAAACATTACGATTGATGTTTTCAACTACTATCGGAGGAATCGTCCAGGGGAACAACATTGTCGAATTCGCTGTTATCTTCATCAATAATTTCAAAAAACTTTAAAAAAGCCCTAACTCTAAAAACCCTATATCTTGGTCAAAAAGTATGGCTTGGCCGTTTCGTGGCTGTCACACAGACAATCTCATGGAGTTATGTAAAGGATATGGAGTATGCCAAGGCATACTTTTTGACCAAGGTAGTAGGGTTTTTAGAGTTAGGCCTTGTAGAGTGAGGGGCTTGGCTCTACATGAGATCGGATAACTTTTTAGCAGTGAAAGCGTTATGAGCTTCTTAGCAACATATTTTACATGAATGTTTTGGGTGGGATGAAATAGTTCCATAAACGGCCAAGCCATAATTTTTGACCAAGATATGGGGTTTTCAGAGTTAGGGCTCGTAAAGTTAGGCCTTGTAGAGTTAGGGGCTTGGCTCTACATGAGATTCATATCTTTTTAACACTGAAAGCGTAATGAGCATGTGAGTCTTGGCAACTTATTTTACATGAAATGTTTTGGGTGGGATTTCATTTCTTTTTGTAAGATGAGATCTGATAATTTTTCAACAGTGAGTGTTATGAGTATGGGAGTCTTCGCAACTTATTTTACATGAAATGTTTTGGTTGGGATATACCTATCAGAAATTGTTATATAATAAAGAACCGGAACCCCCTTTATGAGTTATTGGAGGGTGAAAGTTACTGATTTTTCATTTTCTTTGTTGTTTGTGTGTTAAACCTAGCCTGCATACCAAATTTCAGCTTTCTTGGACTTCAGGAAGTACCCTAGAGGTTTTGATGATCATGAGTCAGTCAGTCAGTCAGTGACGTAATCGACGTATTTTAGATATTAATAAAATCCAAAGTATAAAAGCTAGATAAATGAAACGTAGCGTATTTAATTAGTCTGCTAACTGCATCTTATCCTGAAAATTTAAGCTCTCTAGTATTATCCAGGCCGAAGCTATGAGGTTTTGATGATCATGAGTCAGTCAGTCAGTCAGTCAGTCAGTGACGTAATCGACGTATTTTAGATATTAATAAAATCCAAAGTATAAAAGCTAAGTAAATGAAACTTAGGGTATTTCATTAGTCTGCTAACTGCATCTTATCCTGAAAATTTGAGCTCTCTAGTATTATCCAGGCCGAAGCTATGAGGGTTCGAAAATACGACGAAACGCTTCCAGAAAAGGTACGTAGTGCCCTTCCTGCCTTCGGCTCGTCTTGGCGGGGGCACTGCCATGCCCCCAGATAAGTCGTATCTAGAATTATATAACTCCGAACGGACTAATAATTGAGATGAGTCGTAATAAGAAAAAATGTTCTCTTTATGGAGATCTTTCTATAGGTGTACATCTTATCGGCCGCGCTGGTGTGGTCGAGCGGTCTCAGGCGTCGGTCTGTCGTGAGATCAATGTGCCAGCGCCCGGGTTCAAATCCCGGTAGCGAGCATGGATGTTTCAAAAATTTCCTTTCCTGTGTTGTAGCCTCTTCTTCACTTTCTCTTCGGTCTGACGTCATTCCTTAATGGAGTCCTGGGGAAGGCCACGGGAAACCACCCCAGTATCTTTCCCTTGTAATTCTAGGGAGTCTGCTAGGGGTTCGCCGTCTTGGGAACACTGGCGCTCCCTGGAGCACGGATGCTTCGGCAACGAAGCTCGCACTTCGGTGCGAACCGACCACACCACATCTTATCGATCTACAGTGGTGGGGCAGATCAGCCCATTCTCCTTTGTATTTGCTGATATAAGCATGGAAATATTGAAGGATTACACCGTAAATCAGAGCTTCTCAAACAGTGTGCCGAGAGAAAATTTTGAAAATGGAAATTAACTTCACAGTAGTGTAAGTGATCGTATCTACAATAAAATCTAGAATTAAAATAATATGGCCAAATACCTATTCAATTCTCATTCAAATTGTCTTAATAAATGTATTCCAGGAAAACCTTAAATGCCTTAAATAAATTCTTATATTCATTTCTAAGTTATAGGTTGGCGTTTTTCAAAGGATTCTATATAGTAATAATAGCAATGAAAAAGTTTAGTGTGATACGGTGTAGTGTGCCGCTGGATTTCTGGAAATACAAAAGTGCGCCGTGAACAAGAAAAGTTTAGACACACTGGTTTAAATGATCAATTAAGGTTCATTTGTTGAAACTATGTATTAGGGGCCGTTCAAGTATTATGTAAATATTAACAGTGAATACTAGAGAACATAATTTAAAACAGTCAAAATTTTAAAGGGTGCATGTTCGTCTGTCTTACGTAAGAATTACTCTGATCATCCCTCTCCTTTGCCAGCAAAAATAAGCAAATCTTCAAACTTGAACCCTCCCCCCTCTGTTGAATGCTTACATAATACTTGAACAGCCCCTTACTGTCACTTTATGAGAAAACCTGGCAGATGACAGCACGATAAGTTGCACGATTTCTGCTCAGTCATTCTAAAGTATAATGCTGTCTTCATATATAAAAACGAATGCTTGTTTGTTTGTCCCGTATGCGTTCCTGTACCAGTCAACAGATTGCGATGAAATTTTGGTGAGTTGTTGTGGGAAGGTTTCTGAATTAGTAGAACCATTTTACAATATCTGGTAAGCGAGGCGTTTCAACAAATGAGTGTATTTCCAGTTTCAACGTATACAGTTTCCGATGCAACTCGCATTTGCAATGACCATCAACAAAGCACAGAGACAATAGCTACAAGTGTGTGGACTAAATTTAGAAAATCCATAATTCAAACATGGACAGCTGCATGTGGCCTGCTCACCCGTCGGAAAACCTTCTGATTTATTTCTGTATGCACCAGACGGAAAAACAAAAAAATTTGTGTATCCAAAAGCACTTCAATGATGCTGGTATGAATGATACATCGGAAGCGCAGTGGTGCCTCAGTTGTGCGCAGAGGCGCTTCCGATGTATGAATGTTTAAATTTTTAAAAAAATTTCAAACTATTCAGCGAACAAGAAATTACATTAAGTAATTTGTTCATAATAAAGCAATAATTGTTGTTTTTTTTTATTTTGCTCAAAGCTTGAATAGGTTTTCAAATTTTAAATGATCTATTAAAAATACTAGAACAATTTGGCACCTATAAAAAATAATTACTTTTAAAAAATTTCTATTGATAACATAGGTATTAAAAACTTATTAATACTTATTAATAAAACTGGAAAACTGGAAATTAAAACTTATTAATGAAACTGGAAAGCTTTATAACGAACAGAATTACTTAAGGAAACTCATTTCTAGAGAAACTTAAGAAAAAAAAAATTGACTTGAAAAAAAAAATCAAAGTTAACATCTTTATAGATACTGAAATAGATTAATCCATTAATAGAATATCGAAATATTAATGAAATATCTCAGAAATCAAAAAGATCAACAAAGTAACTAAGTTATATTGATAAGCTTCCTTAAAACAGCTTTCAACATTTATAGTTTACAAGTTATTAAATAAGTCTTTGTAGGTTTTTGAAGACCATTATAACAATTAAACAATGGTGTTGATCACATTTACCAATGAGCTGTTAAAAAGAACAAAACAAATATCATAATTACTATGATCTAATTGAATTTCAAAGGAATTTATATATTATTCACGTTTGGGCCCTATCGGACCACGCGAAGTACAATTCAATGTCATTTCAGTCTCTCCTCCTTTTCTCTGTTTTCAGCTTTTCTCTGTGCCCATATTGCTTTCATTCTTTCTGAATAGGCTCTTTTTCTCTCCTAAGTCCAATTGGTTCCTGTTTTTCCTGAGTCTTTCTGCGTTAAAAACCGTCCACTCCGAAATTTTCTGCCCAAAAAGTTTCCTGTCGTATAGATCTTGTTGTGATATCCCTGCTTCTTGCAGGTCCGGTTTAATTGCAGCTATCCATTTCATTGTTTCCGTTTCAGCCTTACTGCGAGTTTCATAGAATTCCACAACTTGTTTAGTTAGTTTGGTTGGTTCCATTCTTTTAATATGTCTGTAAAATTTTAGCCTCCGTTTTTTTATATCAGAATATTTGTCTGGATACCTTTGTACTTCATGATTTGCTCTCAGTCTGAATGTTCCTTCTTTAGCTTGATTTGGGCCTAAAACTTTCCAAATAATTTTTCTCTCCTTTTTTTGAATTTCCTCAATGTCTCTTTTTCTGTTTAAAATGAGCGTTTCAGCTCCGTAAAGGCATTCGGGTTTGATCACTGTGTTGTAGTGTCTCAGTTTTGTATATTTAGAAATATATTTTTTGTTGTAGATGTTATTTGTGAGTCTGAAGGCTGTTTCCATCTTTTGACAACGTTTCTCATTAGCAATCCTTTCTAGACCAGTCTCCCGAATGGTTTCGCCCAAGTATTTGAAGTGAGTTACCCTTTTAATTTGGCCGAATTTAGTTTCAAAAAGTGTCGGGCCAATTTGTCACTGGTTTTTCAAATGAAAAACGTTTTTTTCAAATGAAATTTTTATATTATATATATCTTTAAACGGCTTATGACAATAATATACATCAATACATTTTTCATTAAATCATCGTAATAATGAAAAAGAGGTATGAAATAAATTACTACGACAATGTAATGGAAAGAAAGTATGCTTCAGTGTCTTTTTTACCCAAATAACAATGGCACACAATAAGGCTGAGTTCATAAAAAAACTCTGACATTAACATAAACCATACTTAAAGTTTTCCATCTCACAGTAATTTTCAGAAAATATAAAATTGATTGAAAAATTTAATCGAAATAACATCAAGTTGATGAAACAAGCAACTTATCTACTATAACAATACATATTCTATTTGGAACAACCTGATATAAAGTCTACATAATCACAAATTTTATAAAAGATTCAGAAAAAAAAAATTTAAAGAGTTAATTTTGTGAGAATTCTTTTTTAACTAAAACTTTTGAAAGGACTCCATTCATATAAACTTGATTTTCGGTATAGAATGATCTCAAAAGTAATAAATACTATTTAATATTCTAGTTTGAATCCTCATTTTTATGAGTACGGTGTTCCCAAATCTACTCATGAAAATTTAGACATTTCAGGTTTGACCTGGTGAACTAAAGTAGATATCAGATGTAAAAATACATAAGGATTTTATATATCGAAAATGAATAGAGCAAATAAATATTAGACAAATGTGTCGTAACATTGTAAATAACAAAAACTAAATAACTTCTAAAATAAAATTAGTTAAACATCCAGACCATACTGCACTTTTACACAAATTAACAATCAATAAATTAAAACAAGGCGATGTCACTGGATTAAAGAAAAAATTCCTCTTTTCTGTTCTTCAGCCTTTAGCAAAAACAGCAATTGAAAGGAAAATGGTTTATTAGTAACCGTTTCTTATTTAAAAACCAAATATAAAGCTTTTGTCTTTCATTTCGTGGCTACTGAGATTTCTTTTTTTAATAAAAAACGTCTCAGAACCTATCATAAATAAAGCATGTATGAAATCAGTGAAAAAGTTTTTTTCTTGGAAAAAATAAAACTATGTCACATTTAGAGATTTCAAAGAGGAATGAACCTGAATTTGCTCTGTAAGATAATACTAAATTAGCACGGGTTACATAGGACTGTTGAGAATTAAACATTTCACAAGTAAGATAATTCGAATTATTACCGACATCTCGTTTAAACTGACAGTCTTCGACACATGAACAGATACATGAGCGTGAAGAATTTCACGTTCTTTAACAAAAAATAAAAAATAAAATATGGATTGCTGTAAAAAAAAAACAATAAAAAACAAAGTCGTTGTTAACATGGGCTTTCCTTGCTTCCTCCAGTTTCAGTAAAGTTTTTTTAGTCTTGCAGAAAATTACTGAATCTTGAATAAAAGGCTTTGCTAAACAACACTAGTGGATTTTTCAAGAAACCCTTGATATTATTGTCACTACTATATACTCCAGTACATACCAATCTCGTTCGACACAATAGCGCAACACTGAGCAATCAGCAAGACCAAAATATTGTCAATTTTTAATCAATTTTACTTAAGTGTTGCACGTTCTTCTTCTAACCTTTTTCCACTAGTTTCGGCGACTCCCAACCTAGAACACTCCTCAGAAACCACTCGTATTTTTTCTGCAACTTCTTTAAACAATAGGAAGATCCCTCATTTTTAGATTTCAGATATTTAATCACTTTTATCGATTTGGAGAATTTCCTTTTAAAAGCAAGATACTTGCTCATAGAAACACAGTTTTCATTAGAACAACACTGATCAGAAGCTGTCGATAAAGTCTGCATACCCACTGTTGTTATGTAAACGATATGACACTGTGAAGCGGGGGAAGTTGTCTTCGGATAGATGTTCTTCGGTTATCTCATCACTCACTTCAGCACAGCCGTCCTGAAAGAAAGAAAGAACAATATCTTTTTCTTCTTCATCTTGGCCAGGAAATTCGTCTGTTGGATTCCACTTGCTCTCAATAGTGCTTTCCATTTTCTGCGAAGTTTCGGCGGCATTTCTCTGCTTCAGTTTCTGCTTTAACAATATTTGATCAACAATGGCTTCCACAAGAACATCCTCGGTCGATCGAAGCTTACTTATCTGCTGTTCTCTTTTAATTCAAATTTTCTTCTAGAATTTGCTGGATTTCTTAATCGATTTTGATCTACTTTTTCAGATCATTTTAATATTGGAGGTTTTCTTTTCGAAGTTTGAAATCTTAATTCTGTCTTCTTCCTTTTCTTTTAACAATGCTGAATTCTCTTTTTCCAGATCATCGATTTTCTTCTGCGATCTGTTGGTGTCACGTTTAAATTTTTCTATTTCAAACTGCAACTGCGTCATATCTTTCTTCATTTCCTCTAAGTCACTATTCAGGGTTATGATTTCGTTGCTCTTACGTGAATTTGTATCTTGAAGTTCCGTCACCTTCGACGTAAGATCAGAATTTATCTTCTCCAGCTTATACTGGGCTACATTTAGTTTATTTACCTCTGAAAGTAAACTCGCCACTTTTTCCTGCAGTTCAAACTTCTCCCGCATAAATTCAGCTTTTTCTTTAGATAGTGAGAGCAACTGGGCTTTGCTGCGCTCCAGAACGGTTTTGTCGTTTTTCAGATAGTTGAGCATTTGTTGTGTTTGATTACTGTGGTTTTGATTCAACGAAACAGTCTCTATTTTGTCTGTATCGTTCCCAATGTTGCTTCTCTTTAACTCCTGCAGCTCCTTCTTCAAACAACCAATGGTTTGATTCTGACTCTCCAACTGGTTTTTTAGGGCTTCCTTGATTTGCTCTTTCAACTCGTTTTCTTTGGTCAGGTTTTCGTTAACGAGTTTAAGGGTTTGCAGTTCTTTTCTCAGTATACTATTATGCTCAAGTTGGGAAGTAAAATCCTTTAATGTGGGAGTGTTGTCCTTCTCCGTCTTCAGACGGTTGACTGAAGTTCGCAGCTGTTCATTTTGGCTCTCCAGCAACTGAATCTTCTTCAGAAGCATTTGAACGTCGCCGACCACAGCTTCTTCAACAGGATCCTTTATTCTGTCTTTCGCATCATACGAGTTGCCCTCGTGCCTTGAGAAGGGAAAGTTTTTGGATGCGGTCGCAGTGTAATCTATTTTCTCATTCTGGATCTGCGTTGAACATCTAATCGTTTCTGTTGACTTTTTATGGTAGTCATCTTGTCTCTCCTTTGGCTCATCATCATCATCATGGAATAGCATTGTGCAGGAGTCTTCATCTGATGAATCTACAAAATGACAGACAACGATTAGTATAATTTTTCGTATTACATAATATATTCTTTATTAGTCTACTTACTAAAACACAGCTTATAGATTATAGATTACCTACGTGTCTCTCTGCCCCAGTTCACTTTTGAAATGCGTAATGAATCGTCTTGAAACTTGACATACACATTTTAAATCTGATATCTACGTTATCGAACTACTAGTGCCTTTCTTACATCTATTACATTAAGGGGTGGCAAAACGGGACTCGGGAGCCACATGCGACTCTTGGACATGTAATGTGCGGCTCACGGAAATATCTTGGCTGACTTCCTGTTTGCATCACAATTAATATAAAGAAGTAAATAAAAAGTTTTCAAGCTTTGTAATTACTTATGAAATATAAATTGGGATTACAAGGTAAGGTTAAAATTCATGGTGAATAATGTATTTCAGAATTTACATCCTAATTTAAATTGCTGAATTTGAATTAGAGATTAAGGAAATCTGGGATCAGGAAGTTTTCTTACAAGGGAACTGAGTGACCTCGAACGCTGAGACCGCACGAAAATGTGCTTGGAATATAGATTGCTCATTCCAAAAACATTGGTACGAGTCATTCCCATACAAAACTCAGCTGTTGTCTGCTAACGCACTTTGAAGACTGTATAGCTGTGCAACACTATCAGTTCAAAAGGAAAAGTTTGTTGTTCAGATAGCGTAATTATTTTAAGCAGAGGGAAATATAGCAATATACCGGTAGTCACGACATTGAAATATGCGTGTTTTAGGTTCAATTATATAGATATTTTGTTTCTTCACGTTACCAAAGTTCTTTTCTTGGAGCATCAATAGGTGATCATTCAAATGTCTCTCCTGATAAGACGCGCAGTTTTGCATAAGAACGAAAGCATATTTTCGTGCGCTTCTCAGTGTTCGAGGTCACGCACTTCCCTTGTAAGATCGTTTCCATAGTTCATTGCCATACTGAATACACTTCATATAGTTAAAACAATAATTAGTCGGAATTTTGAAAATTTTGATAAGTGTATTTGTACATGCTTTATGATTATTGAAGCTATTAAAAATGAACAATATAAAAACTATATATATGAATAAATATTATTACATACATGTATTTCTTAATATTTATATGATTTTTTTTTAACCAAATTGTGCATGCAACTACAAAATGTGTGTAAGATTTTTTTCATGTCTTCCGGATCTTAAACATCTGACGCTTATCTTATGCGGATTTTACATTAAGCAAGAAGTTTGGCCACCCCTGTACTCTAAACATGAATTAGAATTAGAAACATTAAACATTTCACTTAAGACGAAAGATTTTGTCTACTTTTCTATGTACTTACTAAATCTCAATAACAGTTTCAATTACAGAATATGTTTTCAATGAATATTAAAATATAAGATACTAATAATTTTTTTAAACGCCTGTCAAGTCCGGTAGCTCTAATAAAAAAGTATCTAAACACCAGCTGAAAGGGAGTTTCATTAGCCTTTTCAACAGGTTTAAGATTCGTTACCAAGAGACTGGCAGACTCGCTCCCTCTTCCTGTCATCTGAGGCGGGGCAATGGAGAGGACTGGAATCCAGAAGAAAACACATCTTGGCCTGACTTAAGATCGCCGCATCTTAGATCGACGAAAAAAATTTTTACATCTAATTTTCAGATTTTGATCAATCTTGGTATGATCAATCCTCCCATAGTAGTAAATACCACATAGATTTTTTTATCCCCTCTAGCTTATCGGATTCTAATTCACGGCCCTTCAAACGTTTAATGAATTCTCAATTTTTACCAATTCTGAGATCTTCAAACCGCACTTACCAAAACAATTCCATTTCACTCACAAATTCTCTCTGAAATGTTTCAGCCATATCAATGAAAGCATGAGGGTTTTCAGAAAAAAAAATACGTGAACACAATAAATATTTCTTTGAGTCTTATACAAAAATCAGTAAAATTTTCACAGCCTACTTTTTATCATGAAAAACATAGTTAACTAAACACTGAATTTTGTTTACTAATGAATCTGGGAATGGTATAATCCTCATTTTTTTCAAAATGAGCCTTCTT
Source organism: Thereuonema tuberculata (assembly GCA_023159025.1). Lineage (NCBI taxonomy): Eukaryota > Metazoa > Arthropoda > Chilopoda > Scutigeromorpha > Scutigeridae > Thereuonema > Thereuonema tuberculata. The sequence goes on along the minus strand of JAFIDM010008419.1, from coordinate 36,396,085 downwards.
ATCTAGAGGACTAGAGTTCTGAAAACTTCTGCTACCAGAAAGTGTCTCTACTTTTTTGAAGCGGTTTTCGAAAGCAGAACGAAATGAATGAAGTGGAAACTGACTTTTTGTGATATTTTCTGCACAAAAAGCGAAAAAAAGAAAGCTGCTCTGTCTATCATGTGGTGTCCTTTGGAGCTAAGCATTTGATCACTGTTTCTTCAGGTAGAAGTCCAGCTCATGCAGACACAGGTATGAAAAGTAGTGCTTGTTTTTGTACCCTGCAGCACTCACGTCACTAAAGTAACTATATATATTCCTCACTCGAAACATAAGAAAATTATTTGGTAGTTTAAAGTTTATCAGATAATTTTGAGAGCAGAATAGAATATTCGAAATCTAAGAAAGAGTTCTTAAAAGAACACCGGCTTCTTGTTACTTTGCAATTAGACGAAATTCACATTAATTCACAATTAAATTTTAAAGGTGGCACTATATAGGGATGTAGTAAAACAGATTCATCAAAAACTGCAAAAACAGCTCAGGTATTCATGATCACAAGTATTCTATCAAAATACAAAGATACTGTAACTATTAATCCTGTAAAATTGCTTAACATCTACTCAACTGAAAAATATGTTGGTAATGTCCTAGAGAATATTGAAGAAATTAGTTTTCATGTTCTTTGCTTTATATCTGATAACTTAATGCTGCAAATACAAAAGCTTTTGAATTGTTCCTGAACAGTTGTTTCATCCTTATTAGGAATCATCACAAGAATTTACCCTTCATGTTTGACTCAAACTGCGCGAAAGTTAAATGGAAACCATTCTCGCTCCCGGGAATGGACCCTCGAGAACAAAAACAATCATGTAAAAAATAATCCAGTGGAATCCACAGTATTAACCCCTTGTCCTTTCACTAAAAAGCACTGAAGAATTTAATTATAATAAGAAAAACATCCCCTTTAACTTTCGAGCAGTCTGAGCCAAACATCAAGGTAAACTCTGCTGATGAGTCCTAATAAGGATGAAACAGCTGTTGAGGATTCCCGTTGATGTTGGCTCAGTGAGCGAAAGCATATTTATGGTGCATTTGTGGTTTTTCTCTTTTATAAATTATTATGAACGTTAAATTTTTTTTGTCCACTACACTCTTTTCATCCACTACTTTTGGATGCTGTAGGCAAAATATTATATAAGGCTTTTATAAGTCTGAGAAAGTAAAGGAAGATTAATATTTAGAAATGCTGTAATATTATTGTGTAAACGTAACAAAGTTTCACTGAAAACTCTTCTTAAGATAAATTTTATCAAGAAGCAACTGACATTAACCTTAGTATGTTAGATGAAACCTTTTTTTTGAATGATGTTTCTGATAATGTTTTGCCTGTTCTTACTTATATTGCTGGTTTTAAAGCCCGAAAAGAATTACAATTTCAGACATGTGATAAATATACTAATTGGCTGCAGACAGATAAAAAGGTTGAAATTAAGTGTTCCTAGTGAACTAATGTTAAAATTTGTTCGCTGAAAACTAATTTCACCCACTGAATGGTCTTTCACAGCTACAGCTAAAGCTTGGTTCAATTTGCAAAACAATTACGATTCTTAGATGAGGGAAAACAAGAGAATGCACAAGAGGTGGACAATAATATCAAGAGACATACACAAGGAGTTGCAAAATGTTTTGCAGGCGAGCCCACACATTGATCGGGGGTGCTTTTCTTTATTTATTTTATTTTTATTTATTTATTTCAGAGCTGCAATTGCCACAATCGACAGACTCATGCTATTTTGTGTTTGGGAAGAATTTGAGTACCATGTTGACATTTGTCGTGTGACGAAAGATGTTCATATTGAACAGCTATGACTGGAAAAAAAAAACTTCCAAAGTTGTTGTGTCAAAATGTACAATTCGTATAGTAAAATATTCAATGTAATTTTTACAGTGAAATTTTGAAATCATTTAAATCATTTTGACTCACCCGATATTAGTGCATTTGTCTTCCTTTGAAAGCACAGTTCTAAAAGCTGTTCGAAACTTTGAAAGGTCGTGGGAAAATGAAATTACGAAGTTGCATGAAAGATGGTAGTCGAACAAAACGTTGAAGACGTTGTTCAATAAAATTATGGACGACATTGAAACTGTGTCTTTTATTTTTACTTAAAAACCGAATGAACTTTTTATCCAACCCAATATATTTAAAAAATAGGTTCCAGGGATTCTTCGAAACATTAAAGAACCTATTAAACTGGCATGTTTACGTGCGCTGAACATAGTAGAATTAAAAAAATTGAAGCCTACGCACCTAGATATACAATTAAAACCTGTTTAATGACGAAAATACTAACTACTGCTGTTTCTAATAAATAAGTTCAGCATTCTTTTTTAAGGCAACTTGAAAAGTCAAGGACTTGAAAAAGAATACTCAATTTATCTATTTGAAACTGCAGTAGTTAGTATTTTAGTCATTAAACAAGTTTTAATTGTATACCCAGGTGCGTGGGTTTCAATTTTGTTAATTCTTCTTCAGATTAAAGAAGCATTTCTGTTTTTGATCTTATAACTGCCTGTTGATCTTTTGGCATCATTTATTTAAAGAAAAGATGATCTTTAACTATTGTTTCTTGTTGGAAGTTAGTAAACAAACGTCACATCTGAACTAAAGAATAGCATATTAAAGCTTGGAAAGAATAAATATTTCTCATAAATTTAGTTTCAAATTCTGAAATGTAAAAATATTCTTCAAGAACTGGCAAAGATAAAAATATGTTTTAATTCCAAAGTAACCCAATGTTATCTTGCAACTTCCAAAATTTCATGTTTTGTATGAATGGGATTTGACTTTCGACTTAGCGCTAATTGGGAAATGGTGGGAAGATAATTGTTCTCCTAATATTATGAAATACATTAGTTGCACTTTCACAGCTTGCCGAGTTTTGTAGCTTAAGGATTATGATCAAGGATTTGTATTTTCTGGGCAAATAAAAACTCTTTAAAATGAAGAGAAATTTAATGTGCCGGATTGAAACAAGAAATAGGTAAAAAACGGCGGCACAAAGCTAAAGGAAGGAATTCGCAGCCTAAGCTGTCACCGGGAAGAGACTGACACGGACTCGTAGTTTTTAGGACTCATCAGCCAGCCAAACTCCACCGATGACAAACTCAGAAGGTGCGAGAGGTTAGCATCACGGGAGCGAGATCCGGGTTACTATGCTCCCGTGATACTAACTTCTCGCACCTTCTCAGTCTGTCATCGGTAGAGTTTGGCTGGCTGATGAGTCCTAAAAAGGACGAAACGGCCGTCCCAGTCTCTTTCCGGTTACAGCTCAGGTTGCGAATTCCTTCCTTTAGCTTTGTGCCGTCGTCTTTTACCTATTTCTTAAAAACTTTTAACTTTATATTGAAATGTAAGGTATGTGTATAATTCTTTTCGATTATCGTTTATTTATATCATGAAATTAATACTCATATTTAATATATTTAAAATCTTCAGCTTAATATTATTGATATTAACATGGTTTCATTTCCTATTGTTTGCTTTCACTGAATTAAATGAATGCCACATATCGTCAAATAATACAGTGTTACCTCCGAATAACGGACAGTCACGGTACCGGAAGTTTCGTCCGTTATTAGGAGGTGTCCGCTATTGGGGAGGACTATCTTTTTTTCATTTTTTAGCTACAGCAAGTCATTTAATGAAAAATTACTTACAATCTTAATTAAATTTCTACAATTACCATAGTAATATGAGAGAATATAAACAATTGCAAATAATTTACTATATTCCTTTTTAAATGAGTGCTAATCCGTTTGTCTTACTTAAAATAATGACAAAATTAATTACAATTAAAGTTATACGTTGGGTGTAGACTGTATAAATACAAAAGAGACCATAACACACATGTCTTCTGAAACAAAAATATATCTTCACATAACATCGAAACATGTTATGTGAAGATATATAAGGGGCATTCCAAAAGACACGAGCCGGTTGTCTAGGAACAGAAACCAGTACCTGTATGTCAGGAGTATTGGCCCTGGCGGTTGAGGCACTTGTCCCACTGCGACACAAGGCGGTGAATGACTGCCTTGTAAAATTCCTGGGGTTGCATTGTGAACCAGTTCTGCACGTACTGCTTGAGGTCGTCGTCCGAGGCAAATCGCTTGCCCCTCAGAGCATTTTTAAGGGGACCAAACATGGAGTAATTGCAGGGAGAGAGGTCTGGACTGTATGGAGGGTGATCAAGAACCTCCCACTTGAATTTCTGCAAGAATGCCGTGATTGTGTTGGCCGTATGGGGCTTTGGATTGGCGTGGAGCAGAATGACCCCCAACCACGGATGAGCTTGCCTGGTGGTTTCATCTGTAATGCGGTGAAGTGCTTGTGCTGTGCGGTGAAGACCATCTTGGACGTTTGACGCATGCTTGTATTAGCTTTTAGTCACATGAATTGCACCCGTGATCCTCTAGCAGCGGGCAATGAACTTCCGCAATCACTCATGTCGAACCAATCTTGGTTACAATTGCAACGATACTACCCTTCTGTAACCGGTTTGTCCATTCCACACACCGGCTCGTTTCTTTTTGAACGCCCCTCATATTTTTGTTTCTGAAATCGTGTGTTATCGTCTCTTTTGTATTTATAATTAAAATTAATTACAGTATATAGAAAATTAATTTCTAGCTATCCATTTGATGCCTTAAATGTGTCCAATCCTAAAGTTTGACCGAATTCTCTGGCTTTTCCTTGAAGCAAAACACCGCCTAATGTTTTTTGAATGAGCAGCGAGGAACCATTTCATGACCACTTCATCGATTTTTCTTGTTTCAGTTTTACGAAACTTCAAATTCTTCGAATTTTCGTTTGAATTCACGAGATTAGAAAAATCTTTGTCCTTTAAAAGTTCATTTATCTGAGTCTTCAGCAAGACAACGCACACTCAGCTTTTGTTTTTCAGCAACTTCAAAAACATCAGTTTTTTTCTTGCAGTGCCAATCTCTTCCTTTTTGACGCCATTAATTCGCACAAAATTTAATCAACACGTTTATATGATAGCTTTACGAGGGATTGATATTTGCAAAGCAACTGCAGTAAAAACAAGGGCCTCAGATTCATGCATTGAATCATGGGACACAGATACATCATGATTCAATGTATCAATGTATGGGGGGGGGGGGGGGGAAAGACGGATACAATATATCAATGTATGGGGGACACCGATGTAAATACAACCATAATGTGTTAATCGAAAAAAAAAATTTTTACAGTTAAAATAACTGTTCTCTATTCAGAGCGTCGGCTATTCGGAGTGGATAACGTGGAATGTCCTATTGTAAGGGACTGAGACCCGCAATAATGTCCCCTAATTAGAGGTGTCCGCTATTAGAGTGTCCGTTCAAGGAGGTAACACTGTATAAGGTTATTACGAAAGAAAACAAAAATACGGCTGCATAGAACACTTGAGCTGATCAATGTCAAGTGATCTCGCCTGATAGTTCGATAACTAGATCCTGATAGTTCGATAACTAGCCTGCCACGCTGAAATCTGTATCACTGTTTTCTTAAGTGCGTGTCTAATTATCTCTTTCTGAGGTATAAAAAAAGACTGCGCCCACTGATATATTGTTGTCCAAAAAGTAGGTTCAGTTTTGTTTTTTACGAACCTTGGCTCTAGTAGGGCTTAAGTGTCTTGTATGTCATTCGACATCTTTTTATTAGATTGCAAGTTCGTTAAGTTTATAAGTAATTGGGACAACATGTGACTTAGTACTGGGCACTGTATATAAGATTTCTGATGTTGCGTTTTACATTTTGGCCTTTTTATACCAAATTTAACAATTTTGATCTTTTCAAATAAAAATAGTAGTTTCAGCCAATAGCTTTCAGCAAATAACAGTTTCTTTCCTTCTATCTTTTTTTTTTTTTGACTGAAATGCTGAATTTCGTAAAATACACGAGATCTGGAGGTCTTGAAGGTTAAAGTTTTGCATTTGGTATATTTTTCATGTGTGTTTCGCCACAAACGTCTCCAACTATATGGAAACCTGCTATTTACTGCAATGTATTGGGTTGGCCAAAACGTTCGTTCGGTTTATTTATATACGTTGGCTCTAGTAGCTCTTAAGTGGCTTTAGCGTCATTTCGTTAGATAGTATTGTGACAGCTGTCATATCAGCGGTGCATTTAAAACAAACACTGATCAAAATTGGGTTGAAGATGGAAGACAATAAGCACACAAGACCTCATGTTTCTTTGATCACCAGGCAAAAACTGTTACAGCTTGGCTGGGAAGTTCTGATTCATCCACCCTATTCACCTGACATTGTATCTTCGGATTTCCATTGATTTCGGTCTTTACAAAATTCTCTTACACATGAAAAAAAAAATCAATTCCCTGGAAGGCACCAAAGGCGTCTGGGACATTCTTTTACTCAAAAAGATAAAAAGTTGTGGGAAGCTGGAATCATTATTAATTCTGCCTGAGAGATGGCAGAAGGTGAGTGGAACAAACCGTTGAAGACGCTGTTTAATAAAAGTATTGGTGAAAAGGATAATGTGTCTTTTATTTTTACTTAAAAAAAACCGAAAGAACTTTTTCGCCCACCGAACATTTAAGGAAACTATTTATTCGGGCAAAAATGCCTACAGTTACTCATTCTCATTCTCATGTTTTACAACATGTGACTTAGTACTGGGCACTGTATATAAGATTTCTGATGTTGCGTTTTACATTTTGGCCTTTTTATAACAAATTTAACAATTTTGATATTTTCAAATAAAAACAGTAGTTTCAGCCAATAGCTGAGACAGTTTCTTTTTGTTTTTGTTTTTGGACGGAATGGCTGAATTTCGTAAAATCCACGAGATCTGGAGGTTTTGAAGGTCCAGTTTTGTATTTTGTAAATTTTATGTGTATGTGTTTCGCCATAAACATCTCCAACTATCTGGGAAACCTGCTGTTTACTGTAATGTATTGGGTTCGCCAAAAAAGTACGTTCGGTTTATTTACATCCGTTGGCTCTAGTAGCTCTTAAAATGTCTAACGTCATTCGACACCATTTTGATAGATTGTATTGTAACAGCTGTTATATCAGCGTGCGTTTAAAACAAAAACTGATCAAAATTCGTGAATTTTGTGTCGCGAATAAATTGAAGACGGAAAACAATATGCACACAAGACCGCAAGTTTCTTTGATGACCAGGTAACAACTGTTACAGCTTGGCTGGGAAGTTCTGATTCATCCGCCCTATTCACCAGACATTGCACCTCCGGATTTCCATTGATTTTAGTCTTTACAAAATTCGTTTAATGGAAAAAAATTCATTTCCCTGGAAGACACTAAACAAATCTGGAACATTTTTTTACTCAAAAAGTAAAAAATTGTGGGTAGATGGAATTATGAAGTTACATGAAAGATGGCAGACGGTAGTGGAAAAAACCGTTACAGCTTGTTCAATAAAAGCATTAGTGAAAAGGAAAAATGTGTCTTTTATTTTTATTTAAAAAACCGAACAAACTTTTCCCTCACCGAACATTTAAGGAAACTATTGATTCGGGCAAAATCGCGCAAAGTCACTGATTCTCGATTAGCCGAAGATTCAACCAAGCAATGGATTAAAAGCCCTGTATACTCTTAACTGTGAACAAACATCTGTGTACCCTCATAATTTAATAATGAGGTGTCTTCACAAATACTCTTGTCGGTACACATTTATTGTGTTTGTCGGAACTGATCTGCATTAATTTAGAAAGAAATACAAAATTTCATTTAGTATCTAAGAATTTCAATTTTAACAAATTATTTGTTAGGCACAGTTTGTGTGGCAATAGTGAGATGAAGTAAGAAGGTAAATAGTTAACTCTCATTTCTCAATCAGTTCAATAAAAACATGCCACCTTCTAAACGAATTGATTTCAAAATAAATTCACTTACAATGTTAGACTGGAAGTTGACGTCATCAAAAAAAAAAGTATGAAAATAATATTTATAAATCTTTTCACAAATAAGATTCAGTTTCACAACTAAAATAATTATTTGTAGTTAAGCTATATTATCAGCTCTAGATTATAGTGGATTGGGAGAAGAAATGGAACGTCCATAAATCTAAGCTAAAACATAGAAACACATTAAAAATAAAGAAAAAGAAAATTCATGTGCTGGGCTCTGCCAGCCTCAATGAATTTCTTATGCGAATGTAAATATAGAAAAAGAGCCTTAAAATGTCTAAACACATTAAAATTTGAGACCAACGTTCAAACTGACATCTCAAGAAAACCTGTTTCATGCTTACTTGGCGATCACCAGTTGAGAATAGTCAGAATGAACAAAGCAGGTCTCATAACGGATGTGTGTTTGAAGTAGAGTGGGAAAAGAAATGGAACCTCCTTAAGACACGAGAAACACAAGAACCTTAATAGCTGCTTCATGTGATATCGCTAAAAAATTTAATGCAAAGATCACAAAAAGACAGTTCGTCGTTGTAAAGATAAATCTGTAAGTTTAAAAATTTTAAGTACATGACATAGCACGGAATATAAAAAAAGAAAAATACATCAACATGAAATATGAATCTGAATGTAGTTGAGTAAATGAGTGACTAATAATTTCTTTTAAAAACAAAAGTTAGCTTTACTAAAAAAAATAGTATTGAAAATGCAGTACGGACACACTTCAATCATATAGAAATTCTTATACAGTTCATTTCAGAACAATTTTCTATTAGAAAACATTCAAAACCAAGAATTACGACTAACATTGTTATTATTAATAATTCAAATGTGCAGTTTGAATTTTTATGCTTTCAAAAAAATTCATTGAGGTTTGCGCACTGCTGGCACATGAATTTTCTCCCTAATTTTTCATTGGTGAGTTTTTCATTTGTATTTTTTACCTTTGAGGCACCACTGCGCTTCAGAAGAATTACGACTGTATATAATAAATCTCGGCTATTAAAATTACTTCAAATTCCACTTACCTAGATTCTTAAAAAGGTTTGACAACTCCTCCTCCGATTGATATCTTCGTTTCATGATCAACGATTCGGAATTATAAACTTCTGGTAACAATGCTAGGTGGATCTGACAAAAAATTTTAAAAAATCTAAAGATTTGTGCTAAGCTGTAAAACCTTAAACTTAAAGAATAATAAAATAATGGCTTAATTTCGAATTTTAACTTTTAGCTAAATATTAGCAACGAAAGTTCGGAACAAAAAATGCTTATTTTGTAATATAATGAGTCTATAAATTTTCTGAAAATTATATTGGACACAACGAACTATCCTAACTAATATTTGCTTATTTTTGAAGGCGAAATAAATTAGTTAAAAATATTTTATTTATTAAAACTAATTCCTAATAAATATTGATAATAGAAGAGATAGGGCATGGATAGGTGAGAGGATTTTGTTTTTAAATACAATATTACAAGAGAAAAAAAAGAACTGTTTTAGTTAATCATATTAGAATGTCATTAATATTCTGTTTTCTATAAACTAATTATATATTGTTTAATTATTCTAATAGTCTAATATAAATAATATATTCTAATATAAAATAATTAACAAATTTTCAAAAATTAACTTTTCAAAATAAGTAAGATTTATGAAGATTCATTCAATGAATCTTATTTTAGTATGAAAGAAATTTTAATGTGTTTACATATCTTTTAGGCACTTTTTCTTTATTTTGATGCCTCAAGAAATTCATTTGAGTTTGGCTGAGCCCAGCACATGAATTTTCTTTTTCTTTATTTTTAATATGTTTTTATGTTTTTAGTTTATAGTTATGGAGGTTCTACTGTTCTTCCTAATATTAAATTATTTAGGAATTAAATATTTTTTTTTAATGTAACCAGTCCTATTAGATGTGGTATAAATATCACTAATGCGCTAATCTCAGGAACTATCAGTCCGATTTGTAAAATTCTAGTTGCATTAGATAGCCCGTTTATTGAGGAAGGTTATAGGCTATATAACATCACGGTACGAACAATGGAGAGCGGAGCAGTAAACATAAACGTTACGGCGGCGGCGGCGACGGGGCAGCTTGGCTGCACGACGAGAACCGAACATTACCGAGAACGGCAGAATTTAATGCGGGTGACACTGCGGGGCACAGCTCGTATTGTAATAAAGAGAGAAAAGAAAATTAAATTTTTATGAAATAAACTGAAGATTTATAAATAATTTTTCTCCTATTTTCTAATAGGAAAAAAATTAATTATAAATCTTTTATTATATCAAATGTAAGTTGTTTTTTGATTTTATTTATAAAAATATCAATATAGTTATTCCAATTTAATTGATTAAATAATTTTAAAATTCACGTAATTTTCATTTCTTAAACCAAAATTATTTTTGGTTTGGGAACATTAAAAAAATTCCTAATCAGTTATTTTTAGTTAAAATCCTGTATTACTATATTGTTTTGTTATTTCTGTAATAAAAATACTTTTCAGAATCAATTTATATATATATTTTTCTTCGTGTCAAAATTTTGTGAGTATTTCTTATTTTTAATTTTTCTTCAGAAGATTTTATTTTTAAAATTAATATAAATGTTATGAAATATTTTAAAAATTAAGTTATTAATGTTATTAATTTGATATTTAATTAAGAAAATCCAGCTGTTTAATCCGTAGTACAAACGGGATCAACCAAAGATTTAAAAATCAACAGTTTGTATTTAAAAGGAAAAGAATGTTTTATATGATAAAAAATATATGTTGAAGACTGTAATTTATTTATAATATAGAAAAAATTAAGTTTCACAATTATAATTATCAATGTAAATACCTAAATATTTTTGGCTTTCTACATACTCTTTAAAATACTATATAAATAAATAGTTTTATTACCAAGTCTGTCCGGCGCAATTTCCTGTGAGAATGGAAAATAAAAATACTTTTTACAATGAAACGTCTGCGACGGGAGTCGAACCTGCAACCTTCTGATCCAAAGTCAGACATCTTATCCATTAGGCCACAGCAACGTCAACTCGCTTCTTATTGTTTTTTGATATACGTTTCCTTCCCCCGATCAATCAATGGATTCAATCTTTTTTTTTAATCTCAAGATTGTATATTTATTTCCGATCCGTCTGTTTATTTGTAATTCGAAAATGACAATTAGAACTATAATTGCCGAAACCTTGCAATATTTTAAATATAATATTCTTACTTAACCAAATTCTAGGTGATATACAAAAACAAGCGCGTGTACACGTCGGATTGCTTAATTTCTCTATTAAAACTGGAACATTGGAAGTCATATAAAACAAAATGTATACTTTTCATAACATTCTGTTTTTATTTTTTATAAGCATAATTTTTGTTTTATTTTGGTTGATTATCATTTTATTCTTATGAGCCCAAGTTGAAATGCTATTCAGATATTCTAAATACTATCTTTTTATTATTTCCACTAATAATAAAAAAGCTATTAATAAAATTCACTAAAATGTCTACTCTAAAATATTGATTGAATGTTGCCTGACAGAATTCTATGAAATATAGATTTTCAAAAACTAAATTTCAATAACACTGATTTTAATAAATTGATATCATTCAAAGGCACAATGATTTAAATTGATTTGAGATTTTTCATTTGTAATCTAACATTTTATTGTGAACTGAATGAATTTCTTAAATAATTTTATAGCATTCATATTTAAAATCTTTTTAAGAATTATATTACATCTAATCGGTACAGAACTGAAAATAATTAGTTGTAAGCAATATTTAATTCAGTAAACCAAAGAGGAAAAATAACTATTCCAAATAAAATTGATAATAAAAATCTAATAAAAACAGGCAAATTAAAAACACAAAACCATCAATTCTTCTTACCAATGTATTACGATAAATTATCTGCGATCTGCACCAATTCTAACTTCTTGATTCAAAATCCGCCATCGTTGTTCCACGAAATATTCGAACAGTCGCGCGAGATCTCGCATTCTCTCGTGCGTTCATGAGCTCGTTGTTTATCTAATTTCGTTTTCATTGGCTGAAAATTTAAATTAATCATCAAAATAGAGTAAGGAATTATTGCTTTAAACATAATTTCTTTAATTGAAAAATATGATTTGAATTTCAAATCCTAACCAAATATTTAAAATGCACAGTGAATAGTTAATTTTATTTTAATTTTTATGTCATAGGATATTATTTTATTTATTATTTTAAATTTAACTACCATTGTTTTAAGTTAAAATTGTCTTCTGTAATTTTATATTTGTTCATATATAAATTTAAAGTGCATAGTGAACAGTTAAAATTATTTTTATTTTTTCCTTTTTGTTTTATTTTAGTTATTATTTTAAATTTAAGTATCACTGCTTTTAAGTTAAATCTTGTTTTCTTATATTATTTTTACTACTATACAAATTATTGTATGTTCACGTATAGCATTAAAATTTTACAATTTGAAATTCGAATTTTTAAAATTCACGACAAGTAAATGAAGTAAAGTTTGAAATAGTAGACCTCATTAAAAAAAAAAAGAAAAAAAAACTTTCTCAGAATGTCGCCAGCTGTAAGTTAGAATAGAGAGAATTATTCATAATTCGGTGAAGGGATTTCTTTATCTTAGAACAACCTGCATTTTTGGAGAAAGTTGTTTAATGTATATATTGCTATTATTTTGCAAAATCTTAATCAGATGTTTCTGTTGTATGGATAACCTGAAACTATAAAACGATCATTCTTTTCAAGAGACTGGTTTATTTGGGAACTTAATACTTTTTCTTTTTTTATTTTTTTTAAATTTGTCTTATAATGATTCACTCTTTAAGATAAGTTCGATCTTAATGTGTAATGTGAATGAGATATTTTCTCAGCGCATTTCGATACAATATTCTAGCTGTTTGGCCTCTCACCTCTTGAGTCCCGGGTTCAGTTCTCATGTGGGTTTCGTTGATGGTGGCGATCCACGCTAGGCAGGTTTTCCCGAGGTTCTCCTGTTTCCCCTGCATTTCTCATACCATCCTTTCTTAGTCTTTGTCTCCGTCTGTCTTTCTTTCCGTGGGATAGTACAATAGATCGTTCAGGTCGCCGTGCTCAGCTGTCATGCCACCCACGCTCACCACATTGCATTACATTCTAGCTGTCGTATACTAGCTAACGTTTTACTTGCATATTTTTCACTGGTAAAAAAAAAAAAAATCTTCCGTACATTACAATTGCGGATTCCTTACACATACGCACTATTTTTGAGAAATTTCTCTTTAAAGCAGTTTTAACAGACATGAGTTTAGAGTAATTAAGGATAATTAAGAAAAGTTGTAGCTTTTACAGAATATGTATTTTGAGAGAAAAAAATAGCATACATTTTTCAAGTAATATTCTCATTAGGAAAGTTAACCTTTTACCTAAAGGTTCCTAAAGTTCCTTTCTTACCGATACGCCCTACATTTACAATCGAAAGAAAGGGAACTAGTTTATGGATGACTACCGTAGTTTATCATCCTGCTATTCTCTCAATTAATATAGTGACATATTTCAGCAGTGATATATTTACAATGGGAGAAGTATATAGTTTTGAAAATAAAATTTTTAATTTTTCCAATTAGGACTTAAACACTTAAAAAAACACATTTAAAAAAAAAATTCACCACATTGCGGGATCGAAGTTCAGACTTCTTTGTCAGGTGCCAAATATATATATTTCAACATCGCAATTACTTATGTTGATACTGCAAGTCGTTAGCAATAGAAATGTGTGTTATAACATTTTTTGGTCTTGATGAGCAGAGACTCATAAAATTTCCTAAGGTAATGCTCATTTTGAGTTCCATATAATGTTTGTTTTTCGAGGTTCAATTTGTGCTTAGTCTTCTTACAAAGTTTAGCTGTGGTATACTGCATATTACATTGTTTGATAGCTTTGGCGTGTTCAGCCATTCGGATCCCTACCTTTCTTTCAAACTCCCTATCTACGGGCACCTGTTCCCCCCCCCCCACCCGCTCACATTTAATGCCTTATACGATCCCTGTTTAATTTTTTTAATATTTTTTTTTGATACTGTCTTCTTTCTCAGAAAGCTTTCTCAGAATGCCGCCAGCTACAAGATAGAATAGATAAAATTATTTATAATTCGCCGTCCCGGCATGGCCGAGCACTCTAGGCGGCGGTCTGCCGTGCGGACGTTGTGTCGGAATCTGGGTTCGAATCCCGGGCGTGGCTTGGTTGTTTCAATTTCCATTCCTGTGCTTGTTAGCCTCTTCTTCACTTTCTTTCCATTCCATAATGGTTTCCTGAGGAAGGCGACGGGAACCCACCTCACTTTCTTTCCCGAGGTGCTTCTATGGGAATACTTGAATTCCATAGGGATGTTGATCTGTCTCCGGACAGAATTATTATGGATTTCATAATTCGCTGAAAGGATTTCATTATCTTAGAACAACCTGTATTTTTGGAGAAAGTTGTTTAATGTATTTATTGCTATTATTTTGCGAAATCTTAATGACATGTTTCTGTTGTATTTGAAAAACTGTATTTCAAACAACTTTTTATAAAAATGGAGAAGGCACCATCTATTGACAATGTGTATAACTAACATGCAGCTGTTGGAGTCAAAGGTGTTTTTTTTTGTTGCGAAGTATTCGCACGGGTCAACTAAACGTTTAGTGTGGTACGGTGTGGTGTTCCGCTAGATTTCTGGAAAAACAAAAGTGCGCTGTGAACAGAAAACGTTGAGAGGCACTGGCTTAAGTGATCAATGAAGGTTTATTTTGTTGAAACCATGTCTACTAAGGACCGTTCAAGTATTACGTAAGTATTAACAGTAAATACCATTGAACAATAAATTTAAACAGTAAAATTCTAATATGTGCGTGTTTGTCTGTCTCACCTAAGAATTGCTCTCATCACCCCATCTCCCATGTCAGCAGAAATAAGCAAAGCTTGAAACCTGAACTCCCCCGCCACTTGAATGCTTATATAATACTTGACCAGCCCCTTACTGGTTTAATGTTAAAAATGTTAATTTCCGTAAGAGATCTGCATTAAAAAAGCTGAAATTTGCTGCAAAGGTAAAAGGAAGGATGAAAATTAAATAGGTAACAGCCAATTACGGTTTCGTGTCGAGAAATATGCAAAACAGGCAATCGTATAAGAAGCCGGTATTCTGATAGGTTACAGGAGTTGCATATAAGTGCTGATGAAAGGTGTTTAGAACGTTCGTACGATTTGTTTTCAAGCTAGACGTGTTTCTATGGCTTCCAGAAGACGAATGGAAGATTCTGAGCGCTGGCGGGCTGTCGGAAGCATTGAAGCAGGACAGTCTATAACAGATGTTGCTCATTTGTTCGGCGTTCATCATTCCGTCATTTCACGATTATAGCACAATTCCAAACCAGCCAAACAGTTGTCCGAAGACCTGTAGCCGGTCGTCCAAGGTTTAAGACCCCCGCGGAAGATCGAAATATTCCTGTTGTAGCCAAGCGGAATCGAAGATCGACCTCCATACGTATGACATCTATGGTTGTAGCGGCCATTGGTAACACGATATCTGCCACTGTTGTTTGTCGAAGGCTACACATGAATGGTCTGTAAGCCCGGGTACCATGAGTTTGTTCCTTTATCCGTCCAAGCCAGAGGGGCACGATTACAGTGGTGCCACCAGCAAGTGAATTGCACTATTTCTGATTATGGTAACGTTATGTTCACAGATGAGTACAGGTTTGCCCTACAACCCGATGATAAGCGTGTAAGGGTCTGGAGGGAACAAGGCACACGCAATCGTCCCCAGAACATCACCGAATATCACGCATTCCGCGGTGGAAGCATTCTGGTCTGGGTAGGGATTTCATTGGGATATCGCACCGACCTGCTCATCTACGGGCGAGGTTCTGTGTCAGCTGTACGGTATCGAGATAAAGTCCTAGACCCCATTGTGAAACTACGCTGCAGCAGTTGATACTTCTTTCGTTTTAATGGACGATAATGCGCGTCCCCATAGAGGTGCCATCGTTGACGACTTTCTGGAAAGTGAGGGGATTGCGCGTATGGAGTGGCCGGCTTACTCGCCGGATCTTAATCCAATGGGAAATCTTTGGGATGCCCTCGACCGTGTTGTATGTCGACGTTTCCCACCTTCAGCCACTCACAGCTTTAGAAACTGTCCTACAGGGGGAATAGCGATTACTGGACTCGGCGGTGGTTGATCACCTCGTAACAAGCATGATCACACGCTGTAAACTTTGTGAGGGGTGCTCACATACCCTATTAATGTAGATTTTTTGTTTTGAATTTAAACATCATTTTGTTAATGACGCAAATAGGACGTCATCTTATAATTTATGAAAATTAAGCATTTTGTTTATCTCTGTATGTAATTCTTTATTTTGTTTTAAGAATAAACATAGAGCTACTTACTTGCAGCATTTCATGTCAATCAAAGCAGTACTTGACTATTTTTCCGCATTTTACCGTTCCGTGCCTAACTTTTGGAAGTGAGTGTATAATGCTGTAGTTTATAAAAACTAGACATTGGATGGCAATAACTGTAGTTAAAATAAAAACTACTTCTACTCTCAAAACTTAAAATAATTATATTTTTAATGCCAATGAATTTTCGAAAGCAAATTTCTTGCTTTCTTTCTCCAGTTTGTTTGATAACAATATGAAAAAAATCTAAAGAAGACTTATGGATTAGTAACATAATAACTGTAGTTATTGGAAGGGAATAAGTTCTTCGAAACACGACAATATCAAGTGCAGAGAAACTCATCAATTTCACTCAAACTTCAGTCAATTTTGGTATTCGTTGTTTTACTGATTCTTCCACCGCAGCATCAAAGTATCGTAAAACCAAACAAGAATTGAAAGAAACGTAAATTAAAAGTAGAAATAAAGACAACAACAAAAGAAATAGGAGAAAACGGATTTAATTCTCTCTAAAAATAAATTTTTAGACAGAATATCATTTGAAAATACATTCAAATATCATTTGAAAAAGAAATATCAATATAGTAAATATTAAAAATGCAAATAAAGAGGAGTTTTATATTTTAACAAGAAAAAAAGATTAAAACTTATTGCTACACACTATATACTCTGTAGATATGGCAATAGAATTTAAACAACTCTAAGTTTAAGGAATTCTTTATTATAATTCTTGTTCGATGAATAGTTTGAAATTTTTTTTAAAAAATTAAACATGAATTCTTCATAACAACAATGGATGAGATCAAATTATTTTCAAGTGAGATCCTGGAACAGCTGTTTCACGCTCGTTGCCGATGATCGGCCAGGAGAAGTCACTGCAAATAACAAGGTCTCGCTACTGAGGCTGGTATGAATGATACATCGGAAGCGCAGTGGTGCCTCAGTGGTGCGCAGTGGCGCTTCCGAAGTATGAATTCTATATGATTAATTTTTTTTTTAAATTTCAAAGTATTCAGCACTTTGTACTTTATTCTTAAACAAGTACTTTATTCTTAAACAAGTACAAAGTTTACAGCGTGTGATCATAATAAAGCAATAATGGTTGGGTTTGTTTATTTTGATTAAAGCTTGAATAGGTCTTCAAATTTTAAATTATCTATTAAAATACTAGAACAATTTGACACATATGAAAAAATAATTATGTTTAAAAAAATTTCTTATGATAACATAAGTATTAAAAACTTATTAATACTTTTTAATAAAAACTGAAAACCTGGAAATTAAAACTTATTAATAAAACTGGAAAGCTTTATAACGAACAAAATTATTTCAGGAAACACATTTGTAGAGAAACTTAAGAAAAAAAAATAATTAATTTGAAAAAAACATCAAAGTTAACATCCTTATAGACATTGAAACAGATTAATCCATTATTAGAATATCGAATATTAATGAAATAGCTCAGAAATCAAAAAGATCAACAAAGTAACTAAGATATATTGATAAGCTTTCTTAAAACAGTTTTCATCATTTATAATTTACAAGTTACTCAATAAGTCTTTGTAGGTTTCTGAAGACCATTATAACAATTAAACAATGGTGTTGATCACATTTACCAATGAGCTATTAAAAAAAAATATATCATAATTACTATGATCTAATTGAATTTTAAAGGAAGTTATATATTATGAGGGGCGTTCAAAAAGAAACGAGCCGGGGTGTGGAATGGACAAACCGGTTACAGAAGGGCAGTATCGTTGCATGTGTAACCAAGATTGGTTCCGACACGAGTGAGTGCGGAAGTTCACAGCCCGCTGCTAGAGGATCACGGGTGCAATTCATGTGACTAAAAGCTAATATGCATGCGTCAATCGTCCGTGTTGGTCTTCACCACAACGCACAAACACTTCACCGCATTACAGATGAAACGACCAGGGAAGCAAACCCGGGGGGGGGGGTCACTGTGCTCCACGACAATCCAAAGCCCCATACGGCCAACACAATCACGGCATTCTTGCAGAAATTCAAGTGGGAGGTTCTTGATCACCCTCCATACAGTCCAGACCTCTCTCCCTGCGATTACGCCATTTTTGGTCCCCGAGGGGCAAACGATTCGCCTCGGACGACGTTGTCAAGCAGTTGGTGCGGAACTGGTTCACAATGCAACCCCAGGAATTTTACAAGGCAGTCATTCACCGCCTTGTATCGCAGTGGGACAAGTGCCTCAACCGCCAGGGCCAATACTCCTGATATACAGGTACTGGTTTCTGTTTCTAGGCTTCCAGCTCGTTTCTTTTTGAATGCCCCTTATACATATATCATTAAACGGCTAATGATAATAAGATACATGAATACATTTTTTATTAAATCATCGTAATAATGAAAAAGAGATACGAAATACATCGGTAAGGTAAGGTAATGGAAAGAAAGTATGCTTCAGTGTCTTTTTTACCTAAATAACAATGGCATACAATAAGGCTGAGTTTATAAAAAAACTGTTGACATTAACATAAACCATACTTAAAGTTTTCCATCTCACAGTATTTTTCAGAAAATATAAAATTCATTTAACCGAAATAACATCAAGTTGATGAAACAAGCAACTTATCTACTACAACAATATATATTCTATTTGGAACAACCTAATATAAAGTCTACATAATTAAAAATTTTATGAAAGATTCAGAAAAAAAAATTTAAAGAGTTAATTTTGTGAGAATCCTTTTTTAACTAAAACTTTTGAAAGGACTCCATTCATATAAACTTGATTTTCGGTATAGAATGATCTCAAAAGTAATAAATACTATTTAATATTCTATTTTGAATCCTCATTTTTATTGAGTACGGTGTTCCCAAATCTACTCATGAAAATTTAGACATTTCAGGTTTGACCTGGTGAATTAAAGTAGATATTAGATAGATAAATATATAAGGATTTTATATATCGAAAATGAATAGAGCAAATAAATATTAGACAAATTTGTCGTAACATTGTAAATAACAAAAACTAAATAACTTCTAAAATAAAATTAGTTAAACATATAGACCATACTGCACTTTTACACAAATTAACAATTAATAAATAAAAACAAGGCGATGTCACTGAATTAAAGAAAAAAATTCCTCTTTTCTGTTCTTCAGCCTTTAGCAAAAACAGCAATTGAAAGGAAAATGGTTTCTTAGTAACCGTTTCTTATTTAAAAACCAAATATAAAGCTTTTGTCTTTCATTTCGTGTCTACTGAGATTTCTTTATTTAATAAAAAATGTCTCAGAACCTATCATAAATAAAGCCTGTTTCAAATCAGTGAAAACGTTTTTTTCTTGGAAAAAAATAAAACTATGTCACATTTAAAGATTTCAAAGAGGAATGAACCTGAATTTGCTCTGTAAGATAATACTAAATTTGCACGGGTTACATAGGACTGTTGAGAATTAAACATTTCACAAATAACAGAATTAGAATTATTACCGACATCTCGTTTAAACTGACAGTCTTCGACACATGAACAGATCCATGAGCGTGAAGAATTTCACGTTCATTAAAAAAAAAAAAAAAAAAAAATATGGATTGTTGTAAAAAAAAAACAATAAAAAACAAAATCGTTGTTAACACGGCCTTCCCTTGCTTCCTCCAATTTCAGTATAGTTTTTTTAGTCTTGCAGAAAATTACTGAATCTTGAATAAAAGGCTTTGCTAAACAACACTAGTGGATTTTTCCAGAAACCCTTGATATTGTCACTACTATATACTCCAGCACATACAATCTCGTTCGACACAATAGCGCAACACTGAACAATCAGCAAGATCAAAATATTGTCAATTTTTATCAATTTTACTTAAGTGTTGCACGTTCTTCTTCTAAGCATTTTCCACTACTTTCGGCGACTCCCAACCTAGATTACTCCTCAGTAAACCACTCGCATTTTTTCCGCAACTTCTTTAAACAATAAGAAGATCCCTCAATTTTAGATTTAAGATATTTAATCACTTTTATCGATTTGGAGAATTTCCTTGTAAAAGCAAGATACTTGCTCATAGAAACACAGTTTTCATTAGAACAACACTGATCAGAAGCTGTCGACAAAGTCTGCATACCCACTGTTGTTATGTAAACGATATGACACTGTGAAGCGGGGGAAGTTGTCTTCGGATAGATGTTCTTCGGTTATCTCATCACTCACTTCAGCACTGCCGTCCTGAAGGGAAGAAAGAACTTTTTCAGCTTGGCCAGGAAATTTGTCTGTTGGATTCCACTTGCTCTCAATAGTGCTTTCCATTTTTTGCGAAGTTTCGGCGGCATTTTACTGTTTCAGTTTCTGCTTTAACAATATTTGAACAGCAATGGCTTCCACAAGAACATCCTCGGTCTGTCGAAGCTTACTTATCTGCTGATCTCTTTTAATTCAAATTTTCTTCTAGAATTTGATGGATTTTTTAATCGATTTTGATCTACATTTTCAGATCATTTTAATATTGGAGGTTTTCTTTTCGAAGTTTGAAATCTTAATTCTGTCTTCTTCCTTTTCTTTTAACAATGCTGAATTCTCTTTTTCCAGATCATCGATTTTCTTCTGCGATCTGTTGGTGTCTCGTTTAAATTTATCTATTTCAAACTGCAACTGCGTCATATCTTTCTTCATTTCCTCTAAGTCACTATTCAGGGTTATGATTTCGCTGCTCTTACGTGAATTTGTATCTCGAAGTTCCGTCACCTTCGACGTAAGATCAGAATTCATCTTCTCCAGCTTATACTGGGCTACATTTAGTTTATTTACCTCTGAAAGTAAACTCGCCACTTTTTCCTGCAGTTTAAACTTCTCCAGCATAAATTCAACTTTTTCTTTAGATAGTGAGAGCAATTGGGCTTTGCTGCTCTCCAGTACGGTTTTCTCATTTTTCAGATAGTTGAGCATTTGTTGTGTTGGATTACTGTGGTTTTGATTCAACGAAACAGTCTCTATTTTGTCTGTATCGTTCCCACTGTTACTTCTCTTTAACTCCTGCAGCTCCTTCTTCAAACAACCAATGGTTTGCTTCTGACTCTCCAACTGGTTTTTAAAGGCTTCCTTGATTTGCTCTTTCAACTCGTTTTCTTTGGTTAGGTTTTCGTTGACGAGTTTAAGGGTTTGCAGCTCTTTTCTCAGTATACTATTTTGCTCAAGTTGGGAAGTAAAATCCTTCAATGGGGGAGTGTTGTCCTTCTCCGTCTTCAGACGGTTGACTGAAGTTCGCAGCTGTTCATTTTGTTTCTCCAGCAACTGAATCTTCTTCAGAAGCATTTGAACGTCGCCGACCACAGCTTCTTCAACAGGATCCTTTACTCTGTCTTTCGCCTCATAGGAGTTACCCTCGTGCCTTGAGAAAGGAAAGTTTTTGGATGTGGTCGCAGTGTAATCTATTTTCTCATTCTGAATCTGCGTTGAACATCTAAACGTTTCTGTTGACTTTTTGTGGTTGTCATTTTGTCTCTCCTTTGGCTCATCATCATCATCATCATGGAATAGCATTGTGCAGGAGTCATCATCTGATGAATCTACAAAATGACAGACAACGATTAGTATAATTTTTAGTATTACACAATATAATCTTCATTAGTTTACTTATTAAAACAGAGCTTATGGATTATAGATTACCTACGTGTCTCTCTGCCCCAGTTAACTTTTGAAATGCGAAATGAATCGTCTTGAAACTTGACATACACATTTTAAATCTGATATCTACGTTATCGAACTACTTTCTTACATCTATTACATTAAGGGGTGGCAAAACGGGACTCGGGAGCCACATGCGACTCTTGGACATGTAATGTGCGGCTCACGGAAATATCTTGGCTGACTTCTTGTTTGCATCACAATTAATATAAAGAAGTAAATAAAAAGTTTTCAAGCTTTGTAATTACTTATGAAATATAAATTGGGATTACAAGGTAAGGATAATATTCATGGTGAATAATGTATTTCAGAATTTACATCCTAATTTAAATTGCTGAATTTGAGTTAGAGATTAAAGAAATCTGGGATCAGCAAGTTTTCTTACAAGGAAACCGAGTGACCTCGACCGCTCAGAACCGCACGAAAATGTGCTTGGAATATAAATTGCCTCTCCCAAAAACATTGGTACGAGTCATTCCCATGCAAAACTCAGCTGTTGTCTGCTAACGCACTTTGAAGACTGAATAGCTGTGAAACACTATCAGGTCAGTAGGAAAAGTTTATTGTTCAGATAGCGTAATTATTTTAAGCAGAGGGAAATATAGCAATATACCGGTAGTCACGACATTGAAATATGCGTGTTTTTGGTTCTATTATATCGATATTTTGTTTCTTCGGGTTACCAAAGTTCCTCTCCTGGAGTTTCCCCAGATGATCATTCAAATGTCTCTCCTGATAAGACGCGCAGTTTTGCATAAGAATGAAAGCACATTTTCGTGCGGATCTCAGCGTTCGAGGTCACGCACATCCCTTGTAAGATCGTTTCCATAGTTCATTGCCATACTGAATACACTTCATATAGTTAAAACAATAATTAGTAGGAATTTTGATAAGTGTATTTGTACATGCTTTATGATTATTGAAGCTATTAAAAATGAACAATTTAAAAACTACACATATGAATAAATATTTATTACATACATGTATTTCTTAATATTTACATAATTTTTTTTTAACCAAATTGTGCATGCAACAACAAAATATGTGTAAGATTTTTTTCATGTCTTGCGGATCTTAAATATCTGACGCTTATCGTATGCGGATCTTATATTAAGCAAGAAGTTTGGCCACCCCTGTACTATTAACATGTGAATCAGAAACATTAAACATTTCACTTAAGATAAAAGATTTTGTCTACTTTTCTATGTACTTACTTAGTCTCAATAACAGTTTCAATAACAGAGTATGTTTTCAATGAGAATTGAAATATAAGATTCTAATAATTTTTTTAAACGCCTGTCAAGTCCGGTTGGTCTAATAAGAAAGCATCTAACCACCAGCTGAAAGGGAGTTTCATTAGCCTTTTTGACAGGTTTAAGATTCGTTACCAAGAGACTGACAGACTCGCTCCCTCTCCCTGTCATCTGAAGCGGGGCAATGGAGAGGACTGGAATGCAGAAGAAAACACATCTTGGCCTGACTTAAGATCGCCGCATCTTAGTTCGACGAAAAAAATTTTGACGTCTAATTTTCAGATTTTGATCAATCTTGGTATGATCAACCCTCCCATAGTGGTAAATACCACATAGATTTTTTTATCTCGTCTAGCTTATCCGATTCTAATTGAAGGCCCTTCAAACGTTTAATGAATTCTCAATTTTTACCAATTCTGAGATCTTCAAACTGCACTTACCAAAACAATTCCATTTCACTCACAAATTCTCTCTGAAATGTTTCAGCCATGTCAATGAAAGCATGAGGGTTTTCAGAAAAAAAAATACGTGAACACAAAAAATATTTACAAGAAGTTTAAATACAAAAAATATTTCTTTTAGTCTAACACAAAAATCAATAAAATTTTCACAGCCTACTTTTTATCATGAAAAACATAGTTTACTAAACACTGAATTTTGTTTACTAAACAACCTGGGAATGGTATAAGCCTAACATATATTTTTTTCCAAAATGAGTCTGGAGGCCTAAAAGTTCTGGAAACTTCTAATACCAGAAATTGTCTTTAAATCTTTGAAGCGGTTTTCGAAAGCAGAACGAAATGAATGAAGTGGAAACT
>JAFIDM010008419.1:36337634-36348957 GCA_023159025.1 Thereuonema tuberculata | reverse complement strand
ATATAAAATTTAGTCTTAATTTTTAAATCTCGAGATAATTTTTTTAACAATTTGTTTTGAAGCTTTCCTTAAAATATCAAAGTTATAAACACAAATAAAAATAAAATTATAATTTTCCATCATGGCAGAATTTTTTTTTTTCATCTGATATCTGACATTGATTTAGATTAAATATTATAGAAAATATCCATTCATTCCTTCATTAGTTTTATGATCTATGGAAAATGAAAAAAAATAATATTTGCATTCTACATTACATATAAAAAAATATATCTTTTTGATAATTATATACATAAGGTCTACGACAATATCTGGGGGCACGAGCCGAAGGCAGGAAGGGCACTACGTACCTTTTCTGGAAGTGTTTCATCGTATTTTCGAACCCTCATAGCTTCGGCCTGGATAATACCAGAGAGCTCAAATTTTCAGGATATGATGCAGTTACCAGACTAATGAAATACGCTAAGTTTCATTTATTTAGCTTTTATACTTTGGATTTTATGAATATCTAAAATACGTCGATTTCGTCCATGATTAACTGACTGACTGACTGACTCATGATCATCAAAACCTCTAGGATACTTCCTGAAGTCCTAGAAAGCTGACATTTGGTATGTAGACTAGGTTTAGCACATAAACAACAACAAAATTAAGAAATCTGTAACTTTCACCCACCAATCCCTCATGAAGGGGGTTCCGGTTCTTTATTATATAACAATATCTGATAGGTATATCCCATCCAAAACGTTTCATGTAAAATAAGTTGCCAAGACTCACATGCTCATAGCACTTTCACTGTTAAAAAGTTATCAGATCTCATCTTACAAAAAGAAATGAAATCCCACCCAAAACATTTCATGTAAAATAAGTTTCCAAGACTCACATGCTCATAACGTTTTCGCTGTTAAAAAGTTATCAGATCTCATCTTACCAAAAGAAATGAAATCCCACCCAAAACATTTCATGTAAAATAAGTTGCCAAGACTCACATGCTCATAACGCTTTCACTGT
This sequence comes from Thereuonema tuberculata, assembly GCA_023159025.1. Lineage (NCBI taxonomy): Eukaryota > Metazoa > Arthropoda > Chilopoda > Scutigeromorpha > Scutigeridae > Thereuonema > Thereuonema tuberculata. Next base: position 36,347,946 of record JAFIDM010008419.1, on the reverse strand, counting down.
TAAAAAGATATGAGATCTCATGTAGAGCCAAGCCCCTTACTCTACAAGCCCCTTACTCTACAAGCCCCTTACTCTACAAGCCCCTAACTCTACAAGCCCCAACTCTATAAGCCCCAACTCTAAAAACCCTCTATCTTGGTCAAAAAGTATGGCTTGGCCGTTTCATAGAACTATTTCATCCCACCCATAACATTTCATGTAAAATATGTTGCCAATATGCTCATAACGCTTTCACTGTTAATAAGTTATCAGATCTCATATAGAGCCAAGCCCCTCACTCTACATGGCCTAACTCTAAAAACCCTATTGGAACTATTTCATCCCACGCAAAACATTTCACGTAAAATATATTGCCAATATGCTCATAACGCTTTCACTGTTAAAAAGTTATCAGATCTCATGTAGAGCCAAGCCCCTCACTCAACAAGGCCTAATTCTAAAAACCCTACTATCTTGGTCAAAAAGTATGCCTTAGCATACTCCATATCCTTTACATAACTCCATGGGATTGTCTGTGTGACAGCCATGAAACGGCCAAGCAATACTTTTTGACCAAGATAGTGGTTTTAGAGTTGGGGCTTGTAGAGTTAGGGGCTTGGCTCTACATGAGATCTCATATCTTTTTAACAGTGAAAGCGTTATGAGCATGTGAGTCTTGGCAACTTATTTTACATGAAATGTTTTGGGTGGGATATTTTATTCATTAGAAATGAAAATATCTTAATTTTTTCTTGAATAATAGATATTAACTTTTTTTTTGAAGTTATCTCCTGGATTTTATATTTCTGAAATGAATTGTTGATATTCAGTGAAAACGATATTTTTTTTTTATTTTTGTAAGTTTTCATGAGTTGGGATATGAAATGAATTGGTAGTGAACATGATAATTTTTTTACTTTTGTAAGTTCACGTTACTTGATATAAGTTTTGAAATAAACTATTAATATACAGTAGAAATGGAAGTTTATTTTTTTTTTTACGTTGACTTCTTCAGATTGTAGTTATGAAATGAACTGTTGATGTTCAGTGGACGTTGAATTTTTATTGAAATGTGTGATTGTATTGTTTATATTTCTTTAAAAGTGGTTGCCAATTTCTATTACAAAGTTTTGGATTTCATCCTTGTTATATAATCAATTTTCCAAAAATTTCCACTACTGTTGTAGTTTGGTTTATTAAATTTTTCCACATCTTGGGTGACTTTGCTGTGAAAAAATCATATTGTATAATAGATATTAACTTTTTTTTTTAAGTTCACTCGATTTTATAGTTCTGAAATGAACTGCTCACATTCAGTGACAATCATTTTTTTTTTTGTAATTTCACTTGACTGGGGAAAGGAGATGAACCTGATATTCAGTAAAAACGATCATTTTTTATTTTTGTAAGTTCATATCAGTGAGGATATAAAATGAACATCAGTAAATATTCATTAGCATATACAGTGGAACCAGGCTATTCGTACACAATTCGTTCCAGGAGGCTGTTCGACTTGCGATCTGTATGAATGTCGAATCAAAGGAAATTTCGCAAAGGAAATTATGTAAATTGGATTAAACTGTTCCAGGCCCCCAGATGATGTTTATTTAAACCTCTATTATAATACTTAATGCAAAAATTCATGCATAAAAACTATATTGAGTGGCCAGGTTCGAGGCAGGACCTTTCAACAAGAAAGAACACGAGTGTTTTTTGTTTTTGTGTGTGTGTGGTTTTCTTTTACAGTTCAATTGTCGTTCTTGCATGCTTTCCTGAAGGTTAGGTTAAATCACTAATCTTTTTTTTGACCACATGATTAAACTTAGTTTCAATGAAAATATTTAAAAACAACCAAGAATGGCAATAAACTAAAATTATATTTTACGGAGCTTGTAAAAATGCTTAGCGTTTTATTGTTTATTTTCCCTTTAGAGGCTTCACTGCGATTTGGAGGAAGGAATAGTATTTATGCCAACTATATAAAAAAAAAATCATTATTTCTAATACTTCATTTCTTGAATCTTATCTTTAAGATAGCATAAGAATCACAGCAAAAGACGACATTACTGTCTTGTCAGATCTTTACGTTTTCTGGTCCTTAGAAACTAATTAGAAATGTATCTTCTTCGTGTGATACTTAAGTGTCACTGTATAGAAATTCCATAACCGTAATGTACATTTTTAATATCGTATTGGATATATTTATGCAAATTTATTGAAGTACATTTTATTCTATTAAATGTATCCAAATTTAACATTCGAAATTTCAGAACACTCAATTAGAAAATGAATAAAAAGACGCCGACACACAAATTTGATTTAAAAAACATTTAAGACATTGAAAGGTACAAGGACCGGTTTCGCTACGGACACATAGCTTTCTCAACTGAATACAATAAGAAAATACATGTTCTTAAATACAAAAACTGGAATGGTGATTAGCATAAAAGACGTTGAACCAATTGGGGTTGAAGGTACGGAGAACCAATGAGATGGCTGCTTTGATTGATGTCGTCATTACTTGAAAACATCCTTTTTCAGGTGGAGGGGCCATGGCTGCCAAAGGAAGACGTATATAGACGTATCTAAGAGAGGGAGAAAAAAAAGGGAGGGGAAAAAAAAAAAAGGAACGAAATGTAATTAATTATGAACTATTATTTAGGTATGGGAAAAATGGGTTTGTTGATTTTATAACAGCTATTGATTGAACTGATATAGATGAATTATAACAGTGTGGGGATGTGAGAATCAAAATAGATTCTTTACACTTTTTGATGAAAAGGTTAGGTTCCTTACATAGAACTAATGGATTAGTAAAATTAATGGAATGATTGAGCTGATGTGAATGGGAGGCTGTATTATAGGTGAAATCTTCATTAGCGACAGCGTAAATGTGCTGCGACATACGGTCGTGAAGTTTTTGCATTGTTTGACCAATATAAAGACAATTGTTATTGTTACAACGGATAGCGTAAACTATATTAGAGATGTGTTTAATATCGGGTTGAGAAGTAGGTGATTGGAAATTACGAATCAAAGTGTTATTACTTTTGGAAGTGAGGGAGATGCCAAGGGGTCGAAGGATATTTTGAATTGCAGGAAATAACTGGGGGTGGAACGGGATTGATATATAGTTGGATGGTTTAGGCTTACTATTGGGAGCGCAAACGTAGTGTTTGCGAATTGCATTACTGAGATGTTATTAACAAAAAAGTTGGGGTAATTATTATTCTGAAGAATGGAACGAATGATGTCAATTTCATGATTAAAATTGTCTAGAGTATTACAAAGAGAGAAAGCTCTATGCACTACCATATAGATGATGATAACTTTAAAAGTAATGGGACAGTAAGATAAAAAATTGAGGGTGATACCTTGAAAAGTTTTTTTACGAAAAACAGAAGTTATAATGGATCCGTTATAACGTTTAATGAGGATGTCCAAATTCGGGATTGAGTTATTATTTTCTTTTTCAATAGTGACTTTAATATCAGAGTGTATGCCGTTAATGATGTCACTATGGAAAAAGAAAATAATAACTCAATCCCGTATTTGGACATCCTCATTAAACGTTATAACGGATCCATTATAACTTCTGTTTTTCGTAAAAAAACTTTTCAAGGTATCACCCTCAATTTTTTATCTTACTGTCCCATTACTTTTAAAGTTATCATCATCTATATGGTAGTGCATAGAGCTTTCTCTCTTTGTAATACTCTAGACAATTTTAATCATGAAATTGACATCATTCGTTCCATTCTTCAGAATAATAATTACCCCAACTTTTTTGTTAATAACATCTCAGTAATGCAATTCGCAAACACTACGTTTGCGCTCCCAATAGTAAGCCTAAACCATCCAACTATATATCAATCCCGTTCCACCCCCAGTTATTTCCTGCAATTCAAAATATCCTTCGACCCCTTGGCATCTCCCTCACTTCCAAAAGTAATAACACTTTGATTCGTAATTTCCAATCACCTACTTCTCAACCCGATATTAAACACATCTCTAATATAGTTTACGCTATCCGTTGTAACAATAACAATTGTCTTTATATTGGTCAAACAATGCAAAAACTTCACGACCGTATGTCACAGCACATTTACGCTGTCGCTAATGAAGATTTCACCTATAATACAGCCTCCCATTCACATCAGCTCAATCATTCCATTAATTTTACTAATCCATTAGTTCTATGTAAGGAACCTAACCTTTTCATCAAAAAGTGTAAAGAATCTATTTTGATTCTCACATCCCCACACTGTTATAATTCATCTATATCAGTTCAATCAATAGCTGTTATAAAATCAACAAACCCATTTTTCCCATACCTAAATAATAGTTCATAATTAATTACATTTCGTTCCTTTTTTTTTTCCCCTCCCTTTTTTTTCTCCCTCTTTTAGATACGTCTATATGCGTCTTCCTTTGGCAGCCATGGCCCCTCCACCTGAAAAAGGATGTTTTCAAGTAATGACGACATCAATCAAAGCAGCCATCTCATTGGTTCTCCGTACCTTCAACCCCAATTGGTTCAACGTCTTTTATGCTAATCACCATTCCAGTTTTTGTATTTAAGAACATGTATTTTCTTATTGTATTCAGTTGAGAAAGCTATGTGTCCGTAGCGAAACCGGTCCTTGTACCTTTTAATGTGTTAAATGTTTTTTAAATCAAATTTGTGTGTCGGCGTCTTTTTATTCATCATTCAAATGCACACGTTAAAATTTAAGAAAGTTAATTAGAAAATAATATCAACAAAAATATTCCCGAATGTGAATCTTTAATGAATTGACTATCATTAACTTACCTTTGATGCATTTGTCATGATCCTTCGGATCAGGAATAAAATCTTCGTTACATTGACATTTAAGTTTAATAGTACAAAAGTCGTTCTTCTCACAGTGAAATTCACCGCATTCTAAAAAAATAAACAAATAAATAATTAGTTTAATTTGAAGAATTAAATTAATCTCATGGGACTCACGGAACCAACATTAAATATCTAAGGGTGTAATGAAATTCCGGTGTTCATATATCTGAAAATGGATTATTGGGTTGGCCAAAAAGCTCGTTCGGATTTTTAAGTTTTAGTTGGCTATAGTAGCACGAAATATAATGTCTCGAGTGGCACAAAGTATACCTTGGAGAGACCCGCAGACCGTTGGAAGATCGTATGGCAGAGCATGGACGAGCTTTACAAAAAAGTGATATTTCCTATAATATAGTACAACATAAATTAAACACAGGCCGCATTTTTAGCGTCGATGATCCGAAAGTTGTAAAAAAAAAAAAATCATTTTCGTCCTAAATGCCATGAATCTATATTTATAGCGTCAACTAGCTCCTGCATCAATGATTGCATTTCTGTGATCAAAAAAATCCCAATGTGTGACTCTTATAAGTTCATCTTTATTTTTATCAACAAATATTAACTTATAGTTCCACCCTTAAACACCAGGAACATGGCAGTTCTTGTGTTGACAAACATACACATGTGCCCAGATTGTGTTGCCTCGATCTTCGCCAGGAGCTGTTCGGACGATCTCCGCCAGGCGCGCGTGTGCGCTTGGTATTCAAAGCAGCTATTTGCATAGATTCGACAATTGGTCAAAGAGACCAAGCTTCCATTGGTTGAAGTCTGTTCCTTCGGCTACAAAAAGAGATTGCATCGCTGTTCAATCATCATCCACTGAAGATGCCCCGCCTAGACGGAGCGAAACTAGTTTGATTTTAATTGTACATAATTGTTTTAACTTTTAATCTTTTTAGACTGTGTCGGCTTCATCTTTTTATTGAAATAGTACTCCTAACTATTGATCGCCAATGAGCACGAAACCGCTGTCCTAGGATGTCACTTAGTAAACATTTATCTCACCCATTGATGTTTATTATTAAGTAAACGCGCAGTTTTAATTTTTTATGCGTTACAAAAATTCATTGAGGCCGGCGGAATTGAGTTTTTATTGTTTATTTATGCTTTGGAGGCTTCACTGCGATTTGGAGGAAAGTATAGTATTTACGCCAACTACAAACAAATTCCAAATATTTCCTTCATTTCTAATGATTTAATTTCTTGAATCTTTCCTTTAAGATAGCTTAGTAATCAAAGTGAAAGACGACGTTCCTCTTTCGACAGATCTTCACGTTTTCTGGTCCTTAGAAACTAATTAGAAATGTGTCTTCTTCGTGTGATACTTAAGTGCCACTGTATAGAAATTACCTAACCATAATTTACATTTTTAATATCGTATTGGATACATTTATGCAAATTTATTGTAGTAAATTTTATTCTAAAGAATTTATCTGAATCTAATATTCAAAATTTCAGAACACTTATTTAGAAAATAATATCAACAAAAATATAACCGAAAGTGAATCTTTAATGAATTGACTATCATTAACTTACCATTTATGCATTTGTGATAATCCTTCGGATCAATAAAACTTTCGTTACATTTACATGAAAATTCATCAGTAGCACAAAATTGGGTATCGTCACAGTAAAATCCATAGCATTCTAAACAAAATAAACAAAAATAATGAAATTAAAATTTAATTTAATTTTTGAAATTAAATTAACTCTTGGGACTCACGTAACCAATATTAAGTATCTAAGGGTTTAATGAAATAGTGTTCATATATCTGAAAATGAATTATTGGGTTGGCCAAAAAGTTCGTTCGTTTTTTTTAATTTTTAAGTTGGCTCTAGTAGCGCTTAGGTGTCTTTAATGTCATTCGATACCATTCTGTTAGATTGTATTTTAACAGCTGTCATATCAGCGTGCATTTAAAACAAACACTGATCAAAAATAGTGAATTTTGTATCGCCAATTTAATATTGAAGATGGAAAACAATAAGCCCGCAAGACCAGAATGTTCCTTTGTGTGCCACACAAAAACTGTAAGCTTGGCTGGGAAGCCCTATTCACTAGAGATTGCACCTTCGGATTTCCATTGATTTCGTTCTTTACAAAATTCTCTGACTGGAAAAAATTCAATTCCCTGGAAGACACCAAAGGCACCTGAAACATTTTTTAGCTCGAAAAGATCAAAAGTTGTGGGAAGATGGAATTATGAAGTTGCCTGAAAGATGGCAGAAGGTAGTGGAACAAACTGTTGAAGACGTTATTCAATAAAATTATTGGTGACAAAGAAAAATGTGTCTTTTATTTTTAGTTACAATCCGAACGAACTTTTTGGCCAACCCAATACTTATTTACGTTTGTTTTTTGATTTATTTGCAAAATTAGTCCCATAAAGATTTATTTAAATAGTCTGTCCAACTAACCGAACGGAAAGTCAGATCGACAAACGGATTTCACCATTAGAACCCCCCCCCCCCCCCCGATGTTCGAGGTATTTTGCATTGTTTTCAGTGGATTTCCGCTATTAGCTTAACTTTTAGAAATGCAACTATTTACAGCTTGATGCTTATGTCTCGGACTCATATAATGAAGGTTGTCGGCTCTAATCCATTTAGCCTATCTTTTTTTTTCTCTTAATTTTTTTTTTCTCAATATCCGTTTTTTTTTTTATTTTTCTTATTTTCCTAACGTTTTTTTTCCTTTTTTTCTAATTTTTTTTATATTTTACCTCTACATTAATGTAATGTGCTTTTTTTTATTATTTTTTTTTTTTATTATTATGGGTCGCCCTTAAATTTATACTTTAACACAAAGTTAAATTCACTTGTTTAAAATGTGCGTTTTATAAAGCAAGTTAATTAAATGTCTATAATTCATATAAAGTTAGTTTTCTATTTTAAAATTTTCATAGTGTTAAGAAGCTAACAGAGTGATGGCCTGAATATGAACAATAGCATCGGCCAACAATCAGCCTTTTGCAGTAAGATTGTTGGCCACGAACTGGTGAAGATCATCATTACACTTCTGTTGAATGTTCGTCCCTCCCGAAGAGACGTATGTATTATAAAAATGTAAATAAGTTAGTTGAAATATAAGTAGTTGAGTTTAAATATGTGAAGTTTTATTTTATGGAGTTAGAAAGGATATCAAATTACTAACAATTGGTAGCAGAGCGTGGGGTTTTCAATCGACGGAAACTCGAACAAAACCTCTTGTGCTGAAGGACGTACTACATGTTCCCAATCTGCGTACAAACCTTATTTCAGTCGCAAAATTAGACGACGAAGGATTCAAACGCGGCAAAGTAACTGTGACAGACGACAGTGAAAATACTGTGATGAATGGTAAAAGACAAGGAGACTACTACATAGTGTGGATGGAAGAAGCTACGTATTCCTCCACTGCAATTGACAAACGGAACATATGGCATAAAAGACTTGGACATATAAACCAGAGATACCTGAATATTCTCAAAGACAAGGGATTACACCATGGACTTGATATGGGATCATCATCTCATGAATCCATCTGTGTTACTTGCATCACCGCAAAGATGACTTCATTACCACACAAACCTGTTTCCAGAAAACAAACAGAGTTGCTTGAACTATTGCATGTCGATTTATGTGGTTTGTTTCCGGTAGAATCGCTAGGTAGATCTAAGTATTTCCTTGCTGCAGTAGACGACTGTTCTGGTTATACTATGACAAGGTTCATATGTCACAAGGATGAAGACTACGAGGAACTGGTCGACATTGTGCGATACTCTGAAAGACAGACAGGAAGAAAGGTAAAAGCAGTCGGTACAGACAATGGAACAGAATTTGTGAACAATAAACTACTTCGATTCTTCAAGAGTGAGGGTATACGCCACGAACGAACTGCTCCGGTTCAGCCCGGAAAGTAATGGAGTGGCAGAATGGATTAACCGAACTTTCTTAAACGTGGCGAGATCGATATTATTTGAGGCGAAGCTTCCTAACTATTTCTGGGCAGAAGCCATTCTCACTGCGACCTATATCATAAACATAAGGCCGAAACCAATACGAAGTGACCAAACCCCAATCCAGACATGGACAGGAAAGAAGTCATCCGTGAAACATTTACGGACATTTGGTTGTTTAGCCATATTAGTAATGAGAAGTGAAAGAAACTCGATCCAAAGGCGAAAGAGGGAATAATGGTCGGATATATTCAGAATACAGCAGAGCATATCGCATCTGGGATCCAACAGAAAGAAAGATAATTACATCCCGTGATGTTACATTGGTCGAAGATCAGTGGGCCAGCGAACACCTAAAACAGACATTCGAGGAGAAACCAAGTGACAACGACTTAAGAGATGAATGGGAAAAAGCAAGATACATCTCCGGACAATAACGGGGTTCCTGAGGAAACAGAAATCAATCAGAGCCTTAAAGGAAACCCAACTGAAAGTCCACAAACCCCAAAACGAAGGAGAGGCAGACCAAAAGGATCCACAAAGGAAAATAGAAAGCAGCAGCTTGCTATTGATCAACAACAACGAGAGGTCCAGGCCCAAACATTGAATTTAAGATGTTCTGAAAGACTTAAGAACATCAGTGAACAAGGCGAGAATGAAAGGTGGACCCTGGAACATGAATCGGATAATCAGATGCTGAGCACAGGTATATCTACATATGAAGAATCAACTCCTCAATCGTATGAAGAGGCTGTGAAGTCGCCGAAATCATCGCAGTGGAAGACAGCAATGGATGATGAATGCGCTTCCTTGTTACAACATAATGTATGGGAATTAGTTGATTTATCTGATGGAGGCAAACCTATAAAAAGTTCTTGGAAATTTACAACGAAACTAAACGGAATTTATGGCAGTATCAAAAGGTACAAAGCAAGATAGTGGCTGTCGGTTGTGCTGAATCCAGGTATAAACTCGAGCATACATTTTCACCTGTAGTTAAAACAGAATCCCTCATAATCATCTTATCCTTAGCAGTATCGAAGGGTTGAAGCTCCGCCAGATTGACGTAAAGACTGCTTACCTGCATGGGAAATTGGATAAGGACATCTACATGACTCAGCCGAAAGGTTACATTAAAACAGGAAATGAAACAAAGGTATGTAAATTAAAACACAGTTTATATGGCCTTAAGCAATCAGGACGTTGTTGGTATTACAAGCTATGCCAAGCACTGAAGAGAGTTCGAGCGAATCGCACCAAAGCAGACCCGTGTCTCTTCATTTGGAAGAACAAAGGGAAACAAATTATTTTAGGTGTTTACGTAGATGATTTCTTAATAGGGAGACAGACAAGTTAATTGATGAATTTCTACAAAACTTAAAGCCGAGTATAGATATTTTTGACTTAGGCGATCCAAAGAAACTTTTAGGGATGTACATACATAAAACTGAAAATGAAATCCACATACATCAGATACCTTACATAGAAGAACTGATAAAGGAATTCAAAATGGATACAG
>JAFIDM010008419.1:36294766-36306887 GCA_023159025.1 Thereuonema tuberculata | reverse complement strand
AGTGCTTCTCTCTTTCTTGACTCTGTTTTCTTTACTCCAACATCTGGCGTGTACACCCACATATTTTTCAATATCACATAGGATTTGGTTAAGTAAGAATATTTAAAATATTGCAACGTTTCGGCAATTACCGTTCTAATTGTCAGTTTCGAATTACAAATAAACTGACTGATGTGAAATAAATAAACAATCTTGAGATTCAAAAAAAAGATTGAATACATTCCTTATTGATGTGGGAAAGGAAAGGAGATATAAGTCAAAAAACCATATGAAGAGAGTTGTAGTCCCTATGGCCTAATGGATAAGGCATCTGACTTCGGATCTGAAGGTTGCAGGTTCGATTCCTGTCGCGGATGTTTCATTGTAAAAATTATTTCTATTTTCCATTCGCTCAGAAAATTGCGCCGGACAGACACACAGACAGACAGACAGACAGAGAAATAAAAGATTTTAGTAATATAGATTGAAGAGTATTCCAAAATTATCATTAACTTAAATACTTTCATAGGGCTTTCACATACGCCTAATAACATGAAATTTACTTTTTTTATGATTTTTAGGATGCAGAAGACCTGAGTTCCTCCATGGTGAAATGGCCTACAAGTCTGGAAACATTGGTCGATGGAAAAAACGAATTGTAAGCTATAAACATAATTATTGTATGCAGTTAATGATTCTTACTATATTGAATATTTCATTCTTATAAAGAACTATTATTTAGATTTTTTTTTACAGAACTTTATCATATTTTCTATTCAAATTTTGTTTTTCTTCAAAATAAATTCACAAAACCATATGATTAAATGTTAGATTCACGGCATTCTTACAGGACCTAGAACTATTTTATAAAAAAAAATACAATAGTTCTAGGTCCTACAAGAACGCCATGAATCAAACATTTAATGAAATGGTTTTGTGAATTTATTTTTACATAGAAGCTATAACTTATTTTAGAATAATCACTTATGAATAAGTTATAACTTTTTGTATAGAAGTTACATTGCCATTATAAAATCTAAAGTCTTTGTGTAAATGTTTTAGAATAACAAATATACAGAGATAAAACTTGTATTGTTGTATCCATTCTTGTTTCATTGACATTAATGAATTAAACTTTTTTAAAAGATAACAACAAATCGTAAAAAAAATTCCTAGTTTTCTAAAGTTTATTTTCAAAATTCTGAAGGAAGTGTAAATATGAAAGGAAAACTTCCTTTTGCAAACTCTTGTATAATCATACAGTAATTTAATCATACAGTCTTTAATCATACAGTACACCATCACTAATCCGGCATTATTGGGACCGGTAGGTGGTGTGCCGGATTAGTGATTTTGCAGGATCCCAGGGTGGTTAGGTTAAGATACACTTAGCCCAACAGCTAACCACCTCATCCTACCTTTAAAATACCCCATAAGAGTTAGTTAAAAAAGCAAAAAGAAACATTAAATGAAAATCTAGTGAAATTTTAATTAAGCCTAGATAAAATAAATGGTAAAGGTAATTGTGTTGATTTAAACAAGAAAATTCATCACTGCCGCTTCCAAAGTGAAGAGCTGAAATTTACAACTAAGTGAAGACATATATATGTCTTCATGTCAACAGTGACAACAATAATATAACAATGTTTATACAGCAAGTAGCGCCACCAAACAGTAGCGGCAGGTTGGTGCGGCGACACGGGGAATTTGAAATTACGCTAGACGAAATTAGTGCCGGATTACTGATGGTGTACTGTATATTTAAAGAATTATATACTCAAAAGCAATCTTTTTGGTCTTTTAAGGGTCTATTTCTATTTCAAGATGACAGAATAAAGTTTACATGTAGAAAAAGCTTTGATTTATTCTTACACGGGAAAGCTGTTAGCAGTAATGTTGTCATTGCAAAATGCAATCGAGGAAAATGGATTAATATTGATGCTGATTCCAATGTTGAATCTATTCCAACTTGTGAAGAAAAGCCAGGTTAGTAATGAAGGCATTTAATTTTAATATAAATGATTTAAAATGAAATAAGATAATTCTGTTTATCTATTGAAAAAAACAAAGTAAAATTACAAATCACAACTTTACAATTAATATTAATCTCATTAACTTAATAGGATGTCCCAAAAAAATAAATGACAATGTAGAGGTCACAGTAAAGGTAATTTTGAGAAAAAAGTTTATATGAACATGTGTCGTATTTCGAACGGTTTCCGACATAGAGTTATTTGAATGTAAGTTACAAAATTTTAAATTTTGAGAGCAATTTTGTCCTTTTCTCTCGCCGTAACCTAACTTCATTCAATTTTTGTTTAACGGGTTAAATAAAAAGTGAAGTGTGCAGCAGAAACGTGGATACAAGAGATGAACTATACGATCGCATAATGAATGTTAATGTCCGCATATAAGAATGTCAGGATACATTCAGATGAGCCATGTTCTCATGCGAGTTGCAAAGTACTCTAATGTTGGCGGTGGAATTTTGAAAATTTGTATTTAGTAATTTGCCAATTATAATAAAGTTTGTCACTTATACAGTGAATATTAGATAGGTAATATCTTTCTCTTATAAGAATTTAGCAACTGTTCATTGAAATACAGTCGGACCTCTGTATAACGAAATCGCTAAATCCGAAAAAAAGTTCGTTATATGGAAAATTCGTTAAATAGAGATTCACCTTTTAAAATTAGTTTAAACTATATAAAATGTATTTAAAATAAATAAATAATAAATATTATTAAAAAAGTAATAATTTTAATGACATAAAGCATACATTACCACATGCGTACTTAAATTTTACTAATAATTTTTTTTTTTTTTTGAAAGTGTTTTCGCTTATAATACGTCTCGCATCTTTGCAATGCACCAAAAACCCCTTCAGGCGTATTTTCTTCAAATTGTAATCCGCGTCGGATTGTTTCAAATGATTTTAGCATTTCATCATAAGAAGGTTTTTTTGATTTCTGCATCATGATCATTTCCATTTTCATCATCTTCATCTTAATTCATTGCTGTATTATTTTTATTTTTCACACTGTCCAAAATATCCGATTCAGTTAGTGTTTCCAAGGTCTCAACTTCAAAATCAAATGAAAGATAATCATCAATCAGCACATCATCGTTAATTTTTTCTTTTAATTTCAAGGAGAAAAAAAAATAGATACCACGAAAAAGTTCGTTAACTAGAAAATGCACTTCGCTATTTGGAGGTTATTTTACGAAGAAATTAGCAAAATGTTCTTGATTCCAAAGAAAAGTTCGCAAAATACAGAAATTCACAAAATAGAGGTTCGTTAAATAGAGGTCCGACTGTACCTCTATCTCAGAAACTGTTGGAATTAGGACACATTATAAAGTATTCAAATCACGCGAAATCTTCTCTCCTGTAAACATTCTTCTTTAAGAAACAATATTTCGTTTAGTTCGATTTCTGAACATCTTCAGGCACAAATTGAAAAGTAGAAAAATAAATCTATCTATTCTCAAACCAGAATGAATTGATACATAATTCAAAACGGTAGAACAACACAAGAGACGTTACTAATTAATGATTTGATAATGTCATTTATAATGTTAATTAATAATAATACATTTAGAAGTAGGAATAGGAATGACACCTCCATAAAACTAAACTAAAAAACAAAATACACATTAAAATTAAAATAAAGCTGTTTTGGGATGTCATATGTAAACACTGGTCTAACCCTTTTAATGTATTACTGCATTTTTAGGCGCTTTTTCTTATATTAATTGCACATGGAAAATTCGTTAGGGTATCGAAGAACATCACATGAATTTCCTTTATTTTATTTTTAATGTGTATTTTGCTTTTTAGTTTAGTTTTATGGAGGTGCTATTCTTATTCCCTTCTCCCATTTGTATTCACTTCTATATTGAGACCTGGTGTTTTTACAGTGACTGCTCTCAATTGATGATCGCCAATTGAGCGTGGAACAGCTCTTTATTTGGTCTTTTACTAGCTTTAATGTAATTTTACTACAAAATCATTAAGTTATCTTCAATAAATGAAAAAACAAATTTGAGGAAAGTAGAAAATTAGACTCCAAATTTATTTGTTATTTTTTTGTTTTTGTCTTTTTTATTTTTTTCATTTCTCTGATCTAGGTACCTGTTCAGAGGATGGTCTGGATGTGTTGCCCAACTCTCGCAAAAAAGTTTATATCCTAGGAGATATCATAAACGTACAATGCAGTCATTCAGAACAAATTGGTACTTTACAATGTAAAGTCAACTTATTTAATGAAGCTTCTTGGCTCTGGGTTCATTCTTGTTGATAGTAAATGAGTGAAAATACATGTTTAACAATTAAATAAAAGGATTTGTCAATTAATCTCAGAACAGTGTGGCACTATATATTAAGGATAAGAGACCTAGGGCAAGAATCTTTAAAGGAACTGATCGTAGGCCTATTAAATATTATTTTCGGATATTTTAGTTGAATAAATGTATCTTAATCCCTTAACAAAAATCCCATAGGTTTCAATCGAAGCCTACGTCAGCCATCTTGAAAAAGATGAACGATGCTGGGGCTGATGGGAGACTTTTTCTGATTGACGAACGATTTAACGGAAGAAACTTGGGACGTTAAATTTTGATGATTCGTCAGCGATTTGGCGAACGATGAATGTTAGTGCACTGGAAATGTAGGTGCAGGGAAGATTTGAACAACCGTTAATGTTAAAGTAAGCTTGTTGCACATCTCCTTTAGAAGTGATAATTAATGTGTCGTAGAATATTACTGAAATATAGGACTTGTGGCAATGATCCATTCAAATTGAAACCCTTTAATTTTCAATTAGCTGTGCTTTTTTCTTATCCAGGCCTGTAATTCGCTTGGGTTTACTGTAAAACTTATTAAATCTAGCCTGTTATAGGCTTTTAGCAAAGGGCTATTTATTAGACTTTTAACTATGAAATGTGATAGAAGTGAAATTTGTTTACAAATTCATTTTGTGTAAGCAATTCTTCTGTATGGTGAAACATTGAAGAACTGTTTTAAAAGTTTCTGAGATTTATTTTACAAGCTGTGTTTTGTGTGTAAAGAAAGACTTGGATGATCCATAGTTTTTGTTTCTTTAATCGGTATGAATCTAATTAATCATTGACTTAAATTTCTCAAAAAGAACTTCTTTTTCGTTACCAGTCTGGATTTTTAAAATTTCTACATCTACACAGAGAGTAGACAAAATAATGTAAATATCTGTCATTTTGTACTTGTATCTTTATTAATATGGAATTGATCCATCGTGAGTATTTGGAATATAATAGAATTGATTCCTATACGCCGTGGAATAGATTCATACAGGTCTTTCATAAAAGATAATATTTTGTGGCATTCCTTCTGCAGAATCCTGCAGTCTATAGTGATAAAAGTGGAGGAAATCGTCCTCTTTTGTAGTTCAAGAAGTTCCCGAACAAGTTCGATAATATTACGGTTCTGGTGCCCTCAGACACCAGAGTAGTTGTTTTTCTTCATTCGTGTGTTCTTCAAACCAACTTAGGATGCACTTTGCGTCGTGGATTATTTGCCTGAAACCAAGGACAGATATCGAACAAAGAACTTTTCGGTTCGGAAGGCAACCATACTGTTGCTCTTAGCGACTCTTACTTGTTAGATACGGTTTATTTTGCAACACTTACGATTTCGACCGTTGTAGTCAAAGAGTGGTTTACTCCTAGACATGAAAATCACTGAGGCTTGACATTTGTCAATATATCTACAGAACAGGCGTCTTTTCAGATGATAGCGTTGATAAGGAATAGCTGACTTCTACCCTATTCACACCTATACACACACATACGAGCATCACGACAAATCTTTCTCGGCATTTTGTGAACAGTTGCAGTAGCGACAGCGGTTCTTGAGACAAGGTCTTCATGTGTCGCCAGAAGAAGAAATCGATAGGTGCTAAATCAGGCGATCTTGGTGGCCAGGCAATAGCGCCCTACAGCACCGAAGGTTGTCATCGGCGGACATACATTCATAGATGAAAAAGATTTGTCTTGTGCTCCCTATCTTCCATTAAAACTTGTACAGAAAGTTTTGTTACACACACATACACATATAATATCATGTGTCATAAGCGCTTCTGTTATGCTTCTTTTCAGAGTGTTTCCATTATTCTGTGTATTTTGCTTTTTGTCTTATATAGAATACTCTACTTATTTTCTTTGTATCCGCTTATAAACCAATTATTTAAATGTTTCTTTCTCAGTTCATAATTGCTTTAATATCAAGCAAAGCTGTTATTAATATTTTTATGTTTGTCTTTATTAATTTTATTACTTTATTATTACTTTGTTTCTTTCTTACTTTATTATTTGAACTGAATTTCACTTTTTCAAGCTCCTTTTTATTGAAAAAAAATGTAAAAATCGGAATGACATGGAGAATCTTAATATTATTTTAATAAATTTACTTTTATAATTGTGATCTCTTTTCCGAAGAACCACTTTTCTGAACTGTAGATTTGATCTTAGTCTTCCAAGATTTTCATTGGTAGAATTTTAGCTTGCTTTCAATAAAATTATCAAAATAAATACAAAAAGAACCTGAAAATATCAAAAATATCCCGAATATTAAGTAAAAAGTAAGCACTAGTTAATTTTTTTTAAATCCAAAGCGAATTGACATACATATGTATTCCTGTCAGTAGTGATACAAGTAATTCGTGCAAATGATAAGATAATATCAAGATTAAGTAAATATTGTCCAAATTACTGAGTGCATATTTATACTTGGGTTCTCAGTTCAGTGTAAATAAATAAGTAATAGCTATCTATTTATACTATCTGAGCAGTTCATCTGGTGAGTGGGTTTGGCTGACGAGTCCACAAAAAGGACTCGATGAAAGCTCAGATATTTTTTATTTCTGTGTCATTTCTTTATGCTTTAGATAAGTAATAGCATTTATTATTTATCTATTTATTAATATATCCTTTTTTCTTT
Organism: Thereuonema tuberculata; assembly: GCA_023159025.1. NCBI lineage: Eukaryota > Metazoa > Arthropoda > Chilopoda > Scutigeromorpha > Scutigeridae > Thereuonema > Thereuonema tuberculata. The sequence continues at coordinate 36,299,931 of JAFIDM010008419.1, read as the reverse complement.
TTATATAAAACAAAATCTTTTTTTTTCAAATGATAAATCCTGAAGTCAGAACAAAAAAAAGCCTTTTTTCTTTCACCTTCAATATGTGGGTGAAATTCCAGGCGCTATACATTTTAAGTATTTTATCTTTCAAAAGGTTTTTTTTTTGCTTTGAAATAATGTTTGACATATATGCAGTCCAATCCAATGTTTTCTTAAATTTATAACATTTTAGATAGTCTGCATTTATTAGTACGGCAGTTGTAATATTAAAAGATAATCATCAAAAACTTTTTATAGCTATGACCAAAAGTTGTACGAATATATAAGTATATTTTGTTTTTTGATAATACTATTTTAATTATAAGTTTTGAATTGTGTATAGAACATTAAAATAAAATTTCGCCTAGATAACACATGGTTATTTAAACAGTTTTTATAAATTAATAATCCTTAATAACGACCGGTTTCGTCCTGACAAGCAGGACATTGACGAGTAACATAATTTGGATAACATAATAGATATTAAAGGACATCAGGAGACAATGAACGAGACAGGAAACAGGTGAATCCATCGGAGCGACTTCAATGGTCCACTACCATTGAACCGGGCAGGTGGAAGACTTCACTTTTCTGGATTCTGCACGGTTCAGTGTCCACTATCTGGTGTCGGTCCGATCGCCCCACGTGTTTCCTGTCTTGTTCATTGGCTCATGGTGGCCTTAAATATCCATTATGTTAGTTAAATTATGTTGCTCGTCAATGTCCTGCTTGTCAGGCCGAAACCAGTCGTTCTCATGAATTTTTAATTTATAAAAAAAAACTTTATTAATATTCATGTCTGTCCAGCCGAAATTTTATTTTAATAATAGTATTTTATATTTAATTCTTAGTTTTCATTTCTGCTGTTCTTTTAATGAGTCAAATTTTAAGAAAATTAGATTTACAATAAATAAATAACTTTAACATGCAGGCATATGATATAGTGAAGAAAATACAAAACTGCACATTATAAGTAAACAAAAGGTTCTCGCACCCTGAGATATCACGTCGGGAATCTGGGACAGCTGTGAAAATCTGATGCGAGAACTTTTTGTTTACTTATGTGCATTTTTGTATTTTCTTCACTAGATTTATAATATTATCTAAGTTTTTCAATATTTTATCATTTTCAATATTTCGCATTTCTGTGGCCGTGAGATTTCTCAAAATTTAAATTTAATTTATAAACGCCTTATGAAATATAATTTTTCATTAATGTAGAAAAAAAGATTTAATGTGGTGACATATGATATATTTAACTTTTTTTTACAATCTGTAAATAATGATTATTATGTAGCAAATTTCTGAATATATGGTACCAAAACATGCATGAATATTCATTAGATGTCAATATTATAACAGGATCTCTTTAATTAAAATTAATTATTTATTAGCAGTTTTATTTTTTAATAAAATATCTTGATAATATTGAATAAATAGAAAATCTATAAAAAATTATTTGTTTTTCGTTTTAATTGACATTATTTGTTTTATATTTTTAGTAATTTTTTGTCCTGTGACCATTTTGTTATTTGTTAAAATCTTATTTTTATATTCGACTTCTATATCATTTGAATTTGTTAATAAAACAATGTAACAATAGCCAAAGAAATTTTTAAATTGAATGTTACAAACTTTTTTTAAGGTTTTACACTAACTAGTTGCAACCCGTGAAATATTCATGGAAGTAAAACAAATACCATAATTTTGTGCTTGCCTTCTTTCCCGTTGTTCTTCAATTTGGCTATTTTCCTCCATTTTTGATTATTTTGTCGAAAGGATCGTTAAAATATTAAACAGAAAATCTGAAAACGCCCAAATGTATATTTTAAACATAAATAAAAAGGAAAATAAATTAAATGATCAAGCTCGCGCCAAAACATTCATAAAATTCTAAAACTTTGAAATAATTTTAGAAATTTTACTTAGTTACCTACCTAGGTATATTTATGAAAAAGTTAATCCCTTGTCCTAAAATAATAGGCCAGTCCGAATTTAGCGCCCCATAATCCCTTACAGGGGCGTAGGAATTATTTCTAGTTCTATATTATTTCTATAGTATATAGTATATAAACTATACACTATAGTTTATATAGTACTATAGTACTATATAAACTTTTATGTAGACAGATTATTGTATAGAATTAAACTGCTTTAATGATAAATTCGTCAATTTTCCCAGGATTCCAATATCTCCAGCTCTTAATTTAAGGAGAAATAACAATTTAGAATATTTAGTATATTTAAGGAGAAATAACAAATGGCAGCAAAAGTACAGGAAGCAAAAGTCATTGACTGTAAACAATCTTTGCAAGAATTGTCGTTACCATTTTATATAATTGGTGAGAATGAAAGTAAAACCCATAAATAGCAAATTGTTTATTTTTGATAATAATAAGAATCTGTTGAGAAAACTGCGTATTAATTATTATTAAATATTTAAATAATATGTGCTCCTTGTGGGTCCGGTACCTGAGGTTTAAGGACTGAACTGAGGTTTGGAGGTTCGCGGTTTTAAAACCTGTTGTGCGGTGGGTAGGGGATTTTTACACGTTTATTTCTTCTCCAGACGGATCCTAAGCCTCACTCAGCCCTCTCTCAAATGAGTTTCTTACTCGGGGGTTAAACGCGGGTGATCGTAGGGTTGACCATCCGACCTCAACTTCTCCTGTTGGTCGAGAATCCCTGGGAGTCATAACCTCTCGTGCACACCAGGACCTGCATGACCTGTTGCTGCACAGATTTAATAAGTGCTCCTTGACTTGCGATGAGGGAATTCCCATATACCCATCCTAAGTAGAAAACATCAATTGTGAATTTATGATAAATACTATAAAAAGTAAATAACTACTACCAATGATTAAGTAAATAAACAAATAGTTACTGTAAATACCAGTACTTCCAACGTTAAATAAATAAATACAAGTTGGCAGGAGGAAATATAATTAACTGGAAAAAAAAAACAAACACGTGCGATACGTTATTAAATACTTAGATGTTTACGCTCGCGAATATTACCAGAATCTCAATGTGTGATAATGTCATCAGACATCAGCAGAAAGTATCATAGGGCATATCGCTAATCCTGGAACAGATCAAAATTTAAATTTAATGACAACTAAATTTGCATCGCTATTCCACCATCGCAAAGTGGAAATATAATAAAGCATTAATTATTCAATATTAATTAGGTTAAGTAAATGAAGTATTACTTTAATACTGCAAAATGTATATCAGTGAAAGCATTATCACAATATGATTCCTGTTTATAAAGGCTTTCCAAATATTTCTTTATATTAGTAAATTATATTAATAATTATTATAATATTATAATATATTTAATATTATTATATAATATTAATAATTACATTTTTAGTAAATTTATAACTGATAACGTGAATTACGACTGCATTCATCAAATCTTTCTAGATTGCATTTGCTTATGTTTCGTCAAACTAGTAATAATAATAATAATGCTTTATCATATATTGCTCATATCATATTTTGCAAACATAGTTTATTTCAAGAATTTATCTGATAAAGAATTATCATAAAACATTATCAGAATATATAAATAGAATATAATTCACTTTTAACGATTTCATTCGTACAACGTTGAACTACAGCAAACATGGAGTCTGTTAGGTCGATAGTTTATATAGGTGTAATATTATGCTTCATAGGAATGACATATTGTGGAAAAGGTAAGACTGATATTATATTAAATATACATATATATCAATATATAATAATGTTGTAATTAATATATTTTACTTAATTGATATTTTGGTTACATTTATTCAGTCATTATATTGTTTTTTTATTATAACTGTTTATTTATTTACTTCTATAAGCAAACACTGATGTGATCATCACTTAGGAGGTGTTTAAATTTGTAATTTATTTTTGTTATTATGAAAACTTTAAAATAGAAAACTAACTTTCTATGAACTATGACATTTAACTAAAATGCAGATTCAAAACAAGTGAATATAATTTTGTGCGATAGCATAAATTTAAGGGCGACCCTTAATAATAAAAATAATTTAACAATAATAATAATAATAATTTTTTTTTTATTCATTAATTATTTTAAATTACATTTCAGTCCCGTTAGGAATAAGAATCCCTATCAAACGGGTTCTGGGATTAAGTAGTTTTACAAAGCTAGCATAATAAAAATATATATTGTGACAATACTCATATGTCGATTTATTATAACTATTAAAATATTAGAATATTAATATTATTATCATTGTAAAGACAAAAGAAATGTCAATTAAGGAAAATAATTTCAAAGTAATTATTTTGTAAAAGCTAATGGCGAAAGACTTCGTTAGGGACAGTTTTAATTATTGTCAGTGATTTTTATTTTAGTTTAGGCTTTAATTTATTTTAATTTAGGATTTTAGGAGATAAATCTTTTAAATGTAACTTATTAGGATTTAATGCAATTTAGTGTTAGAAATTTAGGTGTTTTAAGTAGTTGTGTAATTTAAGATTAGTTGAATTTAAGGATTTTAATAAGGAATTAATTTTCTTTTTGCTTTAATTAAGCTGAGCTGATTTGAGTTTGGAAATTTCCTATTCTTAGGAATTTCCTTGTGGCCATCATTCCATATTTGGAATTGTTGTAAGCATTGTAATTCTATTGGTTAATTAGCATTATCACTCCATGTGAGGTAATAATGAGGTAATCTCCCTTATTTGGGCAGATAGGTAATCCTGCTATCCGTATGGTCTGTGCGACGCGTGACGTCACACAGCGGCGCTCTTAAAGTTTATAAAACGGGGTGTTCGAGTTAGATCTCTCTCTCTCGCCGCAGTTTCGCTCTTTTAACCTTTGCTACAATGCACCCGGCCTCGTCGATTGCCGCGGACAATGTATTGGCAGCCGCGCCTCAAATTCTCGATGCGATTGTTAGAGATAGGGCGTGTTAATTCAAGTTATCTTTAGCTAGAATAGGCAACCCGTGGATAGCCTACAATTCCTACAATTTATTTGAGCGAAACATTACTGAAATTAATTTGCAAAATAAAGCTTGCAAATTCTGTGTCCAATGCACGTGTACACCCGTGCAGGATTCCCCAAGTTACTTAGTGCTTCGTAAGTGAAAATTTGTGCTTCGTAATTTAGTTATTTA
>JAFIDM010008419.1:36250315-36279317 GCA_023159025.1 Thereuonema tuberculata | reverse complement strand
TTTTATTTTTTTTTTTTTTTTGATGAGCCTATGGTTGGAAACGGGATCAGAGGCCATACTCCAAAATATTTTGGGTGGATAAATCCTTGTTATAACCTCGTAGGGTCCTTATCATGCACGACTCAAAAAATTTTCTTAAATAATTATCCCTATATCTGCCAAGAACGACTACGTTCTTATTGTTAATGCTGTGTCCTTTTTTCTGGCAATGCTTATCACACTAAAACACTTCACAAAAACACTTATGCACAACTATAGAAGGCTGTGGTATTCAACACTACACGCATAGTTAGGATGGACACAGTGCAAGACTCAAAAGGCGTACGAGGGGAGATATTATAAATACAAGATGGAGACAGTGACCCCTCAAAAACTAAAATCAAGAAAATAAAAAACAAGAACAAAATGTGGATTCCAAATCCTTGGCTGAGTAGCACTGGCTGATAAGCTCTCGCTGATGAGAGCCTAACAAGCTCGAAACGGCCGTCCCAGAGTCTCAGCTCGACTCAAAAGGCATTCTCTTTTGAATTAATTGCTTTTGTTTCACCTATCAGTGGGTTTGTTTATTTATTTATTTATATATGTTTTGCTTGTTTTTTTTCTCTTTTTTTGTGATCAAATTCCTTTTGTGGCAGCCTGAGTGATGTCCAAGGATTTGGATTCCACATTTTGTTCTTGTTTTTTATTTTCTTGCTTTTAGTTTTTGAGGGGTCACTGTCTCCATCTTGTATTTATAATACCTCCCCTCGTGTGCCTTTTGAGTCTTGCACTGGCTGATTAGCTCTGGCTGATGAGCCTAACAAGCTCGAAACGGCCGTCCCAGAGCGTTGGCCGGCATAGGGTCTAACACGAATGCGGCCATCATGGTCACACAAATTGAAGCGTGATTCATCTGAAAAGACAACTTGGTGCCAATCAGCTTGCCAGGCTCTGTGCTCATGAGTCCATTGCAGACGCAGCCGTCGATGGTTTGCCGTGAGGGGGATCCTGTACAAAGGCACCCTGTACACCTGTAGCAGTAGACCAACGTGCTCCCAATTGCCTGGAGGAAGCTGTACGGTCATTCAGCGCCATGCGGAGCAGATGTCGATCGTTGCGCGCTGACGTCACCTTCCGTCGTCCACTGCCAGTTTTTCGAGTTGTTCGGTGCTCGTCGGTCCACTGCTTCCAAACTCGCATCACTATGGAACTGTTCCGCTGCACACGAGCTGCTATTGCGCGATAGGAAAATCCTCCTTCTCGAAGGCCGATAACCCTTCCCCGTTCAAACTCCGTTAAGTTGTTGGAATTTCTCCTTCTTCCGTCGTGGAGGCATACTTGGGTCTTAGTACACGTTCACCACTAACAAATAATCATTAACTATAGTAAACGTTCCGCTACAGCCCTCTATTTATATGCTTGCAGTTTAGAGCGCGCTGCGCACGCCACGCATGCGCGGTGGCTCTGAAACTTTACTATTTTGCATAACATCCTATAATTGACATTTGCTGCAAATTTCATTTAATTCTGATGATTCCTTCATTTGCATTTTTTACAAACAGCAGTGTATAAATGGTTCCATTTAGTTATTTCTCGTAATTAAATAGCCAAAAAATAGGGTATTTCGGAAGGATTGACTATTTAAATAAATCTCTATGGAACTAATTTTGCAAATAAATCAGAAAATAAACAAATTGGTTGGCCAAAAAGTTGGTTCGGATTGTAACTAAAAATAAAAGACACATTTTTCATTTTCACAAATAATTATTGAATAACGTTTTCAATGGTTTGTTCCACTACCTTCTGCCATCTTTCAGGCAACTTCCTAATTCCATCTTCCCAAAACTTTTCCAGCAAAAAAATGTTTCAGGTGCCTTTGGTATCTTCCAGGGAAGTGAATTTTTTCCATTAAGAGAATTTTGTAAAGAAAGAAATCACAGAGAAAACAGTTGTTCTCTGGTCATCAAAGAAACATTGTGATCTTGCTTGCTTTATTACTTCCATCCTTCAATGTTAAATTGGCTACACAAAATTTATCAATTTTGATCAACATTTGTTTTAAATGCATAAGGATATGCCAGCTGTCACAATACAATCTAACAAAATGGTGTCGAATGACGTTAAAGACACCTAAGCGCTACTAGAAAAAATAACTTAAAACTTAGAAAACCGAACGAACTTTTTGGTTAACCCAATACTTCATGTTCAGATATATGAACACTAAACTTTCATTAAATCCTTAAAAAATTATTCTTGGTTCCGTGAGTTGTTTAATTTGAAAAATTAAATTAAATTTTAAATAAAGGAAATTTAACGTGCTGTGAATATGAGTAAATAAAGGAAAGGAAACGCAGCACTTGAATAAAAGGAGAAATTGCCTTTCCGATTGGATTATGGGAAGGAATTGGGAACGGCCGTTTCGTCCTTCTACGGACTCATCAGCCCAATTCCCGCCTTCCCAATTGGGCTGAGGAGTCCGTAGAAGGACGAAACGGCCTTCCAATGACTTCCAATAATCTAATCAGAAAGGCAATTTCTCCTTTTATTCAAGTGCTGCGTTTCTTTCCTTTATGTAAATTAAGTTTTAATTTCATTATTTTTGTTTATTTTTTTAGAATGCGGTGTATTATACTGTGGCGAGAATCAAATATGTACTGCTGATAAAACTAAATGTCAATGTATGGAAGGTTTTATTCCTGATCCGAAGGATAATCACAACTGCATCAAAAGTAAGTTAATGATAGTCAATTCATTAAAGATTCACATTCGGAAATGTGTTGGTTGATATTATTTTCTAAATGACTGTTCTGAAAATTCGTATAAATATATCTAACACGATATTAAAATTATACACTATGGTTATGTATACAGTGGCACTTAAATATCTCACGAAGAAGGCACATTTTTAATTAGTTTTTAAGGACCAGAAAACGTGTAGATCTTGAAAAGAGAACGTCGTCTTTTACTGTGATTATTATGCTATCCTAAAGAAAAGATCACCAGTAAACAGCGAGGTCTCGGTACAACGGACAATAGGAATACTCATCGGAATCGCGCTTTTATGCCGTGCGGTGCATTGGGTCGGGGATTTTTTCAAGTTTATTCTGCTTCCAGACGGACCCTAGACCACACCCAGCCCTCCCTCAAATCAGATTCTTAATCGGGCTGGGTTCCTAAACCGCTGGGAGAATCGCTGGGAGCCTAAACCTCCCGCGTACCCCAGGACCTGCATGACCTGTTGCTGTACGGATTTAATAAGTGCACCTTGACATACGATGAGGCAATTCCGATACACCCATCCCAAATAGAAAACTTCGATTGTGAATATATGATAAATACTATAAATAACTACTGTCAGCGAATAAGTAAATGAACAAATAGTCACTGTAAATACCAGTACTTCCAAAGTAAATAAATAAATATAAGTTCGCCTGAGAAAATTTAATTAACAGCAAAAAAAAATTACGTTCGATACGTTGTAAAATACTTAGGGGAGAAGTGTCTGAGATGGCATGGTGGGAGAGACGGCATAGCAGCGATATTTTCGAAACTATATGTTTGATGGCGCCAGCTACCCCATTATCGTGTACTATCGAACTCGGGGAGCCGTGCTAGGCAAGTGTTAGCGTGCTTGCCGGCATTTTGGGTTCGATAGACGTGATTGTTTCGGTTTCGCTGTTTTGAAAAAATATTTCGTCACGTTTGGAATTGGCCTGATATTGAAGCAGTGCACGATTTAAGGTGAGTCTTAGTGCATTTAGTACTTATATAAAGTGGTGATTCTGATAGACTCTGTTGTTAGGCGTTATTTGAAGCATGGAATTTTTAAAATAATTTTCGGTTAGGTCGGTGTATGTAGGGTGTATTATTATTATTATTATTATTATTATTATTATAATTATTATTATATTATATTATATTTTACATAGAAATTATTCTATTATTATGATTCTATTTGAAATAGAAGCATTCTATTGTTCTATTTTAAATAGAAATTATTCTATTATTATTATTATTATTATTCTATTTTAATTATAAATATTCTATTTCTGTTTTGAACTGCAGAAAATGGTGCCATGCACAATGTATCGGCCTTCCAAAGTCTGCCAAAGTTATCATCTGTGATGTTTGCAAGTAGTGTATCGGGTATGCCATCTCATCAACCGGGTGTGGGTGAGATGGCCTATTTGAAGGGTCTGGTATTTCTAAAATATTTAATATTTCAATTCATTATTTTCTCTCTTGGTATATTGATATTCATTGCTGAATAAACATTGTAAATATTACTAGTGTTCTTGTCTTTTATTTACAATACTTTATTTTATAAAAATTTATTTTGAAAATGTATGCCATCTCAGACACTCCTTCCCTAGATGTTTACGTCCACGAATATTATCAGAGTATCGGAGCATGATGTTGGACACTAAAATTTCGTTAAACCCGTAAAAACTTAACTTGGTTCCGAAAGTACCATGAGATAATTGTTTAATTTGAAAGATTAAATTATAATTTAATTTGATTAATTTTGTTTATTTTTTTAGAATGCGGTAAATTTGACTGTGGCTTGAATCAAACATGTACTGCTGATAAAACTAAATGTCAATGTAAGGAAGGTTTTATTCCTGATCCGAAGAATAAAGACAATAAATGCGTCTTTGGTAAGTTAATGGTAGTAAATTCATTAAAGATTCACCTTCGGGAATTTCTTTTGTTGATATTATTTTTTAAATGACTTCTGAAAATTTGAATATTAAATATAGATGAATTCTACAGAAAAGAATGTACTACAATAAATTTGTAAAAATATATCCAATACGATATTAAAAATATCATTATCGTTATGTAATTTCTAATAGTTTTGGAAAAAAATTATAGTTACCGATGTAGAAAAAAGATAGTCTTCAGTAAAGTAAACCAAATGTTTTGGAACAAAATAAAAAGCTACAATTACTCAGCTAGAAAGTTTTGGCCTTAAATAAAATAAAGATTAACATTTCATCATCACATTTTTACTATAATTTTAAGAATAAATTTTAGTACGATATAAGCTTGAACTACTAAATAGCTTTACGTGTGCTGATAGATATAGTTCAAAGTTCAGCCTGCACACAAGCATAAAAAGTTGAAAAGTTAAAAACACTAAAAAATTAAAACTTTAAAACATGAGAAGTCCAATGCTTTCGCCTCCCTTCAGATGAGGTTTCTTCAGTGGAAGTGATCCAAGTAGCTGTCGATTCTTCTATGTAAGGAGAAGCGGACCAATGAACTGCCTGGGTTGTCCATTGGTGAACTGGAGGTCGAATCAGAAAGGAATGACGTCCGGGTGGGGCCCGCTGGTGGAGATCGCATGAACCTAGATGGCAAGAGATCGGAGTACATGGGAAAGTTTACAAACAAAGGAACAACTAAAGGAGGAAACGGGAATAGGGAGGAAGCGGAAAAGATAGAAAAATAAAAAAGAGAAAAGGAAGGAAAAAAAGGAAAAAAAAAAAAAAAAAAAGAAAAAAAAATGAGAAAAAAAAATGACAGAAAACGGGGAATTATAAGGGAGGAGGGCTTGTTAATATTGAAAGGGGAAGAGAAAAGGGGAAGGGAGGGGTGGGGGTCAAGTTGGTAAAGAAGGGTGGGGGGGGGGGAGTTTGGCGGCTTTTTCTTTTTTCTTTTTGAGTTTTGAGTTAAGGGAATATTGGCAGATGCTGTGTATGGAAATGCCGTCATTATAGCAGCTCTGTGTGAACTTGCAATCCAAGACTTGTTCCTCATATTCAATAATATTCACTCAGCCATTCAGTTTGAAATAGAACATGAAAATAACAGAGCTATCCCATTCCTTGATCTCCAAGTGTCTGTTCATGAAGGAACCTTCCACACGCAGATGTACAGGAAACCTACCGCATCAGGAATCACCCTCAACTTCTAGTCATTCTGCCCTATAGCGTTCAAAAGAAACGTGATTAACATGGCAGTAGAGAGGGCTTTCAATATTTTCAGCTCCCTTCCTTTGTTCAACCAAGAAATCCGCAACCTACGGAAAATTCTCATCGGCAATGATTATCCCCCTGCATATATCAATACAGCCATAAAGAAAAAGATAGCATCTATCTACAATAACGTACTGCTAAAACGATTCATCTCTATGTACTGTATATGGTTTCCGGCTATCTCTAAGGTATTGAGGCCTCACAACATTGTATCTACTGCATCCAGTCGTCACACTACCGAGGCCATGTTAATATCCACAAAAGTAAGACTAATAAAATGGATTTAAAAGGAGCTATTTACTCCCTTCAATGTAAAAATTTTGAGTGCAGCTACTTAGGCAAAACCGGTCGTGCCTTATCGGACCGGATAGCGGAACATGTCAGGGCTATGACCAAGAATAACACCGCTTACGCCACGGTTCGTCACCTCAACAAGACGCACACCGCATAGACTACTCCAACATCGTTGTCCTTGGCAGTTCCGAGACCTTTTTCTAAGGAGGTGTATTGAATCCGTGTTTATGTCCATCACACACGGCTGCTATAATGACGGCATTTCCATACGCAGCATCAGCCAATATTCCCTTAAGTCAAAACTCAAAAAAGAAAAACAAAAAGCCATCAGAACTTCCTCCCCCCCTTCTTTACCAACTTGACCCCCCCGCTTCCCTCTTTCTCCCCCCCTTCCCAATCTCCAAGCCCCCCCCCCTTATAATCTCCCCGTTTTCTCTCATTTTTTTTTCTCTTTTTTCTTTTTTTCCATCCTTTTCTCATTTTTATTTTTCTATCTTTTCCGCTTCCTCTCTATTCCCATTTCCTCCTTTAGTTGTTCCTTTGTTTGTAAACTTTCCCATGTGCTCCGATCTCTTGCCATCTAGGTTCATACGATCTCCACCAGCGGGCCCCACCCGGACATCATTCCTTTCTGATTCGTCCTCCAGTTAACCAATGGACAACCCAGGCAGTTCATTTGGTCCTCTTCTCCTTAAATAAAAGAATCGACAACTACTTGGATCACTTCCATTGAAGAAGCCTCATCTGAAGGAAGGCGAAAGCTTTTGACTTCTCATGTTTTAAAGTTTTAATTTTTTAACTTTTCAACTTTATACGCTTGTGTGCAGGCTGAACTTTGAATAATATAAGCTTGAAAATGGTAAATTGTTTGGTTCTTAAATAAAGTATTCCTTGAATTGATTTAGACTACAAGTAAATAATCAGATCTTCACATTACAACTAAATTTTGATATTGATCATGGCGTTATACTTTAAGCTACTTAAGGTCCATAATGTAAAGTCGCTATACAATGAAGCTAAAAAACATCAAATTTTAATCAGGATTTGAGCACAGCTCTAAATTTTGAAATACAAAGTTCTATGTTAAACAGCATAGTATTTTGATCGATTCTTCATGATTTAATGTTTGATATACACTGGCACTTAAGTATCACACGAAGAAGACATATTTCTAATTATTATCTAAGGACCAGAAAAGATCTGTGAAAACAGGAACATCGACTTTTACTTTGATTCTTACGTTATCTTAAAGAAAAGATTCAAGAAATGATTAGAAATAATAGAAATATTTTGAATTTGTTTGTAGTTGGCATAAATATATTCCTTCCTCCAAATCGCAGTGAAGCCTCCAAAGAAAAATAAATAATGAAAAAAATGTTCATGTACCATCATTCCTCCGGCCTCAATGAATTTTTGTAACTCATAGAACATTAAAATTGCGTTTTTAATTATTAATAAACATCAATTGGTGAGACCAAATGTTTACTAAGCGACATCCTTGAACATCTGTTTTGCACTCATTGGCGATTAACAGTTAGGAGTAGTCACAAGTAAACAGCAAAGTCTCGGTACAGAGGACAATAGGAATACTCGTCGGAATCGCAGTGGAGCCTGCAAAGCAAAAATTAACAATATTTCTATTGGCCTCAGTACCGAGACCTGGCCGTTTATTTGTGACTACTCGTAGCTGATGATCACCAATGTTCAGTACATTAACGTAAGGAAAAATAAAAAAAAATAGAAAAAAAGAAAAGAAAATGTTAGGAAAAGAAGAAAAACAAAAAAAAGTAGATATGTGGATTCGAACCGACAACCTTTAGTATATGAGTCCGAAACGTTAAGCATTAACCTAAAAATAACCTAAAAATTCTAACATTTAAGCTAATAGCGGATGTCAACTGAAAACAATGTCAAATATCTCGAACATCGGGGATCAGGGTGGCGTCAGTCCCTAAAAATATCCTATTCCTGAGTTTTGGGGTCTCTGAACACGATGGTGAAATCCGTTTGTCGATCCGACCTTTCTTTCGCTATATTTAAGGAAAATCTAAAGTCATATCAATTCCTAGAGGAGAAGAAACATACACCGAAGGTAGTAAGAAACATACAAGCTCACACTGGATTCGAACCCAGATTCAGATTTATCAGCTTCATGGCTTTGCCTCTCAGCTGTAGGCGAACGGCTAGTTGGGAATTAAGCCAAAAAATACGGTATTTCCCAAGGATTGACTACTTAAATAAATCTTTATGGGACTAATTTTACGAATCAATCAGAAAATAAATATAAATATGTATTGGGTTGGCCAAAAAGTTCGTTCAGATTTTAACTAAAAATAAAAGACATTTTTCATTTTCAGCAGTAATTTTATTGAACAACGTCTTTAATGGTTTGTTCCACTACCTTCTGCCATCTTTCAGGCAAATTCATAATTCCATCTTCCCAAAACTTTTTATCTTTTTCTTCAGCAAAAAATTCTTCCAGGTGCCTTTGGTATCTTCCAAGGAATTGAATTTTGTCCATTAAGAGAATTTTGTAAAGACCGAAATCAATGGAAATCCGAAGGTGCAATGTCAGGTGAATATGGCGGATGAACCAGAACTTCCCAGCTAAGCTGTAACAGTTTGTCTGATCATCAAAGAAACATCCGATCTGCATGATTATTTACTTCCATCTTCAATTTTAAATTGGTGACACAAAATTCACCAATTTTGATCAGTTTTTCTTTTAAATGCACACTGATATGACAGCTGTCACAATACAATCTAACAAAATGGTGTCGAAGGACGTTATTTATTTAAAAAACTGAACGAACTTTTTGGCCAACCCACTAATTCTTTTTCAGATATATAAACACTAATATTTCCTTAAACCTTTAGATACTTACTCTTGGTTCCGTGAGGCCCATGAGATAGTTTAAGTTGAAAAATTAAATTAAATTTTAATTTAATTATTTTTGTCTATTTTTTTTAGAATGCAATAAATTTTTCGTTGGCGAGAGCAAAAATTGTACTTCCTGGGAATTTCAATGTCATTGTAAGGAAGGTTTTATTGCTGATCCGAAGAATGATAAAAAATGCGTCAAAGGTAAGTTAATGATAAAAGTTAAAGTTAAAGTTGCGATCAGGCCCAGAGGACCGCGCAATGCAGCTGCAATATGGTTAGAAAATAGAACTTCAAGATTCAAATTCTGTGAAGTTTCAAAATGAATTTGAAACTTTAAAACTACTCTTATTACTTTCTAAATCCAACCTATTGTTATTTAGGTCTAAGTATTTAGAACTTAAAAAAAATTGGGCAAATTTGTTACATGTGTGACAACAACAAGGCCGTTACGTGAGTGACTTGTGAAAATATTGGCTTTATTGTAGTTTACAACATTATATGAGATACAATGCAAATTGAACAGGATAGGATAACAAAAACATTTATTTATAAATGTTGTAGGGCATAATTAGGTAGACCTATTAGAATACCAATTAAAATTGAACAATTTTATAGAAATATTGTACAAAATCGACTTCTAGCCGAAAACACTGAGTATGATAATAAAGTTTGAGGGGGGGGGGGGGGGAAAGCAGTACGTTTTATCCAGTTTTGTTTTAGGCCTACAATCCTTCGAAAGAAAAAGTTGGACCAAGAATGACTGCAATCTTTGGCGACGCCACTTTTTTTCACAACATTTTCAATCGGTTATAAAATCTTGTCTCGAGGATGTGGCCACTTCCAAAACCTGAGATTCTGAGATTCTCCAGGATAAATCCCTTCGTGGTACTTTACCACGCACCATTCCTTGACCCTTAGCTGCAGATTGGGTTGTCTTATTTGTTGAGCGGTTTGGAGCGGTAGTTCTATTGTTGTCTAGTATAATGTCTGGGTTTTGCCTGGTGACATCAACTGTACGCCACAGTTTGATGTAATGTGCTGCGTAGCTGGCTTTCATTACGTGCATGCGGCGGATTCCAGGAACAGCAGGTACATTAAGCCAAGGGTTTTCTTCAATGATGACTGCATTGATTTCGTCTTGGCTAATGTGCAGCACTCTTGAAGCAGAATAGTGATTCTGATATCATATTAGCGAAATCCACCGATGATTGTACGACAACTTTTTCAGAATTACTCATAGTTTTCTGACTCACTAGGAATTTGGCTCTGCGACCCACACCATCAACAACACCTTTTCCATGTGAGGTCACAAAAAACTTCCATGTAAATTCTTTGCGATATTTCTGAGACAGTTTATACAATAATTTAATACTACACCTGTTTTTAAACTCTGATGAGGGCCCATCACTAAAGATAATTTCTTCAACATCGTCATCTTGTTTGAAGATAATATCATAAAGTGCGGAAAAAAAGGCAAACACAGTATCTTTCCCTTTGCCTTTGCTATTGGAGCAAATAAGGTATGTTATTTGCAGTGAACAGTTCCACAACTGCAGTGGAACAACTGCATATAACATAAGTGAACACTTCCACACATTCACGACTTCACAATGCTGACTGAATTTCATTTTGATAGCTGCAAGAGTAGGACATCGCAAAGTCTATTTCTAGAACCCTGTGAGCCGCTTTATGCATTTCGAACGCTGCTGCTTGAATGAGTTTCACACGAACATGTTCTAGAAATTTAGACAGTGATTCAAGGATTTGTTCATGAAGTTCGCATTACATCCTGTACGAGACTGCTTACTAAATCCTTTTGTTTTTGGATCTTTTACCCATTCATACCACTTTGCATTTTCCTCGGGATCTGAATGAAGTTGATATAGTTTACCATTCTTACATAGTTCACAAGTACTACCCAACAATCAGATTTCATGTCAGCAGAGGCTTCACACAGATACTTCTCCCACCATTGTCCATTGTATGTTAGACCATGACCTTTCAGTTTGAGAAAAATATTTTCATGAGTATTTTCATATTTACACTGATCGGCAGATGTGTCTTTAAACAGTACATTTTTTAGCCGAAGTTCGCAAAACTTGGAAAATGAAATCCTGTATTCTGGTTTGCATTCAGCAAACACTGCCTGTGCTTCTCTGAGAAACAAAGTTAAATAGTATTTTCTCAGTTTTGATTGTTTTCTCCCAGTCCACACCACCATCTCATCTTTCATCCCAAGCATAGTGTAAACAATATCACTTCTAAAATAAAACATCCTTACTGCATCTGCAACCTCTTCTGTAATACACCGAGAAATTCGGGAATTTAATGCGGCATTCTGTATTTGTAAACCAAGTCTTTTAGCTAATCCTGACACCACAGTAACTTTTTTCATTGGAGAATATGGAAGGCTTCGTAAGGATCTTCTAACTGCCTAGCCTAAGAATTGAGAAGAGTTATAAGATCTCTTTTGGGCAGACCCATTACAACCGAATTCACTGCTTGGACTTTCAAAAACAGCATTGAGGTTTTCTCATTGTTCAGGAATTCTTTTCTGGGCCCTACTTTTGCGTTTTCTTGCTATTGCTGCCTTTTTGTATCTCTTCTTTTCTGATGCTGTCATGTGCTGCACTATGGCTTTTCTTCTACTTTCAAATCTCTTGTTTTCTTTATTTTGAAAGGAATCATCTAACAATGCCTACTTCCTGCTGAACTTCTTAATACGTTCAGCACCAGTTAAAGGAGTTTTCCTTTGGGGTTCATCCATTGTTGCCTTTCCAGCTATTACTATCAACAACCATCAGTGAGCGGCCATTGTTAACAGGAAGTGTGGCATGCTGCAGGATGTCCTTGGAAATGTGGGATAAACATTGACGAACCTGCTACCCAGCTGTGATCTGCAGTAACTATTTAGGAAAAGATTAAACTGGCTCATCACTGGCCCAAACTATTTACCCAATAAAACCAGTAAGCTATTAACATATTCATTACAATACTTCAGTATTCATACTAATAGACGACCTAACTTATAAAATCTAAGGATGTAAATATTTCCCAACTATTTTAAGAATTACAGATATTTTACATTTGTATTGTTACGTGTGTGACAGATCAATCGACTATTAGTCAGTTAAGGTATTATTATTAATATCTTAAAAAAATTGTTCGGATGCTAAAGGAGCAAGTTAAGTCATGCTAAGGTCATAGGACTGCTACTTAGGCTTGGTGTTTGCTAATGCCCAAATCACACCATCATAGTTTTCATCATTGATTTGCTTCCTTGAAATGTCAGTGAAGTGTTCCTATCATTGTGACCGATCACACAATCGATGAAATAGTACGTATGATTGGTAGAGCGTTAAAACCAATCAGCGTCGAGCTGAAAGGTTTTGGCGGCAAACTCACATGAGAAGACTATTTTTAGTCATATATAAACAAGGATGTTGCTCCAAAAGCACTTTCGCAGCTTCTCTTGTCCACGACATTTCAAAAAATGGCGCTCCTTTAGTTGATTCGCTCCTCCTCCATCTCACGGTCATTGTTTGACGTCACAGTGATTGGAGAATAACTAATGAATATCATAGAAAACAACGTCGCGAATAGAGCAGATCCTAAATTTTTTCATCATTGAAATCAATAATGAAAATGGTCAACACAGGCAAATCACACGATCATAGACCTAATGATAGGGTCAATGATTGAAAACAATGATGAAAAATATAATAGTGTGATTTGGGCATAACTGCAATGTCGAAGCTCTTTCACCTAGCATTTTTAAGGAATATTGCTTTTTAGACAATTTATGGACTTTAGACTATGCTCTTAATAATTTAAATTTTTCCACATTTCTAATGATTTCAAAAAAATCAACGACACCATTGGAAAGAACACACTTCTTCCATTCAGAATCCATAGTTTGTTCAGCTCTAGATATAAAAAAAAATGTGGCTCTTTAGGATCACTTTCCGTTGATTCACCCTATTCTAGGATGTCAGTTGGTAAACCCTTGGTTTCACCCATTGATGTTTACTATTTCCCGTCTGGAAAAATCAAGAGATTTTGAGATTTCTAGTGATACTTATCTAATTCTTGTAAATTATCTGTACAATCCATGAATGTTTGTTTAAATTTAATATAAATGCCGTGTAGTTGATTGTGGAGAAAACCAGAGATGTAGTGATGATCTTACCCATTGTGAATGTAAGGAAGGTTTTATTTCTGATTCGAACAAAAGATGCATAAAAGATATATTTTTTCATATATATTTTTGAGCGAATTCATTTTACTAGGTGTTCTGTTGAATTTTTGTCGTAGATACATTGAAAATAAGAGTATCATTCTATCTGTATTTTTATTGAAAATTATCTTTCAAGAATAAAAGCAGTCATTGCTTAATACAGGTGATCAAAAGCACCGGTATCACCTACTAACATATCACCTACCCATTAAATTATTTGATCAAAACATATTAAAAAATATTCAAATATTATTAAATCAAATAACGTATTATAAATGAAATTCATATCAGCAGTATATAAAAGTAAAATTAATAATTCGTAATATCTTGTAAATATTTTCCCAAAGATGGAAGACATATAAAGCTATTTCAGAAAGATTGTGGCAACTGCAATAAGACAGTTCAGCAGAATTAGCATCTGGCTCATCGGATGGAATCCTCTTCTGTTTACAGTCCTTCCATTACAGCACAGGACGGCAGGTTCTTCCCATTTGCTGAAGATTATGACCACTTGCTTTTATGAGTCACTCAACAAACAAGCATTGATGATTTATTCAATATTTTTCATTTAGATAAAAGTCA
Organism: Thereuonema tuberculata; assembly: GCA_023159025.1. Classification (NCBI taxonomy): domain Eukaryota; kingdom Metazoa; phylum Arthropoda; class Chilopoda; order Scutigeromorpha; family Scutigeridae; genus Thereuonema; species Thereuonema tuberculata. Next base: position 36,265,360 of record JAFIDM010008419.1, on the reverse strand, counting down.
AGGCAATCAGATAAAATGTGATATGTGAGGGCTCTGAAGATGGATATCAGATGAAAGCGAACTACTTGTTTAAGGTAACCCTTGATACACTACGAAATTTATACTTTTATTTGTTACTCAATATAAATTGATAGTTTTACAGGTTTAAGTAAGAAAATAATGATGAAACTTAACGTAGTAACTACTAACTAATTAGAAGTCGTTATATGTATTGCGTTGGTCATTAAGTTTGTTAGTTTTCTTTTTAGTACGTTGGGTCTAGTAGCGCTTGGGTGTCTTTAACGTCATTTGTCACCATTTTGTTAGATTGTATTGTGACAGCTGTAATATCAGCATGTATTTAAACAAAAACTGATCAAAATTGGTGAAGTTTATGTCGCCAATTTAATATTGAAGACGGAAATAAATAAGCACGCAAGACCACAATGTTTCTTTTGATGACCAGACAAAAACTGTTACAGCTTGGCTGTGAAGTTCTGGTTCATCCACCTTATTCACCTGACATTGCACCTTCGGATTTCCATTGATTTCGATGTTTACAAAATTCTTTTAGTGGAAAAAATTCACTTCCCTGGTAGACACCAAAGGCATCTGAACATTTTTTTGCTGAAGATAAAAGTTTTCGGAACATGGAATTATAAAGTTGCTGACAGATGGCGGAAAGTAGTGGAACAAACCATTGAAAACGTAATTCAATAAAATTATTGGTGAAAATGAAAAATGTGTCTTTTATTTTTACTTAACCGAACGAAATTTTTGGCCAACCCAATACATATTTATCTTTATTTTCTGATTTATTTGTAAAATTAGTCCCACAAAGATTTATGTAAATAGTCAATCCTTGCGAAATACCCTATTTTTTGGCTTAATTTTTTTTAAATAAATAACGTCCTTCAACACCATTTTGTTAGATTTCATATCAGCGGTGCATTTAAAACAAAAACTGATCAAAATTGATGAATTGTTTGTAGTCATTTTAATATTGTAGATGGAAGACTATAAGCATGCAAGACCGCGGTGTTTCTTTATTGACTAGACAAAAACTGTTACAGCTTGGCTGGGAAGTTCTGGTTCATCTTCCCTATTCGCCAGACATTGCACCTTCGGATTTCCATTGATTTCGGCTTTTACAAATTTCTCTTAATGGAAAAAAATTAATTTCACGGAAGACACCAAAGGCACTTGGAACATTTTTTTGGCGAAAAAAATAAAAGGTTTTTGGGAAGATGGAATTATGAAGTTTCCTGAAAGATGGCAAAAGGTAGTGGAACAAACCGTCAATGTAATGAAAGAATGTGATTTTTATTTTTATTTAAAAACCGAACGAACTTTTTGACCAATCCAATAGTTTTATTCTTCTTCCCTATCAGTGATATGAAATTATTACTAGTTTAATACTGTCATCTGATCATATCTTACATTACAAGGCCATGAGAAAAGGAGTAAGAGTACGGAAACAATGGACATGAACGTATCTTTATTGATAGCATCTTGAACATTCACTATGACCACATTGTGGTATTGTACGAACTATATGCTACCTATGAAGATACTGTTCATGTTCATTGTTTCCATTCTAGTCTGGCTTCGTTTCTTTGGATTGGAATAACTCGGCAACAATGCACTTCCAGTCATATGTTTATCTGACCTTTTTACTTCATTTGGTATAGGTAACCCGCCCCCGCAGTTTGTCCCCCTATTTAGATTCACCATGTTTATGTAACAACTCTTAGTTGAATTCTGTAAAATTGTTTCTAGCATATCTCAATCATTTGTCTTTGTCATTCAAGAATCAGGGCCCTACAGTATCAATTGAATCCATGTTACTAAAACCAATTATTCAACAGCCTAAGATATCTCAAACACAGTCCTAATTTTGATTTCTTCAATTGATTGTAATACTTAATATTTTCACGTATTTGTTGGAATGAAAATATTAAGTATTATAATTAATTGAAAAAACAAAATTATATAATTACATTTGCTTTATGTAATTTCATACATTGTAAGTAAATAATTGTTAGTTAATTAGTTGAACGTAATTAATGATAATAACAGTGTCTTAGGTAATTCTGAAGTACAAAAGAAATTATGTTCGTAGGATCGTTGTTATTTCTTTCTCCTATGCACCGGACAGCGCCGGGTTTCTTCGCTAGTTGATAATAGAAATTAAAGAATAGGTACATTATTTAAACAGAATTTGATGCTCTACATACGATTATTTTAAATATTTTGACTTTTCTTTAGATTACAGACAAACAAAGCCAAACTGAAATGGAATTTCAAGAACCATATGTGAGAAGACAGATGCTTCAAGAGCTACGAAACAAAAAATTACCATTACTTTGTAATTCAATGAAAAAAACCTATTCAATGGAACAATTGTAAAATAAACAAGCTGTGCTTAAAATTTGATTAAAATTAAGATTTTAGGAGAGAAAAATGTTTCCAAGTAGAATTTAAAACATTTAATCTAAATCAAACTAAATAAATATTAAAAAATGCCATAATTGTAATTTAATCATCATTAATATAAAAAAAGGCAATAAATCAAAATTTGGTAGTTATCGTTATTATTATTTTTAACCTGTTAATTAAAAAATTGAAAAAAAAGGTATGTTTATGTCATTAGAAATTTTGTTGTGACCTGTATAAAAATAAATATTTCATATAAATTTACTTTAATTTATAACCACATTATTTTTAAGGCCTTCTAGAATACATCTCAATTTTATTTTAATTTTCTACATTTGTTTTATATTGAATCAAAGCAAATACGTCAGCACTGTATAAAAAATAAATTGTAATTGTGAAATAAAAGAAATATTAATTATATGAAATATATTTACATTTAATGATATTGAATAACTTGTTTCTAATATTCAGTCTTCTGTTAAGGTAAAGTTCATTTGATTACCTTTGATTTTCAGAAACAGAGGTCATCTTTTCGTGGATGCTTCCAGAAAAAATTACAATTAATTAACCAAATTCGTAATAGAATTCCAGATTGAAAATTTGAATCGGCTAGCGTTTGAAATCTCGAAAACATATCGTTGTTGATCGAGATTTAACGAGAAATATCGAACCAATGAAAAAAATGAAATTAATGATTTTTATATAAATCAATGTTTATTTTCTTAATAAAATGGAGGTGTGACGGCAATTGTCAAGTACGAAGAGATCAAGCTTCTATCGATTCCGTTGATGGCCCATCTCTTCAACAACGAGACCTTCACGTGATTTTCAGATGGATGGATGGATTCCTGCTGGGTCGTGTGATACACACAAAATACCTTGATGGGAAACTGGTAAACATGCGAACACCAGCAAATTCCTTGCCAACATCCTGCACAGAACCACCCAATTTTCACCCGTGTAATGCCCGCTTATAATAATCTTATAATAATCTGTACTTAAATTACAGTCTTCTAATTTTAAAATGTAATTATTAATTCTGTGCATTCAAAACAAATTGAGTTATTTTTTTTTTTGAAGAAATCATTGCACCAATATCAAACATTTCTTGATGAATTAATGTAAATATATTAATATTTATTAAATGTAATAGAAAAATAAGTGAAAACAAAATAATAATCCATTTTGTAATAAATATGTAATCGCAAATGAATAAGAAAAGATTTAATGTGCGGGCGATGTTCGAAGATTATAGTGAAAAGCCTCAGCACTTGACTAAAAAATGAACTTTAAATTACAATTAAAAATGCACCCTGCTTGTTGCGTCCAGAGTGCTGACTGGACATCCGAAGGGGAATTTCCATCTTAGTCTTAAATGACTTAACTATAATCTTAGTCTTCTGAGGAAAATAAATACTAGACATATAAAAAGGAGAGAAATTTCATGTCCAGAAAATTAATAAAAAAACTTGAAAATGAAAGACTGTACATAGGCTTGTCCTTCATGCCTTATGAGCTTAGCATCGATGGTAAAGCTGGCTGATAAGTCGTAAGGAGGACGAAACAGCTGTCCCAGATTCAAGGCGATGAAGGACAGTGCTATGTGCAGTCTTTCATTTTCCAGTTTTTATATAAAAAAAGAATTTTAAGTTGACTGAAATTAGGAACGAAATATTGTATTGTCAGAAATGGATAACATCATAATCTTTGATATAAAAAGAACTTTTATTTAGTTTTTTTTTAAAAAAATGAACAGATAAATAAATGGGAGAGAAACAAAAAATTATGTTGTTTCCCCCCCCCCCCATTACTTACGTTAAATTCTCTTAACAAAACAATTAATAAACCTCAATAAATAAAAAAATGCTTCATTTCCTACCCGATGTTTTTCAATTTTGTATCAAATTCGTGATTTATTATGAATAATCTTACCTTAAATATATGTAGGATGAGGAAAAAAAAACTTTATGCACACTGCAAGATTCGAACCAGCAATCACGCACTTACTGCACTCGCTTACCACTTGATGAAAGTTCAGTCGATATAAGCGGCTTCGAAAAATATCGAGAATGAGAACATCTAAAAGGTGTGATGCAGCCCCCCCCCCCCTTCAGAAATCAACACGAACTAACCTTCATGGTTTCCGTCTAACATTGTTGATAACCACGAAGTACAGCAACCAATGAGTAGACAATGATATTAATAGTAAACTTTATATATCTAATTTTTTATATCTTATATATTCGTACTAGCAACCCGGGAAAAGTGGATTCTCCCAACGTGCGACTGCTTTCTCACAACTACCCGATAAAAATGGATTCTCCCAACCCACGACTGCTTTTAGAACCAGCGAGTGCATCTATGACATATTTGTATTTTTTATAGTCCCTGTAGTGCCCGTGGCCTAATGGATAAGACGGCTAACTTCGGATCAGAAGTTTACAGGTTTGATTTCCGTAGCGAACTTGTAGAAATTATTTCAATTTTGCACAAATCACAACAATTGCGCCTGACAGACAAAGAACTAAAAAGTTTTATAAAATGTACGATTAAAGTTAGTCTACTTCATTACAAAAATTTGATAATTCTAGGTTGTTCCATCGATTTTTTTTGGTTTGTTTTTTTGGTTTTACTGGCCTGTAAAAAACACATTTCTGGAAACCACTGTCTTAACCAACACTTTTAACTAACTACAGTTTAGATAATCTTATCGTTTCTGCAGTTAAAAAAAATATATAAATGTTCTGACAAACTTTACGAGATTGTTTTTAAACATTTTTTTTAACAGTCAGCAATTAATTGGAGAGAAAATCGCCAACCAGACAATAAATATGCCTTCGCACATTGAGCCAACATCAACGGGAATTCTGTACAATTGTTTCATCCTTATTATAGAATCATCAGCAGAATATACCCTTGATGTTTGGCTCGTTACGCGAAAGCTTTTAAATCAGTTTTATGCATCGTTACGATTAAGATATATTATAATTATTATTATTATTATTATTATTATAATATATAAGAAAAATAGATATATAATATTGTATTTTATATCATCAATTACAATATGTTGTAACAAAGAAACGAAATTGTGCATTTGTACTGAAAATGGAAAACGACTGATCCCTCAAATAGGATCATAGAATCGTCGCCTACCACGTGACCTAGGCGTGGTCAAGCGCCTTCTGGTGATGGACGGACAATACATGCATTTGAAACTTGAGTGAAAATCGATAAATACAGTAATAAATTACAGCGGATTGAAAACAAAAATGTATTAAATTAAATACATCCGTTAAATCCGTATTCATAAAAAAATATCTTAAATCCCTGTTCCTAAGGGGATATAGTGATATTTATATCTTTATAGAAGCCACTATTTAACGCTCTAAAAAACTCAGAAACCACATCAAAATTAAATGAATGATTCAAAAGTTGTAAGCAATAAGTTATCTTAATTATAGGACGCAATAATTAAATGATGCAGTGGAATTCTGTTTAGTTTTCGATTCAATTTCTCTAATTGGTACAATCCCCCTAAGGTTTTTGAACTTTTTTTCTTCACTGTAGAGAAATGTTAATAATGGAAGTATTAATAAATGTTAAATACACTACCGTAAATTACTCCTGTGACAATTGTTTATTCATAATATTTCGTTATCTCTGAAGGAGATAACTTTAACTGATGAAAAGATAGGGATAATCCCTCTACTTTAAATTCATTACATAAAAAGTTATGAAGTTATCTCACTCAGAGATAACGAATATTATAAATATTAATAAACAGTTGTCAAAGGAGTATTATATTTAACTTAAAACCATTACTGTAATAGCTATTACATTGATTGTTAATGTTTATTTAAGAATTATGAAATTCTTTTTATGTAATGAATTTAAAAAAAGAGGGATATATTATCTCTATCTTTTCATCTGATAAAGTTATCTCGCTCAGAGATAACGAAATATTATGAATAAACAGTTGTCATAGGAGTAATTTACAGTAGTATATTTAATTTAAATGAAGTTATGGAAGTTTTAATAAATGTTAAAATTAGATGATAACGATTATCTGTTGTTGAAAGAAATCGAAATATTTCATTATAATTATAAAACAATAATATAATCAATACATTGTTCGAATTCTTAGTAGATTACATGTTACGAAACAATGATAATGCGTTATCATATACTGAATTTGTCATTGAATTAAAAACCAATTGTTTCAACATGAATTGATCAACATTACTGGAATGTATAAGTATAATTCAATTCAAGTCAGAAAAATTCATTTGCAAAAAAAGCGAACTACAGTAATGATTGCAATATTATCACTGCCGAAACAGAAAGGATTTATAAGCAATACAGCTAAATAAAATTTATTCATTGGTTTACTTAGCTTATTTTAAAATAATCTGTTTTGTATTGGTCTCTGTGTAATTTATTTTATACGAAGGTTGAAAAAAGATGAAAATCGTGGGTTATGGATTACTATTTACATGTATTCTCAGTGACATCTATCGCAAAGCATCGTAACTAATTCCTATATTTCTGCAAATCGAAGTAGAAGAGTTTTTTTTTTTTTTTTATTCTTTGCATCTTTAGCGTTATACTATACTGTTTTTATTATTTTCATATTATTCACATTTTTTATAATATTATCCATATGCAAAAGGCTTTGGACGTGGAAAATGAAATGCGCGGGCGAAGAAAAAAGACCCGATTCCGTCGATTGCGTTAAGCAATAAGAAATGACTGAATTGTAATGAAATCTACATTATTAAAAGTTTAAAATCTGTATTTATTTATTCAGAGGTCTTCAACTTCCGGTAAGATAAAAAAAGGAAATTTGGCATGCTTGGGTGCGGAAGTTTTATGCTGATAAACATGGCAGAACGCATTCTGGTATGTACAGATACAACAAGAAAATTAGGAGATGCAAAAATAAAATCATAAAATGATTCTGGTTATCATTAAAATTATTTCCTTGCACTACGTTTACAGTGGCTTATATACAATAGACTAATGCCACACATTGACAGCTCGTTTTTGTTTTTCACTGTCCTCCAAAAACAATAACAATACTTAGATGTATATCAACTTGATAATCATAGCTCAATTAAATAACTGCAATTACACTAACTTGTAAATGCAACAAGATCCTTAAGTAATATTATAGAACACTTACAATATTAGAGTTAGCACTGCATAATTATTATCACTGCACTCAAATTTTATTTGGAAGCACTATTATGCGATAACTTCGGAGTCCATACACGCGCGAGACTTCGTCGCACAATCACTACAATTCAATATAAATAATAATGGCTTTCGATTAATATTGGTTAATGGTTAATATCACCTGTGTGATTACAATGAGATTTTCCCTTCACTTGTGTGAAATAAGTATAATTCAATATAGGCAATTCACTATATAGTATGACACTACATTAGCTACTGTTAATGTATTCATTCACCCTTGTGTGAGAATAATCTATCTTTATAATTTAAATAAAGATATCTAAACATAACATTTGTTTTGGCTAAAGCACCTGTGTGAAATTATAATCTTTATAAGTCAGTTTCCGATATACTTCGTCGGTAAACGTATCACTTTGTAATTAATCTTCTCTAATGCAATTGCGTTGCACCCTCCAAAATGGAATTTATTAAATAATTAATTACTTACAGTTCGTTGACTTTTCCCTTTAGTGTAGTCACTGCGTTGATAATTCATCGCTGGGATAACATCCATTCGTCTTCCCATGGCACACACAAGCTTCGCTGTCAAGGAACACTTCTTTACGCTGAACTTTTTAAATATGGCGCTCAACACTCACTCACTTGACTTCGTCTTCCCTTTATGCATTGCGAATAGTTCATAATCTGTAGAACTAATGGCGCTTGAAATTTAGTTATTAAATGAGTCCTTCTTAATCCAATGAGGAGATAATTATTAGAATTCTTCTACTTAGAATAATTAAAGTTCTCTCTCACATAAATAGTTAAACCGTACAAGGTTCTTAATATATAATAACTTGAAGTAATTTAGTTTCTTATGGGAGTCACTCTTAGCTTCGTCCAAGATATCGGGTTTTCGTGTTACACGAATAACAATATAAACGGGAAATTCTTGCTTCCTTAATTTAAACAGTCTAATTGTAATCTTCTAGAATTTGACTTAATTCTTTAAATATTTACGTTTGAGAATTACTTGAACACTCCTTCACTCTCAATAGCTCAGTCCAATGCACGTTTGCCTTCTTCCATTCTCGAAGTAGTTCGTCTATCTTGGTCTTCGTTTGACTAATGGCATCTATATTCCTATATCTTTCACAATGGTAATTACTTCGTCTATTATAGTCTAACAAGAACAGTTCATGGAGTGAACCCAAAATAACTTCTATTGATCTCGTCCGATCAATTTAATTTGTCGTCTCAACTTCCCTTAAAACTGATCAGCAAACTTCGACTGATCCATACAGTTGAATTCACTTTCAACTGGTGATAATTCAATTCGTTTGAATTGATTTAATGACTCAGTCTGCTCTCTTACGTAGCAGAACTAAAACTCCACACATCTTTACTTTCGTTTTCATATTTATAATGTCCGTTATAATGAGGTTCTACTGTACTATGAAACTAGTTTTTTTGCTTTGTTTTTTTTATTTTTCAATTTTCCATGTTTTTTTCAAAATTTTCCAATCAAATAGAAAGCTGAAATTTGGCACAAAAGTTTCACCTTAAAAAAAAAATCTGTAAAAAAAAGAAGGCCAGAGGAAAAAAGGGGGAGGGAATGGGAGTTTTTCTAAAACCGAAATATTAATATTATGCTATAGTGTAGTATGTTAAACTAAAAATATTTAAGTAATAAGTGCTCCTTGTGGATCCGGTAGTCCAGAGGTTTAGGAACTGAACTGAGAACTGGAGGATGGCGGTTTTATTCCCTGCGGTGCGGTGGGTCGGGGATTTCTCTATGTTTATTTCTCCTCCAGACGGACCCAAGGCCTCACCCAGCCCTCTGTCAAATGAGTTTCTTACTCAGGGGTTAAACGCAGGTGAGCGGTCGGGTTGACTATCCGACCTCAACTAGTCCCTTTGATCGAGAATCCCTGGAAGTCATAATCTCTCGCGCATACCAGGACCTGCATGACCTGTTGCGGTACAGATTTAATAAGTGCTCCTTGATTTATGATGAGGCAATACCGATACACCCATCCTAAGTAGAAAATATCGATTGTGAATTTATGATAAATACTACAAAAAGTAAATAACTACTATAAAAAAACTTATTATCTTCCTTCTTGTAAAATATTTAATACTATAAATATAATACAATGTAAGGCGAATTTTCGAGAGTGATAGATACTCTCTTTTTCAAGACTAAAAGTAATAAGAATTTGTAAATAGAAAACCTCGTGGTTTACATTTTTAATTATGAAACAGTGTTGTTATTAACATCATTAATTATTTCCTTATAATTAAATTATTATTATTTCCTTATAATTAAATAAAATAATCATTTTATTGTTTAACAAAAATTTGCTATTATAGTACCTTTTATAGCTTAAAAAATTACAAAAATTACAAAAATATGGAAATTACAATTACAAAAATATGGAAATTTAATTCCAAATTTAAATCGTAAATAAATATTTTATTATATAATAATTCGTATTTAACATACCTTTATTTACCAATTCCTTTGACCATTGAGTTATTAAATTTTCAATCTCCACACCTTCATATCTGTTTATATTTTTTCCTTTTGTATTTGTTATGTAAAAACTTTCTATGGTCTTTGTGGTTATTGTATTTTTTAATTATCTTATTAAATTATAAGGAAATAATGTTATATGATGTTAATAACAACAATGTTTCATAATCAAAAATGTAAACCGCGAGGTTTTCCATTTACAAATTATTATTACTTTTAGGTTTGAAAATGAGTGTACGTATCACTCTCGAAAATTCGCCTTAGTTATGTATTACATTTATAGTATTAAATATTTTACAAGATGGCATCAGCAGAAAGTATCATAGGGCATATCGCTAATCTGGGAACAGATCAAAATTTAAGTTTGATGACAACTAAATTTGCATCGCTATTACACCATCGCAAAGTCGAAATATCATAAAACGAGAAGCATCTAATAAGTAATTGACTATTTAATAGGAATTAGATCAAGTAAATGAAGTATTAATTTAATCACTAGAAAATGGATATCAGTGAAAGCATTATCACAATATGATTCCGGTTTATCAAGGCTTTCCAAATATTTCTTTCTAATTATATTTTTAGTAAATTTATAATTGATAACGTGAATTACGACTGCATTCTTCAAATCTTTCTAGATTGCATTTGCTTATGTTTTGTAAAAGTAGTCACAATAATAATAATGCTTTATCATACATTGCTCATATCATATTTTGCAAATTTAGTTTATTTCAAGAATTTATCTGATAAAGAATAATCATAAAAACCGTATCAGGATATATAAATAGAATATAATTCACTTTTAACTATTTCATTCTTACTACGTTGAACTACAGCAAACATGGAGGATGTCAGATCTATAGTTTATATAAGTGTAATACTATGCTTAATAGGAATGACGTATTGTCGAGAAGGTAAGAGTGATTTTATATTAAATAATATAATTATACTATTTTAATTAATGTATTACTTAATTGATTTTATTATAACTACTGTATTTATTTATTTAATTCTATAAGCAAACATGTAGTAGGAGGTGTTTAAATTTGTAATTTATTTTTGTTCTCATGAAGACTGTAAAATAGAAAACTAACTTTCTATGAATTAAGGACATTTAACTAATATGCTTTATGAAACGCAGATTTCTAAACAAGTGAATATAATTTTGTGCTCAAGCATAAATTTAAGGGCGACCCATAATAATAAAAATAATTTAAAAATAATAATAAAAAAAGAAGTACATCCTTCCTTTCCAAACGTAAGGAAAAATAAAAAAAAATAAGAAAAATAAAAAAAAAAGTTGATATGCGGATTCGAACCGACAACCTTTAGTAAATGGGTCCGAGACATTAAGCATCTAGCTATAGCTGACAACTGGTCTTAATTCTAACAGTTTAGCTAACAGAGGAAATCCAATGAAAACAATGCCAAATATCTCGAATATGGGTAGGCGTTGATCCCTGAAAACACCTCCAGACTTTGGGCCTCTGATCACGATGGTGAAATCCTTTGTCGATCCGACATTGTACAATTTGTAAACAATAAAATCCCAGGCGGACATTGAGAAAAAAATATTAAGAGAGAAAAAAAAAGGAAGTAGGTGTGCGGATTCGAACAGATAACCGTATACTGTATATACAGTAAAACCCCGTTATTACGCTCGTCAAGGGACCATGAACTACAAGCGTAATAAGCGGGATAGCGCTTTAGACGGGAAATGATTTATGGTATGGGGAACCACTTAGACACCATTTTACAGGAAAGATACTTGATTCTGAAATAGATATAGTGCAAATGTGAGCTTATTTCCTATTAAAAAAATCTTTGAATGTGGTTTGCCGTGTGTGTATGCTACTGTTATGAATTATGACATTTTCAATGCGGTTCAAGTAACTATTAACATCAATTGATATTCCACTAGGAGCAATACAAATATATTTTCGGAGCAGATTTAGTGCACTGCCCGCTATTTCACGCGCCTTTCCTTGAATGATTGGGCCACTTAATGGCACGGGACTGATGTATCCATTCAATTAGAATTTCCTCGGCATCTTAATATTTTCCACACTTTCCTTTTTTCTGTTTGTAACCACTCTTCGCTGCATTGGTAATTCCATTCTTATTTTTCATTATTGTTCTCAGACTGGATGAGGGAATTCCTAGAGATTCTGCGAAATCAGAATTCTCGTCGTACTTACGAAGAATTTGCAATTTTTCAGTTATAGAAAGGGATTTCCGCTTCGACATTTTTCACTAACTTACTGTATCACAGACCCGCACTTCAAAGAGTTCAAAGATTCCCTCCTACCAGGGAAAGAAAAGAATCTTTACAGTGTTACATTTCTTTTCGATACAAAATTTCCGATATAAAAAAAGCGCTACAAGCGGGATTGGAAGCGTTATAAGAGAGTAAAAGTATACAGAGTTACGTAGAAAATTCCAGGGACCGTATGAAAGGAGCGTAAAGAACGGGATAGTTCTATAAGCGGGAGCGTAATAACGGGGTTTTACTGTATATGATTCCGAGACGTTATGAGAAGGTTGCATTTCAAACACTTAATGTAGGGGAAATCCAATGATGCCAAATATCTCGAACATAGGGGCGTGGTTGGCCCCTCAATATACACTATTCCTATGTTTTTTGGACCTCAAATACAATGATGAAATCCGTTTGTCGATCTGATCTTCCGTTCGGAAGTTGTTAAGAGGGTACAATGACAACAACGCCAATGGGTAGGCATTAGTCCCTGAAAATACCTCGTTCCTATAGTCTTTGGGCCTCTGAATACCACGGCGAAATCCGTTTGTCGATCCGACCTTCCGTTCGGGAGTTGTTAGGGGTAGACAGACACGAGACAGAGCACAAAGGCAATAGCTATCGATTTTAGTCGATATCACAATACCTCTCAAATGGGTCGCTAAAAATACTCTAGATTAAATTGTATCATGTGAATTGTACTGTAGATACATGCTAATGAAATTGACAAAGGTACTATCAAGAAAACCTTTCGAATCTCGAAATGGCAAATTTCAATGAAGCTTTATAGGACTAATATATAGCGTGACCTAGTTAGATTACGAAAATCTAAGGCCCTATCAATTGTTATAGAATGAGAAACATACACGAAGATGGAAAGAAACATGTAAGCCCACGCTGGATTTGAACCCAGATTCAGATTTATTAGCTTCATGCCTTTATCTCTCAGCTGTTGGCGAACGGCTAGTTGGGAATTAAGCCAAAAAATACGGTATTTCCCAAGGATTGACTATTTTAAATAAATCTTAATGGGACTAATTTTGCAAATAAATCAGAAAATAAAGATAAATATTGGGTTGGTCAAAAAGTTCGTTCGGGGATTTTAACTAAGAATAAAAGACACATTATTCATTTTCAGCAATAATTTTATTGTACAACGTCTTCAACGTTTGTTGAACCTTCTGCCATCTTTCAGATAACGTCATAATTCCACATTCCCAAAACTTTTTTATCTTTTTCAGCAAAAAAATGTTCCAGTTGCCTTTAGTGTCTTCCAGGGAATTGATTTTTTTCTATTAAGAAAATTTTGTAAAGACCAAAATCAATGGAAATCTGAAGGTGCAATGTCTGGTGAATAGGGCGGATGAATCAGAACTTCCCAGCCAAGTTTAACAGTTTTTGTCTGGTCATCAAACATGCGGTTTCGAGCCATGCGGTTTTTTAGCCAAACATGCGGTTTTGAGCCAACTTAAAACTTAAAAAAAAAAGAACGAACCTTTTGGTCAACTCAATAATTCATTTTCAGATATATGAACACTAAAATTTCATTAAATCCTTAGATACTTACTCTTGGTTCCTTGAGTCCCATGAGATACGTGTTTAATTTGAAAAATTAAATGAAGTTTTAATTTCATTATTTTTGTTTATTTTTTTTAGAATGCGGTGAATTTTACTGTGGCCAGAACCAAATATGTACTGCTGACAAAACTGCATGTGAATGTATGGACGGTTTTTTTGCTGATCCGAATGATAAACACAAATGCGTTTTTGGTAAGCTAATGATAGTCAGTTCATTAAAGATTCAGATTCGGGAATATTTTTGTTGATATTATTTTCTAAATGACTATTCTGAAATTTTGAATGTTAACTTTAGATGTATAGTATAGAATAAAATGTACTATAATAAATTTGTATAAACATATTCAACACGATATTAAAAATATACATTATGGTTATGTAATTTCTACACAGTGGCACTTAAGTATCACACGAAGAAGACATATTTCTAATTAGTTTCTAAGGACCAGAATAGATCTATAAAAAGAGGAACGTCGTCTTTTACTGTGATTCTTGTGATATCTCAAAGAAAAGATTCAAGAAGTGAATAGAAATAATAGAAATATTTTGAATTTGTTTGTCGTTGGCGTAAATACCATTCCTTCCTCCAAATCGCAGTGAAGTCTCCAAAGCAAAAATAAACAATAAAAAACTCACTAAAAAATATTAGAGAGAAAATTCTTGTGGCATCATTCCGCCTGCCTCCATGAATTTGTTTACCGCTTAAAAACATTAAACCTGCGCGTTAATTTAATACAAAACAACAATGGTTGAGACCAAATGTTTAATAAGTCAAATCCTAGAACAGCTTCGCGCTCATTGGCGATCAACATTTCGAGCAACAGGTTAGGAGTAGTCACCAGTAAACAGAGCAGCGGAGCCTGCAAAGCAAGATAAACAATTAAATAGAAAGCTGAAATTTGGCACAAAAGTTTTACCTTAAAAAAAAAATCTGTAAACAAAAAAAAAAGGACAGAGGAAAAAAGGGGGAGGGAATAAGAGTTTTTTTAAAACCGAATTATTAATGTTATATTACAGTGTAGTATGTTATACTAAAAACTAGCCGGGTACCGTCGCTTCGCTCCGGAACCCTTGCATCTAT
>JAFIDM010008419.1:36193365-36250215 GCA_023159025.1 Thereuonema tuberculata | reverse complement strand
ACAAAATACAGCATTACAAAAAAGAAACTTTTTTGTACGAAAAAAAAAGGTGCTGAAATTAAATTTTCAAAATTTTTAAAAAATTTCAATTTAAAGCTAGAGTGAGCTATCGGTAGAGGAATGGATTCAAGGCTGGAAAAGTCGGGTTCTATTCCAGGGATGCCTTCATTCCTTTACCGGATGGGTTCTAAAGTTCATCACACCTTCTACTATTTGATACGGGCACTTTCACAATAGTAGCAGAGGCGAGCGCAGACTAATCTCTTGTTCTCCAATGTTTTGTTTAGCCATGTGTTGGAGCCTATGCCTCTATTGTCTGCTAAAGGCATAACTATATATTTTTTTAAATAAAATTATTTGTTTTATCGTGCCTTCACGTATAAACTTTAGTTTTATTAATTTTTGGGTATTTCTTTAATCATGATAGACAAGTTTAACGTGCATAGAAGACAATATGATAAGAAAATTAGGCATAAAAATGCACAAATTAAACGTTCACTGAGCTATTTTTGGATATTTTGTATCTGGAACCCAAGACTTCCGTTTCGAGATTCCTATATCTTCTCGGTTGGGTTCGCCCAGTACTCAATAGTGAACCTATAATTTGTGTATTTTTATGTCTTATTTTCTTATCGTATTGTCTTCTATGCATGTTAAATTTGTCGTTTATGTGTATGTTTTCTTTACAATTAATCCCTCGTATGCTAAGCGTTGAGCTAGCGGGGATTAATTTATTATCCTTTTTATTATTAATTTATATTTTGATGTTTTTTAACTTAAGGGTCATTGTTTTGTTCATTTGTTTGGGGTTCTTTTGGTTCCACTGAGCTATTGAGTACTGGGCGAACCCAACCGATGAGAGATAGGAATCTCGAAACGGTCCGTCTTGGGTTCCCGATACAAAATAGCTCAGTGAACCTTTAATTTATGCGTTTTTATGCCTTATTTTCTTATAAAAAATCTTGAAAATTTTTTTTCACCTTCTTGAACTCATTAGCTAAATCTAAACAATGAATTTTTATTACTTCTGTTAATCCTCTTTTAGCTAATCTATTAATTAGGGCGGTTTGATTTGATATCTGATTACAAAAACTTTGCATGACTTCAGTAAGCAATGGGATTTAATTTTTTTGAAACTGGAATTTATATTAAGCTTTACTTTGCTGCTGTATTTATCTTAATATTATTTTGATCTTAAATCTTTGGACAGTATCCTTTCATTGGTTCACATCTTTTTATAAAATGAGTAAAGCATAAATGATTATTTTGGTAAATATGAAAGCTTCCCCATGGCGATTTTCTGCCGAGCAAGTGGATTATGCAGGAAAGCCATCTTTTATATTTTCCAGGACTATTTTTTTTTAAGTTTGATGTAGTTTATGCCCATTTTGTCCTTGGTGAGTATGACTTCTACTTTCTCTTCTCATTTGAGGGTAGTGTTTTATCTTCCACACTGACCAGATGGCTTGTGAGGTGCATTTGATAGCTTATAATGGCAGTCCTTATCTGGGCTTGATGCCGAGCTTTTCAGCTTTAAACTGATCAGATACCAGCGGTACCCGGCATACGTTGCAATGCCACTCAGAGAGAAAGTATTTTTGTTTTAATTCTGTTTTTTGAAGTGCGTTTGGATACACAATACTTTTGGTTTTCCGTCTGGTGCATATACGAAAAAATCACAAGGTTTTCCGACGCTTGAGCAGGCCACATACACCCGTCCACGTCGTCGTTGTCCCTGTGCTTTATTGATGGCAATTGCAAATGCGAGTCGCACCGGAAACTGCAAATGTTGAATCCGGAAATACATTCATTTGTTGAAACGACTCGCTCACCAGATATTGTAAAATGGTTCTACTAATTCAGAAACCTTCGCGAGCGTGCGCACAACAACTGACCAAAGTTTCATCGCAATCTGATGAATGGTATAGGAACGCATGCGGGACAAACAAATAAACAATTCATTTTTATATATTAAGAATGACAAACTGCACTTGGGGAGCCAGTGGTTGGGGGAAGATGGTAACCCAGAGTTCGGAAATATTAATAAGCGGCCAAACTCATAGGAGGCGCCACCAATCAAATGGACCTAAGCTGGACACCTGACGAGAAGAAAAGATAACAGATGGTTTAAAAAATAATAACTGAGTGGACTCTTAGAGAAGGTGAAAGAAGACGAGAACGCCCTAGAAAGAGATAGAGAGAGAGGAGCTGGAGGAGATGGCTGCACTGAAATCAATAGCCTTGAAAGATGACAGGAGGAGGTGTGGAAAAGCCTTCGTTCTGCAGTGAATATCAACAGATTGATTAAGAAGGTGATGATGATGATGATGACGCTTTATGCAAGGGTGTTTTTTTTGGATTTGACAGTTTTTTTAGATTTTTAATTTCAATTTTCAAGAAATTGAAGAATATAAACAAAAAAGTTTTTTCTGGCAATTTTGTTTGAAATGTATTGGAGTAAGATTCTGGAACACAATTAGTTTAAATTCTAGATTAAGAAAAAAGAAACAACAATAAATCGAAAAGGAAACCAAGAAACATTACGCCATTGGGCAACAGTAAGTCGGAAGAACTTAAAACCTACTTTCCTTAAATATGATGTTGTATATTTTTTTTTGTTCTTTTAAAGTGAAAAAGACAACAACGAAAAGGCTACTTTTTTTTTCAAATCAACTAAATATAAAAAGTAGAAGTTTTGCCTTTATTGAAATAAAGTAGATTCACATTTATTTACTTAACTCTAAAATAATCTTAAAAACTTACAATGGATTAGCAAAAGGATTTAATATCCATTAGTCAAAACAATCAGAGAT
The DNA here is from genome assembly GCA_023159025.1 of Thereuonema tuberculata. Taxonomy (NCBI): domain Eukaryota; kingdom Metazoa; phylum Arthropoda; class Chilopoda; order Scutigeromorpha; family Scutigeridae; genus Thereuonema; species Thereuonema tuberculata. The sequence continues at coordinate 36,247,402 of JAFIDM010008419.1, read as the reverse complement.
TAACAGAAATAGGATCATTGATTATATTTCAATGATTTTCTATGGGAAATAGGATAGATTTTTTTTAAATTAAATAATATTCATCATCATCATCATCATTGTCCCTAGCTGGCGGGTGGTGGGGGTTTTCCTCTCAACCAGTACGCTGCTGTGGGTGCCTTTGAACATTGAACTTTGCGAATGATCTTCCTCCAATCATGGCGGTTTGCAGCAAGTACTTTGGCTTCGTCTAGTGATATGTGAAGGCTCTTCAAGTCTTCCTTGATGATTCCAATCCAAGTTTTCTTTTGGGCACTTATAACGTATGTTTTATAATTTAAAAAAAAAAGACACTTTTAAAACAGACTAAATTAGTATACACAGAAACTTATGTTGTAGAAATTGTGGGCAAATTTCTGAATTCCAATGGCAAGTTCTTAATTTAAAAAAATCATCACCTCTAATTATTATCTCAAACATTTAAAGTCCATAGAGCTGAGAACCAGAGACGTCTATAAATTTATAATTATTAATAAAAAAAGTTATATATTAAAAACCATAGAAGTTATCACAATTCAAAATTTGATTTTGCCGAAAATCTGTACCTTTCGTATGAATAGCTATTTCGTTTTATTTCATTCACGTTTCTACAACATAAGTAAGTGTCTGTGTTTAGTAATTTACTCTATTTTAAAAGTGTTTTTTTTTAAATTATAAAACATATGTCTAATATTACTTAATTTAAAAAGAAATCTTAAAAAGCAGTTTATTAAAAGTTTATTAAAATCCATTGAAATTTTAGATTTAAGCATTTAGATGCCCTAAGTTCGAAGCTTACGTAAATTGTTTGAAATAAATGATTTTGAGTCTTCTGTCTTTCGTTTATTGTAGTTTTTGCTATGTATCGATGTCATATTTAAGCAGTATTTTTATTTTTATAATTGAAATTCGTTTGTTTTAAAGAAACTAATTGGTTAAAAAGAGACCCGACGTGATTAGTAACTTTTATATCAACTGGTGGTAAAATGAATTTTCAGAGCATATCTACATGGAATAAAGGTCACTTTGCTTCTGAAATATCTGCCGCTACTGTATTGCAAGAAATCAGTACATTAGCATCTTCTTTGTTCTTTTCTTATTAATAATTTTTTAATTGATATGAACGTTATAATCTCTCGAAAACAAGAAACTTATCTCAATACAAATTAAAAGAAGTTCTCTTTTAATTTACAGAGATTTACATTATAATAAATAAAAACAATTATCTCCTTTAGAAGCGTTCCTTCGAAAATAATTTGCGTAATTTAAAATAATTCTTACTAGCAGTTGATGAGAAAGTTTTTAGAAAAACATTCGATTTATATTTAGATATTTCGATGCTCTTCTATGATCGAACCTTACTTAATAACAAAATAAAGTTGTTGTTTTTTTTTTTTGATAAATGACGATTTAGATGATAACTTACTTCTAGCGGGTCTTTCATATCACCCAAAAGTTCCCCAGATATAAATAACATTTATTAATGTAGAAATTCTTTTTAAAAATGTGATCGACAGAAAGAAAAAAGTAAATAAAAAAAAATCAGAGAAACCTCAAAAAATCACGTTGTGTCCAACCTCTGAATTCAGTCAATCTCATAATTATATCATTAAATTTCATTCGTTATTCAAATAAGAATGCCATCGACGTAACAAAGTCTGTGCTGCATCCTGTGACATGTCGCGTTACCTTGAAGAATGATAGCGTTGGACAGATAAGATAGAATAAGATGAGTATTTTTATTTAACTTATATAAGAAACATTAAAATCTTTTATTAACACATTCACTTTCATTACATAATTCAATCATCCCTCAGAATGGAACTCTAGCATGTTTCTAGATGATTCGCAGTCTTTGAGCCCGAATTTGGTAAAAAGAAACAGAATAGAAACTATTAATTAAATCAGTCAACTAATTCGACACCTCATTACATCTCACTGACCTTAACATTGCCACTTTACCTGCTTTACCATAAGCAAATTGGAAATAAAACCTCCCAACCTGAGATTTTTCGCTTCGTAATTTTGCGAAAATCAACATGTCCTTCACAGTTTTTCAGAATCTGTCTCGGGACCATTTGTCCCGTCACTCTGATTTCAAAATTTTTATACCGATGGATCTAAAGGTGCATCTTATGTTGAAGCCGCCTTTTATACTGAGACTTTCAGTAATGTTGTTCATCTTCCTTCTGAGGTTTCGGTGTTCCCTGCTGAGCTTTATGCCATTTTCCTAGTCTTTGAGTATGCTTTTCAGGAGAAGTTTTCCAAAACTCTTATTATAGTTATTCGGAGAGTGCTCTGCAGGCACTGTGCAGTCACACATTGAAGATTCACTCTTTTGTTATGTCGATTTTAGATTTCATACAACGTTTTCAACATTGCACTATCATTTTCTGCTGGATCCCAGGCCACGTCGGCATTGTCGGCAATGATCTACATGACAATAAACTCCGTCTTGTTAGTCCTTTCTTATCCTCCCCTACAAATCGACTGCTTCCAACTCGTCAGACGGATGTTCTTTTGGTACGTCTTAGGATCAGTCATACAAGACTTACTCATAGCTATTTATTGCTGAAGCGTCCACGTCTCCTGTGTGCTACGTTCAACGTTGTTTTAACCATTTATCATCATATTTTAATTAATGCCCTGCTTTTACTTAACATCGTCGTCAGTGGTTTGATCCTCTTTTTCAATATCATGTTCCTTTTCATATTTCCATGCTTTTAAACAACAATTATCTTTTACCCATTTCAGCAGTTTTCTGCTTCATTTCTCAATGTGGCCTTACCCCTCTCTTGTAATTATCAGTTCTTTCCTTGTTTTTTGTGCTTTTTAATCTTGGCACTTAATTTTTGATTTTCCAATTTTTCCCTTTCTTGGCGCAGCTTAGCCACCGCTGCTTTTCCGCCATTAAAAACCAACCAACTGTTTGTTTTCCCCAATATTTAAAAAGCATTAAAACATTTATAAAATAACGACGCTCGTTTCGAAACCTCATAAGAGGTTCTTTATCAAGTTGTATTAAAAAAAAAACCTATCTTGAGCAATCCTCCCTCATTAGGATTCATCAGGTGAATGTTTTATATAGATGTCGAATAAGTTGGCTAATTTAATTATTAGTACGGCACGTTAAAGATATTTATTGTAAATAAGAAAAGAAATTATTTTTATGCTTTATTTTATACTCAGTCTACTCACAAGTCATGTCAGCGTAATAGGTACAATAACTTCTTACTATCTTTGGAGCTAGGGTTTTCTTTAAACCAAGTTCCTTCTTCTAGAGAAGAATGGATTCATTGATGGTTCATTAAATCATCAACGCCATAAACAAGATATCAATTGAATAATATGAAGACATGGAGAGAAGCATCGAGATGTAAAGAGTAAAAAAAGTACATTGTCAAAGACTTCCGTAACATCTTAACGTGGTTTAATGCTAATATCTATCAGATATCTCTTTTATTTTAAAATCTAGTTATTAGCTCATTTCTGAAGCATTTTACTCTAATAAACGATACATAAAAATAAGAAGAATAGCTATATGTATGCTCACAAGTAATGTCAAAAGTCGGGCGATTTTCAGAAGAGGGAAGAAGTGGATTGGAACACATTACCTCAAATTCTGTTCTTTGATCGATGTAGAAATTTATATAAGGATATTTGTTGATTAAAACAGCTGCAAAAAAACCCAGAAAGCTTATTATAATGATTATTTTATTTTATTGGGAGGTGGGGGGGGGGAAAATTGGATGACTGATCATAAACCTATGGAATACTATCTAAAACCCTACTTTAATTATAAGTTATATATACTTATATATATCAAAAAAGAAGAAGTTTGTTTGTTCGCTTTATTCTCCTAGGTCTTTTGACCGATCTGAACCAAACGTTGCAGAACTACTCTTTTGGAATCTCTGGAAACAACGCGCTACAAATAAACCTGGACATGTCTCCCACTGATTTAATCCATTTGACACTTTTGTTTCTAATTTTCAAGTACTGCTTATTAACTCACTTCTGTCTCCAGTGTTGAAGTGTTAGCGTGGTGCAGCAGTTAAACTCTGGTCTATAGAGGTATGGTACTGGGTTCAAATCTGCTTGGAAGCAATGTTTTTTTTTTTTCATGTTTCATTTCTTGTTCTTTTGTTTCTGTTTTTACTTCCTTTTTTATATATAATAATGAATTTTCTTTTCCTTTTTTTTATTATTTAGAAAAAAATAGTATTGTTTAAATAATCCTTTAACGTGTGTGAACGTAACGTCAAAAAGTATGGCTTGGCCGTTTCATGGAACTATTTCATCCCATCCAAAACATTTCATGTAAAATACGTTGCCAAGATGCTCATAACGCTTTCACTGTTAAAAATTTATCAGATCTCATGTAGAGCCAAGCCCCTCACTATACATGCCTAACTCTAAAAACCCTACTATCTTGGTCAAAAAAGTGTGCCTTGGCATACTCCATATCCTTTACATAACTCCATGGGATTGTCTGTGTGACAGCCACGAAACGGCCAAGCCATACTTTTTGACCAAGATATAGGGTTTTTAGAGTTAGGGCGTGTAGAGTTAGGGCTTGTAGAGTTAGGGGCTTGGCTCTACATGAGATCTCATATCTTTTTAACAGTGAAAGCATTATGAGTCTTGGCAACTTATTTTACATGAAATGTTTTGGGTAGGATCTGTAAAACCGCTTTAGTTGGAAAAACGAAACAATGAATGTTCTTAATTGTAATCTAATTCTTAATCTAAAATTACACAATTGAAAAAGAAATCCTAAAAAGCAGATTATTAGATGTTTATGAAAATTCGTAAATCGCTTGAAGCAAATGTTTATTGAGTTTTCTGTCTTTTGTTTATTGTATTTTTTGCTTTCTATCGATGGAAATCACTTTGTTTCTGAAATATCTATAGCTACTGTATCTCAAGAAATCAGTGGTTTAGCGTATTAAAATAAGTACTATTAATAATAATTTATTAGTTCATCTGAACATTATAATCTCTTGAAAACAGAAAACCTAACTCATTACTAATTAGAAGAAGCTGTGAATTAATTGATATTTACATTATAATAAATAAACCAATTATCTTCTTTATAATTGTTCCTTCTAAATAATTTGCGTAATTTAAAATAATTCTTACTAGCACTTAATGAGAATTTATTATAAAAATATTCGATTTTTATATTAAGATTTTTCGATGCTCTTCTATGATTGAGCAGCTTAGCCGCAGCTGCTTTTGCGCCATAAAACATCATTCTATGATTGAACCTTACTTAGGATCAAAACAAAAGTTTTTTTTTAATTTTCTCTGATTTCTTTTATTTACTTTTTTCTTTCTGTCGATCATATTTTTAAAGAGAATTTCTACATTAATAAATGTTATTTATATCTGGGCAACTTTTGGGTGATATGAAAGACCCGCTAGAAGTGAGTTATCATTTAAATCGTTATTTATCTAAATAAAAAAAAAAAAAACTATTTTGAACCTTAGTAAGGTTCGATCATAGAAGTGCATCGAAAAATCTAAATCTAAATATAGAATGTTTTTCTAAAAAAATTTTCATCAACTGCTAGTAAGAAGTACTAAAAATTACGTAAATTATTATCGAAGGAACACTTATAAAAGAGATAATTGTTTTTATTTATTATAAGGTGAATCTCTGTAAATTAAAAGAGAACTTCTTTTAATTTATATTGAGATAAGTTTCTTGTTTTCCAGAGATTATAATAATCAGATGAACTAAAAAATTATTAAGAGGAAAACAAGATATCCCACGCTAACGCACTGATTTCTTGCGATACAGTAGTGGCAGATATTTCAGAAACAAAGTGACCGTTATTCCATGTAGATACGTCCTGAAAATTCATTTTACCTCCAGTTGCAATAAAAATTACTAATCACGTCAGGTTTCTTTTTAACCAATTAGTTTCTTTAAAACTAACGAATTTCAATTATGAAAATAAAAATACTGATTAAATATGACATCGATACATAGCAGAAAATACAATAAACAAAGGACAGAAGACTCAAAAACATTTATTTCAAGCGATTTACGTAAGCTTCGAACTTCGGGCATCTAAATGCTTAAATCTAAAAATTCAATGGATTTTAATAAACTTTTAATAAACTGCTATATAAGATTTCTTTTTTAAATTAAGTAATATTAGACGTATGTTTTATAATTAAAAAAAAAAAATCACTTTTCAAACAGACAAAATTACTAAACACACACACATGTTATAGAAACGTGAATGAAATAAAACGAAATATCCATTCAAACGAAAGGTTCAGATTTTCGGCAAAATGAAATTTTGAATTGTGATAACTTCTATGGTTTTTAATATATAACTTTATTTATTATTAATTATAAATTTATAGACGTGTCTAATTCAGAGTTCTATTGACTTTAATTGTTTGACATAATAATAACAGGTGATAATTTTTTTAAATTAAGAACTTACCTTTCGAATTCAGAAATTTGCCCGTAATTATTAATTTCTAAGTTTATTTTTTTCTGCTATTTAAACTTAAGCAAATTTTTAACTGGCTATACGTGGAAGAGTTGAACGTGCACAAGCTGAAACATAAATAGCAATAATGACATTGCACAATTCACTCACGCTCTGAACTATTGTCAATGGGAATCTAGGACAGCTGTTTCGTCCTTTTAGGACTCCTCAGCGAGATTTACCCATATTTGAAGTCAACTAGAAGGCGAGAAGGCAATTGTTAACGCTATAGTTTAAAACAAGAAAGTGTTTATTATGCAGAAAAGTTATATTTTAATTTAAAAATATATTCTTTACATTTGTTTAATAATAACTGTTTACTTATTTCTTGCATGTTTTACTAAAGTAAATTTTGTCCATTGAATCTTCATAACCAAACAGTAACTTTAACAGCAAAGGAAAAATACCACACACACACACACACACTTTCACAATTATTTACAAAATCCGGGATGCTTAGGTAAATCGATTGAAATAAATGTTTTTGAGTCTTCTGTCCTTTGTTTATTGTATTTTTTGCTATGGATCTATGTCATATTTAATCAGTATTTTTATTTTCATAATTGAAATTCGTTTGTTTTAAAGAAACTAATTGGTTAAAAATAAACCTGACGTGATTAGTAATTTTTATTGCAACTGGTGGTAAAATGAATTTTCAGGACATATCTACATGGAATAAAGGTCACTTTGTTTCTGAAATATCTGCCGCTACTGTATCGCAAGAAATCAGTGCGTTAGCGTGTGCCATTTTGTTTCCCTATTAATAATTTTTTAGTTCATCTGATTATTATAATCTCTGGAAAACAAGAAACTTATCTCAATATAAATTAAAAGAAGTTCTCTTTTAATTTACAGAGATTCACCTTATAATAAATAAAAACAATTATCTCTTTTATAAGTGTTCCTTCGATAATAATTTACGTAATTTAAAGTAATTCTTACTAGCAAATGATGAGAAATTTTTTTGGAAAAACATTCTATATTTAGATTTAGATTTTTCGATGCACTTCTATGATCAAACCTTACTAAGTTTTTTTTTTTTTTTTTTTTTTTGATAAATAGCGATTTAAATGATAACTCACTTCTAGCGGGTCTTTCATATCACCCAAAAGTTGCCCAGATATAAATAACATTTATTAATGTAGAAATTCTCTTTAAAAATGTGATCGACAGAAAGAAAAAAGTAAATAAAATAAATCAGAGAAAATTGAAAAAAAAAAAAAAACACAACTTTTGTTTTGATCCTAAGTAAGGTTCAATCATAGAAGAGCATCGAAAAATCTTAATATAAAAATCGAATATTTTTATAATAAATTCTCATTCAGTGCTAGTAAGAATTATTTAAAATTACGCAAATTATTTAGAAGGAACAGTTATAAAGAAGATAATTGGTTTATTTATTATAATGTAAATATCAATTAACTCACAGCTTCTTCTAATTAGTAATGAGTTAGGTTTTCTGTTTTCAAGAGATTATAATGTTCAGATGAACTAATAAATTATTATTAATACTACTTATTTTAATACGCTAAACCACTGATTTCTTGAGATACAGTAGCTATAGATATTTCAGAAACAAAGTGATTTCCATCGATAGAAAGCAAAAAATACAATAAACAAAAGACAGAAAACTCAATAAACATTTGCTTGAAGCGATTTACGAAAGCTTCGAACTTAAAGCATCTAAATGCTTAAATCTAAAAATTCAATGAATTTTCATAAACGTCTAATAATCTGCTTTTTAGGATTTCTTTTTCAATTGTGTAATTTTAGATTAAGAATTAGATTAGAATTAAGAACATTCATGTGAAATTTCGTTTTTCCAACTAAAGCGGTTTTACAGATATGGGATACCCTTCAAGAAAGTTTATCCCCCTATTATTCAGGAACCGGGTTTTCGCTGTTCTTAAATTAAAAACTTTTTTTTTTTTTAATTTAAGAACAATATTATTTCCTTATCAGTTAAAAAATATGACAACACACTAAAATTTGCAATAACAATAAAATGTTCATATTTTCAATTTGGAGACTTCCGAATCTATTGGAGATTCATCTTCATGCCTGTTCATGAATCTCCAGTAGATTCGAAAGTCTCCAAATTGTATTAACTTTTTAATATGGTTGCAAATTTTAGTGTATTGTCATATTTTTTAACCTACAGTAGAGCCCCGATTATCCGCAAGCGGATAATCCACGGTGCGCATTATTCACGAGTGCCGCGAAAATTTTTTTTAATTACGAACTTCAGAAAAACCAATTTTAATCCAAGCCAACAACAGGGAAAATACAATAGGCCCTACAGTGCGATGGTCGAAAATTACTGACAGGTTTATTGTGCTTTGTGATCCTATAGGCCTTCTCGGAATTTGTGGATGCAAACGTAGAGCAAAGGTTTCTACTTTACTGTATATATTTTAAAAGTTTTACATATATTATGTTTTTTGTACAATAAAAAGTAGTTTTTAATGGTGAAATATTTGTTTTCGTGTTTACACCTCATTTTTAGGGTTATCTCTTTTTCGGGTTATCCGCGATTTTCGTTATCCGCGAAGCCCTTGCCACCCAATACCGCTGATAATCGGGGCTCTACAGTATAAGTAAATTATTTCACACACGTTAAAGGATTATTAAAAAAATATTATTTTTTTCTAATTAATAAAAAAAAGAAAAGAAAATTCATTATTATATATAAAAAAGGAAGTAAAATTAGAAAAAAAAGAACAAGAAATGAACTATATATAAAAAAAAAATATTGCTTCCAAGCAGATTTGAACACAGTACCATACCTCTATAGACCAGAGTTTAACCGCTGTGCCACAGTAACACTTCAACACTGGAGACACAAGTGAGTTAATAAGCAGTACTTGAAAATTAGAAACAAAAGTGTCAAAAGGATTAACTCAGTGGGAGGGGGATGTGTGTCCAGGTTTCTTTGTAGCGCGTTGTTTCCACAGATTCCAAAAGAGTGGTTCTGCAACGTTTGGTTCCAATCAGTCAAAAGACCTAGGAGAGTAAAGCGAAAAAAAAACTTCCTGTTTTTTATATATATATATAAATGATTTATATATGAAATTAATTTACTGATGCAAAGGAATCAAAATATATATTAACTTCTGGAATTTTATGATTCAGATTATTAACGAAAAAAGTAATATCATGAAACAAATTTTAAAAGTATGGTTTTAAAAATTACTTTATAGGTTTAAGATAAGTAATTCAATTTCCTCCCCGCCCCCTAATAAAAAAAATAATGATTATAATAAGCATTCTGGTTTGTTTGTTTGTTTTGTTTTTTTTGGTTTTTTTTTGCAGCTGTTTTTGTCAACAAATATCCTTATATAAATTTCTACATCGATCAAAGAACAGAATTTGAAGTAATGTGTTCCAATCCACTTCTTCCCTCTTCTGAAAATCGCCTGACTTTTGAGATTACTTGTGATTATACATATAGCTATTTTTCTTATTTTTATGTATCGTTTATTACAGTGAAATGCTTCAAAAATGAGCTAATAACTAGATTTTAAAATAAAAGAGATACCTGATAAATATTTGCAGAAAACCCCTTTAAGATGTTACAGAAGTCTTTGACAATGTACTTCTTTCACTCTTTACATCTCGATGCTTCTCTCCATGTCTTCGTATTATTCAATTGATATCTTGTTTATGGCGTTGATGATTTAATGAACCATCAATGAATCCATTCTTCCCTAGATGAAGGAACTTGGTTTAAAGAAAACCCTAGCTCCAAAGATATTAAGAAGTTATTGTACCTATTACACTGACATGACTTGTGAGTAGACTGAGTATACAAAATAGCATAAAAATAATTTCAATTCTTATTTGCAATAAAATTCCTTAACTAATGATTACTAAAAATAATAAGTAATAATAATTAAATTAGCCATCTAATTTGACATCTATATAAAAAATAAAAAAGTAAAAAAAATCTCGAGAAGCGAATTTATTCACCTAACGAATCCTAATCAGGAAGGATCGCTCAAGATAGGTTTTTTTTTTTTAATACAACTTGATAAAGAACCTCTGATGAGGTTACGAAACGTGCGTCGTTATTTTATAAATGTTTTCATGCTTTTTAAAAATTGGGGAAATTTTTTATATAGGTGTCGAATTGTTTGCTTGTTTGTTGGTTGGTTTTTAATGGCGCAAAAGCAGCGTTGGCTAAGCTGCGCCAAGAAAGGTAAAAATTAGAAAATTGGAAAATCAAAAGTTAAGTGCCAAGATAAAAAGGACAAAAAACAAGGAAAGAACTGATAATTACAAGAGAGGGGCAATGCCACATTGATAAATGAAGCGGAAAACTGTTGAAAAGGATAAAAGATCATTGTCATTTAAAAGCAAGTAATTAAACTATGATGAATGGTTAAAACAACGTTGCACGTAGCACACAAGGGAGGTGGACGATTCATCAAACAATAGCTTTGAGTAAGTCTTGTATGCCCGATCCTCAGACGTACCAGAAGAACATCCGTCTGGCGAGATGGAAGCAGTCGAGTTGTAGGGGAGGATAAGAAAGGACTAACAAGACGGAGTTTATTGTCATGTAGATCATACCAGTCGTTTTGCCAGGCAGCTCATATGCGAGAGCGAATAAGAGCGTAAATGTCAGAGTGCGGAGTGGAAATCCGTTGCAGTGGTCGATTAGCAGCAGACTTGGCAAGAGAATCAGCGAGATCATTGCCGACAATGCCGATGTGGCCTGGGATCCAGCAGAAAATGATAGAGCAATGTTGAAAACATTGTAAGAAATCCAAAATGGACAAAACAAAAGGGTGAACATTCAGTGTGTGACTGCACAGTGCCTGCAGAGCACTCTCCGAATAACTATAATAAGAGTTTTGGAAAACTTCTCCTGAAAAGCATACTCAAAGACTAGGTAAATGGCATGAAGCTCAGCAGAGAACACCGAAACCTCAGTAGGAAGATGAACAACATTACTGAAAGTCTCATTATAAAAGGCGGCTCCAACATAAGATGCGCCTTTAGATCCATTTGTGTAAAAAATATGGAAATCAGAGTGACGGGACAAATGGTCCCGATGCAGATTCTGAAAGACTGTGGAGGACGTGTTGATTTTCGCAAAATTACGAAGCGAAAAATTACAGGTTCGGAGGTGATATTTCCAATGTGTGTCACGCAGTTTTTAATACCTTCCGCCACAAGTATAAAAAAAATAATAATAGTAGTAATTGTAAACTGACAGCTTGTCTAAATGGGTGAACAATGGCGATCTGCTGGGCCCATGTTTTCCCGGCCAAAATTTCCCCAGACAAATATCCACTACAACTAATCCTGTTTTGTAACCCTTATCACCGTAACTTTAACATCTCTTCATGAAAAAAAAAAAAGAAGGAACGGATGAAAAATCACAATGGCTAGAAAACAATACAAAACAATACTTAAAACGCTAACATATATCTTATATTCAACTAGGATAAATTGAGTATCAATTTTCACAATATTATAATAACAGACTTCTGTCCTAGTACAATGTGGAATACCTGTAATATACAAAAATTTCATTAGAATAATGTCATTCATGAAATTTCAAAGACTACACCGTCATACCTCAAATGTTCGTTGAATTAATGCTTTTCACCAATGTTTGATGAACTTCCGGAAATACTTTAGATTATAATTAGGAAGAATATCAGTGTCTTTGGCTGTTCTTCCCCAAATACGTATATTTGGGTTTTCCCGTATATACTATACGTATATAGTCCACTCGGTTTTACAAATACACCTAAGGGCTATTTTGTAGCACTTGGATTCTATTGATCACTGAAAGTTAACATCGCACTACACGTAAGTCTTTAAAACACTACCACTACCCTTTCATTTATATATATATCTGAACTAAAACCCAAGGCTTTCCACCATCTTCAAGATTAATTATCTTCACACACTGTTCGGCGCAACTGTTCACAATTGCACTTTGCTATTTTCTTGTTACGTTTCATGCAACGAAAGGATTTGGTTCAGTCGACAGAATTCATAAGCCTTTTAGAATCAGTTTTAACAAATGTGGACACAGAAGCTGGCGCCTTGGCAATCATCTGTAATGTTTTCGTTTTCCGTTTTCGGTTCTGCCATCACCCACACCTCATGAGCCTTCAGCTGTAATTCATCAAGACGGTCTTCCATAATATACAAAATTTTACTTACAAATAAGTTCGTCTTTGCCTCGCTCCAGTTCCTATCGTTTCCGTCCTGCTCGATTCCTTGGTTGGTCGCAACCTATTCCCGGACATGGCTTCCGGATCCAGTGATGATTCGCGCCGTCCCTAGTGGCTGAGGGTTTCCAGCTCTTTTGCCGTGCCCACGTAGATGAGTCGGACCAGCGTTCACCGACGACTGATGCCATTTTTTTCATCTGCCTTCCGGCCATGCTCCTTTCGGGACACGAACCGACCACGACCGCACCCGAACCTCTCTCCTGTTTTTCTGTCTTCATTTTTTAAGTTCTCTTCAAACCTTCCTTTCACTTTCGTTTTTAATTAGCCAAAAGGAGCCGAACCATTCTCCCGAACCTTTCTCCCAGTGTGTATTTTACTGTGTTTCCTCATTCCCACGAGAAAACGAAACACGTGATCAGTACAGTAAGAACAGATTCGTTTCTCACAGTTTCTTGTAAATTGTGTTCTAAATCAATTACAAACCTTAAAAATAATATTTTATAATAAAATACAATAAAACACCAAATTTTTATATCTCCTCGATAACCCAAAAAACCCAGATAAACTATATAATATAATAATACGTATTAAAACAGATATTTTTCATATTGACCGACATTTCACCAGTGTCCAGTTGCTAATTCTGCAACGTGACATATGCTGATGGTAAAGCAGGTAAAGTGGCAATGTTAATGTCCGTGAGATGTAGTGAGGTGTCGAATTAGTTGGCTGATTTAATTAATAATTTCTATTCTGTTTCTTTTTACCAAATTCGGGCTCAGAGACTGCGAATCATCTAGAAACACGATAGAGCTCCATTCTGAGGGATGATTGCATTATGTATTGAAAGTAAAAGTGTTAATAAAAGATTTTAATGTTTATTACATAAGATAAATAAAAATACTCATCTTATTCTATCTCATCTGTCCAACGCCATCATTCTTCAAGATAACGCGACATGTCAAGGGATGCGCGCAGACTTTGTTACGTCGATGGGTGGGAAGTCTTGGAACACAATCCGTATTCGCCAGACTTGAGTCCATGCGAATTTCATTTGATTCCAACTCAAGTTGCAGTGCGAACAAACATGAAATTTTGACGGCGTTTCGACGAGAGATTCAACACCTTACCATTAATGACCCACATGCAGCCAATGGTATTCTCCGCCTTCACAAACGCTGGCAACGAACAGTGGACAATCTTGGAGATTATTTTGAGAGGTGTTAACAATCTGTATTGAGCAGTCCTACGTTCCTTTTTCTTCCTTGGCTTCACTGCGTTGCCTCATTAAACGATGATTTCCAAATACGTATTTTCGACTTGCCCCCATAACATTTCTCAACTGATCCAAACCACATCAGAAGAACACCAAACAGACTTCCAAACGCAGTGTTTCCGAATATTTGGCAGATAAAAATATTTGGCAGAAACGACCCTCGTTTGTTCTTTTTTCTTCCATCTGGAAACACATAATTCATTCTTTAAACTTCCACCAAAAACAACCAGTAAAGTTCCAGAGCAATTAAGCGAAAGACATTTCGAGGTCTTTTATAGTAAAATAAACAATTTGGGTCTCTTCAGAAGCAGCTGAGTCTGAACCTCCTCTGACATCCATCTTGAAATAAGCTTTGGATCAACAAAAACTATCTTTTAAAAAACTCTGAATTTAAATTTTATTCAATAATAAATTCAAAATTGGTTACAGCAGGGATAGAGTTGGCCATTTTTTTCTTAACAAACATTTATCTTCTACAATTCTATTTTTATTATAAAAGTAGGGATTATTTTTTATAGTGACTTATTGAAATAAACTTTCTGATGCTGACAACATCAATTTTTTTGTTGAGTAAGTCATCTAGAGGCTAGAGGGACATAGATATTAATACTTCAGAAACAGCCTGATTCTTAAAATCGTGTTTTTTTTTGGCCGTTTTGCCTAGCTTCTAAATTATTATTAATGTTGACTTTAGGTTTCAATTTTGTAGTCCGGAATTAATAAGTCTACTTATCCCTATCTGAAAGTTTTATCTTTCTTTGTAACAGATTTAGTTCTTAATATTGTTTTAAGAATAAAACATCTTTTTTTTGTGTTTATTTTTTACTAATTTGAAATTAAAGATTTTATTCTAAAGGAATAAAAGAAATTAATTAACAAAACCTGAGGAAAATCCAAATAAAAAACCTTAGCGTTTGATAATAGTTTCATTTCAATTAAGAAAGAAAAGAGTGAGTATATATTAACCTAGGAAACTACATAAATGATAGAAACTCGATATTCAATTTTTCGCAGTTAACCATTATCATAACTGTGAAATAGGGAAAATAAATTTATTTTTTTGTAAGATTTCATTGGATAATCGAATCGGTATTTCTCAGAAAGTAAGTGATTGTCGTAATTGTCAAAAGACGCAATTGTTGCGTTTATTGGAAATAAACACAAGGAAATGAAAGCTATATCAATGAGCAGAACAGCCGTGCCGGCGCGGCCGAGCGGTCTAGACGGCGGTCTGCCGTTGCGGCCAGTGTGCCAGTACCCAGGTTCGAATCCCGGTCGTGGCATGGATGTTTTTTTCTTCTTCTGCTTCTTCTTCTGTCCGTTCCTGCGGGTGCCACTTGATGCTGCCTCCTATGCCGTATCCTGAACAATGCTTCCTTATTTAAAGGCATCATATCTCGCCCCTTGTTGTAGAGCTAAAGAAAGATGATTAATTTACGAACCCGGGCAGACGTTGATTAGAAGACGTTACGAAGCAGTGTGATATTATGTCTAATTCTATCAGATCAAAATAAATGACGTTGGTTGCTGTGGCATGAAGCAGGATTTCTAATGCAGCATCACATATGTAACCACAGTATTCCAAGGTAGATGATAACTTACTTCTAGCGGGTCTTTCATATCCTAACAAATTTCTCGGTTTCTATAAATATGGTAAAACCTTATAGGAACAATGTCTAACGCGAGACATTTCGTTCTGTGATGCAGAAATGAAGGCAAACAGTTTGCATTCCACAACTTTCCTAGCAGTTTCCTAGCAGTTTTATGTCATATGTATCATAGAACTAGATATCGTAACTTAAGGAATTATGCAATATTCACTATTTAAATTATTTTGATATTATGTCTAATTCTATCAGATCAAAATAAATGACGATGGTTGCTGTGGCATGATGCAGGATTTCTTTTGCACCATCACATATGTAACTACAGTATTACAAGGTAGATGATAACTTACTTCTAGCAGGTCTTTCATATCCTAACAAATTTCTCGGTTTCTATAAATATGATAAAACCTTCTAGGTTCATTATTGAGATGAAGTCTTATAAAATTCAAGCCCCAGGCTGGTACCTGATAAAACGGAGTGTAATTGTTTTCTTGTAATTATACAGATAGTTATTAATGGGAGATAAGGTATTGCTGAAATATTTTAAACATTAGCATTGAAATGGAAATTTTGAGCTTAAAATATTAGTAATCTAAATATGAACTTAAAGTTAATATCATTTGCATTTGATGCATCATTCAGATCAATTTGGACAAAATTTACTTTAGTTAAAACCTGCCAAAAATAAGTAAATAGTTATTATTAAACAAATGTAACGAATATATTTTTAAATTAAAATATAATTTTTCTGCATAATAAACACTTTCTTATTTTAAACTATAGCGTTAACTATTGGCTTCTACGCCTTCTAGTTTATCGTCAATATGGGTAAATCTCGCTGAGGAGTCCTAGAAGGACGAAACAGGTGTCCTAGATTCCAATTGACGATAGTTGAGAGCGTGAGTGAATTGTGCAATCTCATTATTGCTTTTTACGTTGCAGTTTGTGCACGTTAAACTCTTTCATGTATAACCAGTTAAAAATTTATTTTAATTTAAATAGGAGAAAAAAATAAACAGAAATTAATAATTGTGGGCAAATTTCTGAATTCGAGAGATAAGTTCTTAATTTTAAAAAATCATCACCTCTAATTATTATGTCAAACATTTAAAGTCCATAGAGCGGTGAACTAGAGACGTCTATAAATTTATAATTATTAATAAAAAAAGTTATGTGTTAAAAACCATAGAAGTTATCACAATTCTAAATTTCATTTTGGCGAAAATCTGTACCTTTTTTATGAACAGATATTTCGTTTTATTTCATTCACGTTTCTTCAACATAAGTGTCTGTGATTAGTAATTTAGTCTGTTTTAAAAGTGTTTTTTTTTTATTATAAAACATACGTCTAATATAAATAAATTTAAAAAGAAATCTTAAAAAGCAGTTTATTAGAAGTTTATTAAAACCCATTGAATTTTTAAATTTAAGCATTTAGATGCAATAAGTTCGAAGCTTAGGTAAATCGCTTGAAATAAATGTTATTTGAGTTTTCTGTCTTTTGTTTATTTAATTTTTGCTATCTATCGATGTCATTTTTAATCAGTATTTTTATTTTCATGATTGAAATTCGTTTCTTTGAAAGAAACTAATTGGTTAAAAAGAAACCTGACGTGATTAGTAATTTTTATTGCAACAGGTAGTAAAATGAATTTTCAGGACGTATCTACATGGAATAAAGGTCACTTTGTTTCTGAAATATCTGCCGCTACTGTATCGCAAGAAATCAGTGCATCAGCATCTTCTTTTCGAATTCCGTCAAAATAATTTTTTAGTTCATCTGAACATTATAATTTGTGGAAAACAAGAAACTTATCTCAATAGAAATTAAAGGAAGTTCTCATTTAATTTACAGAGATTTACATTATAATAAATATAAACAATTATCTCTTTTATAAGTGTTCCTTTGAAAATAATTTGCGTAATTTAAAATAATTCTTACTAGCAGTTAATGAGAAATTTTTTAGAAAAACATTCGATATTTATATTAAGATTTTTCGATGCTCTTCTATGATCAAACCTTACTTAGGATCAAAATAAAGTAGTTTTTTTTTTTTGTTTTTTTTTTGATAAATGACGATTTAGATGATAACTTACTTCTAGCGGGTCTTTCATATCAACCAAAAGTTGCCCAGATATAAATAACATTTATTATTGTAGAAATTCTCTTTAAAAATGTGACAGAAAGAAAAAAGTAAATAAAAAAGAAAATCAGAGAAAACTAAATAAATCACGTTGTATCCAACCTCTGAATTCAGTCAATCTCATAATTATAACAATAAATTTCATTCGTTATTCAAATAAGAATGCCTTTTCGAGTCGAGCTGAGTCAGAATGCCTTTTTGAGTCAGAGCTTTTTGACTCCACTAATCAGCCAGTGTCTTTTGAGTCATGTACTGGCTGAATAGCTCTCTGAGGAGAGCCCAACAATTTCGAAACGGCCGTCCCAGAGTATCAGCTGATTCAAAAAGGAATGAGATTGTCTGAATTAGAAACAATATAAATATTTTTATTTTTATTATTTCCTTCAATAAAAATTAAGCAATAATACCGCTATAAATAATGGAAGAAACTAATGAAAGACAAAGAAGGAATCGTGAAAAACAGTTTGAAAAGGTAAGTAAAGATTGTGAGAGAATTCTAAAACAAATCATGCTTATAAGAGAATGGCCGTTTATTGAGTTATAAAATGTGCAAAGTTTGCCCACTTTTACATTGCTAAATCCTAGGGTAATCAATAAATGGCTGCCCTACAGAAATCTATGGCTGTTGTAAACTATTACGGTATTTAAGCTTTGTTTGTGAATTCTTATCAACAGAGAAATAATTTTTTTAGCAGTGCTGTCTGAAATAAAATAGAACTATTTTATTTTATTCAGAAGTTTGTTTTAACGATTTATTTCACAAGAAATCACTGTGATATTATTCTGAATTTAATTTGGACCTAAACAAAGATTAAGATAAGGAACCATTGTTTCTAGTAAAGGTAGAGTTACCACAGTATAATGCATATTAGGTTTACTTTCATAAGGACTTTCAAAGATTTTTAAACTGGCCATAAATAAATTATGTATTAAATTTAAAGGAAATCCATGCATCAACAAGCGAACAAAATTGTTCAAACGGAAGAGAGAGAAAAATAATGGTGCTCGGACAACAAATAAGCAACAGAATAATTTTTGAGAAACTCGATCCAGACGTTTTAGCGGATACGTGCTTAAACAGAACAAAGAAGTGTTCTAATGGAATTGAAGACTGCCCATGCTAAGTCAAAAATAAAATACTCTATTGATAATTGAACGCTTGAGGTCCACAAATATAGTATTTTTTTTTTGTGCATCAAAGTAATATTTACATTTATATTTTAAATGTTTAAAGTTAAAACTGAGTGTAAATAATAATAACACTACGTCATTCTGACTTGTGTTCAGATAAGTTCCAAAATAATCCACTTGATTATTAATTGTCACTTAAATAATAAAGTTCACTAAAAGGTGAGTAATATTTAATAGTTCAACTATCTCACACAAATAATTCTTCATTCTTAATTATAGTAGCACTTTTACTATAAGAATTAATTACATTATTCCTTAATAATTGCACTGCACTAAGCACTTTAGATATTGCACAAATAACGAAGCTTAATTCGCTTATTAAAACTTCTAACACAATAGTCATTCACTGTTCGTAGAATTGACTGCGATGCCCCTCTAAACTTAATGGCTTCTTCCGCTTCTTCAATTCTTCGGTAATTCTATTTCTAATAATATAATTAAAGTTCACAACTTACAGTTTGCTGACTGCGTTGTTATAATTCACAATTGTCTTGCTTCCTTCTGTTACACTGAATTTCCTTTCAAAGTTCCCGCGGCTTCTTTCAAACTTGTCATTAAACCTACGGCACAACGTATCCTGCCGTTCTCGGATAACAGGTGACTGCGCTGTATCGAGCTGGCTTCTCTCCAGGATGTCTCGGTGTGACGTCATTGGTTAGGTTTCTGATGCAATAGTCTTTGCTGACTATGATTGAGAACCGGGTTGTGTTCAGAATTGCATTGGCGTGTTTTAATTCAGTCTTTTCAAGTATCGTGGCTTCACAAGTAATTACACTTCACTAGTAATTCCGCCGTGTCGCTAATTGGGTCAGATTGACTTCAATCTTTAAATAAAACTTTCACTAATAATATTTATCGATTGGCATTTCACCTCGTGAATGGAACTTTCCACTTCTTAATAGTAGGTGACTTCTAGGCTCGAACTTTTCCGTTACGCTCGCTTGGTAATGGGTTCGGTCTCTTCTCATTATGAACTTGTGATACGAAAATGTGTTGTCTTCTCGTTGCATTGACTCTTACATTTTCTTTCTTCCATCGATTGATTGACTGACCCTTCTGCCACTTCTACTTCTTCTTTGAATTTTCGTTTCTTCAGTTCGAAGTTCTTATTTCTATCTTCTGACTTCTGAACGTCTTTGCTTCTGAATTTAACGTTTTGACTTCTCAGTTCGAACTTCTTAACGTTCTGTCTGGAGAGCGTACTTATTTTACTTTTGACACTCTCTCTTCTGAACACGCTCTTACGCTCTCTACTGTTCTATTGGAACATTCCACTACTGTTCACTTCACTACTCTTAACTACTACTGGAATCGAGGCTGCCTTTGAGTATTTATCGCATCCGTCGATTACGTCATTCATATTTACATATTCAAATTATATTCAAAATATATTTTCAATTTTCGTTTGAAGCTACCAATAAAATATTTAATTATTTAATTTTAATTTATACTTGAAATTAAATATGAGCTTCAATAATGAAGCAAATTTTCAAAATTGCTAATAACGTTATTCCTTCTCCAATAAATTTTGAAGGTTAACAATAGGTATAAAATATGGCGCCACGAAATGTAACGGATTTTGGGTCTCACATTAAAAACAAAACTCAATGAGGCTTAACATTAAAATTAGAATTCACAAATCACAAGTAAAGCAGCCATAAGACAACTTAATAAAGTTAGATCCGGCGTAAGGATTTTTGACGCCCTAGTCAAGCCAACTTCCAATTCCCAAAGAGTTAATAATAATTTTAATGACTAAATCTTCTGCACATATTCAATAAATTCTAATATAATATAAAAAATAAATATGGAATTAATTTACGTATTTATTGACGGTAATTCATAAACAGTGTTTCAACTGAATTAAGATCTTCCCTCAGCTCGTCTATCGGTTTTTTGTTTTTTTCGAAAACTTAATAAAAACGGTGGTGAGATGAAATCGTTATTCGTGTTTTTAATGAAGTGACAGAAATATTGTGATTTACTTCAACTATTTGTGAGTTTTATTCTAAAATAATGTTTTGGGTCATTTAGTTCAAATAGTAAACAGTTTGTCTACAAAGTGACCAACAGAAATCGATCTCCTAGCGCTTATTCATCTTCTAATAGTTAACCAGCTGTCTTTCTTATTGGCACATAAGGTTTCTTTCTTGGGTAGTGGGAGAGCGAGAATTGGACTAATCTTTCTGTATTCTTCTTAGGTTAATGATCGGCCACGCGGTTGCTGTGTCGCAAAGATATTGGCCTCTCTCCACTGCCTACTGGGTTTCGGTTCTCATGTGGAGGATTAGCACAGGACAGATTTTCTCGGCGCTCTCCCATTTCCCCGCTACTTCCACTGTTCTTTCTTCAATATTACTTCCGTCTGTTTTCTTTCGTGCGAATAGCACAACAGAAATAAATAAAGTCGTGATGCTCGGCTTCCCTGCCACCCACATTCACAGAAAGTAGCTAAACATGTGCTGATGATCACAGATGCCTCTATCTCCTGTGCGGCCAGCTTCAGTAAGGATTAGGAACACAATGCTTTAACCATCAAATATTTCTTCATATGATGATATTTGTATACAAATATAAGTAAAATAAAATAAATTGTAATGGTATTTGTGGGAGAGTCTTGTAGGAGCTAAGAAGCAACGAATCAATTTATCAAACATAAAACATGGGTTTTTATAGATTTCATTGGATTGTTGAATTTCATTGGATAAGTAATTAAAATATATATATATAGTGATTGGAGAAGAAACATAACCGACTTAAATGAATTAACTAATTAAACGGCTGTAACGGAAAAGAATTTAAAAATAAACAGAACAGTAATAATTAGGAAATAGAAAACGATTGATTTAAAATAAATAACGGTAAAGATTAAAACGAATATAATACAGATAAATACAAATAAATAATTTCTAAAAATATTTATATGTAAACTGTTACAACATAGCGGATCATCCTCTCCTCTGTATATGTAGATTTAGTTATTCTTAAGTTATTAAATTTGAAACCTAAGCCTTAATCTGTTCTCTCAAACAGATGATAACCTTTGATACTAAATTCTCTTGGAAAAATAACTTAATAACTGATAGCGAAGGCGTTCCTTTCAATTTGAACATCGTTCCTCAGTTTAATCCATTCTTTCCTCAATTTCTTTCAATTGAAAATGTCTCTTTGGATTCTCTTAATCCAGGTATTCCTAATTCAAAGTCAAGGTAAGAATAATTATTTTTGAACAAACCTCAACGTTGTAATTGAAAATAGTTTAAAGCTTTTCACTGTCCATAGATGATAGACTTTTCGCGGCCTCTTTTTTTTTTTTTTTTTTTTTTAAGCAAACGACCTTCATTTTTGTTTTATGAACTTTGTCTCTTATTGAATTACAATGTCATTCCCAAAAACTTATATTTTGTATTAAATATTTTGTTTTCAGTAAAATCAAAAAAATCGAATACATTGTAATCTTAAATATTTTTTCAATATATGTTCCGTAACTTTTTTGCAAGTCTACTGCATCGAAAGGAGGAAAGGAGGTTGCTTAATTTTTATCCCCTACCCAACCTTGGTTTTGATATTAGTATACTTTCGTAGAAGAATGAGACTCACAAAATTAATCTGTGTATCTGTGTGTCTGTACCTAATGACTTTTTGATGAATGTATAGATGGATCTTCTTGTAACTTGGCTTGCATATTTACCTACAAGAGACGATCTAACTTCTGTCCAGGTACTCCTCACTTTACGACCGAGTTCCGTTCCGACGACTACGTCGTTAAGCGAATTGGTCGATAAGCGAGGAGCTTGCGCCGGGAATAGAGGATCGTTGTAAAATTATAAAATTATAAAAATTATGCAATTAACTTCAAATTTATATAAACGTCCCTTATTTCTTCTTCAATTCCTTTCTTTTGTAATGTATATCATTAAACATCTTCTACGACACAAGAAACAAATGTTTAAATACCACATTTATTTCAAAACAGCAAATTTTAAAGGAGAAATAAACGTCTCCCCGTTTTTAGAGCCTTTTTATATATTAAAAAATCTCTCGACTTATTACTTATTATTATATGTAAAAAGGCTTGAAAAAGGGGAGAAGTTTATTTCTCTTTGAAAATTTGCTGTCTTGAAATAAGTGTGGTATTTAAACGTTTGTTTCTTGTGTCGTAGAAGATGTTTAATAATAAACTTCAAATTTATTCTTAAAAAGACATGTATATGTACATATTATCATTTGTTTATTTGGTTATCTGGAGCTGTAGAGGGTCCAGGTAAGAGAGATGACGACGATGAAATAGAAGTTGTACCTTCAAAGGCGGAAGTCGTAAGTGCGAGTGGTCGTTAAGCAGATAGGTCGTAAAGTGAGGAGTACCTGTATTTTAAATTTTCCATGTGGGTTCTTGTTGAGGAATTAGCACGTGAAGGTAAAAACAAACAAACAAACAAACACATATGTTATAATTGAACAATGGATTCTATTGATATCTTAATAAGGCACATTAATATTTTTAGTAATCCACTAATTTGTGCTTGCTTTGGTTTGATTAAAATTAATTGATGTACGAAACGTAAATGAATTAAATCGTCATTACTTATTTAATGTGAATATAATTAATTACTAAGAAAAATGAAAAATTTATATTGTTTGCCTTCAGCAGATATGATTTAAAAATATACGTAGACTTGTCTTTTATTTCAGAAAACAAAGAATAAAAAAAAATGCTACGTATTAAAGGAAGCAGGTTTCAAATTCTTTGAGGAGCTTCTTAATTGTATATTTATAGAAGTATTTTTTTATTAAAATGATAACATCTTTATGTATTCCTGTAAGATAGTAATTGAAGCATATTTTTTTATTTATTGCGGCTATTACTTTGTTTATATTATTTGTTTAGCCGCGCCGGCATGGTCGAGCGGTCTCAGGCGTCGGTCTGCCGTGAGGCCAGTGTGCTGGCGTCCGGGTTCAAATCCCGGTTGTGAGCATGGATGTTTCAATTTCCTTTCCTGTGTTGTAAAGCCTCCTCTTCACTTTCTCTTCGGTCTGACGTCATTCCGTAATGGCGTCCTGGAGAAGGCAACGGGAAACCACTCTAGTATCTGTTCCCAAGAATAAGTTACGGTTTCTCCTAGGGGTCGCCCTTCGGGGGTCACTAGGGTACGTGAACTTTCAACTAATCTTCGGATTGAATTACTGTGTATGTATGTATTATTTGTTTATAAAATTAATAACAACGAGAATTGACAAGAATTTTAAAACTACTTTGCAGGATTTCTTTGAAACTTATAATAATAATAATAATAATAATAGTGTAAAATCCGTTTAATTTTATTCAATTTGTATTCGTTAAACTACATATGATATCCCATTACATTTTAAAATTTAATTACACTGAAAGCAACAAGAAAAATATAAAATTTAGATATGATAAAAATTGCAACTTTTAAGTTTTTCATTTAAATTTTCTTATTTCGAAAATTGATTTACAATTTCATGTCAACTGAGTTTCTTTTTAATTCTTGGCATCAACTCTAATCAGTGACATTGAAATATTGATAAAGAATTTTCTGGGATTTCCAATCACGAGAAAGAGAATCAGAATTCTAATAAAAAAATATATAAATTCCTCAATTCCATGTAGAATGGTTGGCTGGAAGATATTATTACAAAGGAATTACAAAATATCCTAACTACGGTTTCTTTTTTTTAATTTCAGTTGATTAATTATTTCATTTTGTAATTATACATAAACTCCTTTAAACTATAATATAACATATTATCATAATGTGTGATCTATTATTATCGAATGTGAAATCTAAAACAATTTTCACTTTCTCTACAGGATAGGAATGTAGAGCAATTATTCATTATAGGCAAATTGAAATAAACCAAATAAAGTGAAAATTTACTAAAATTTGCTTAAACCGTCGGTAATTAACTTATTACTAGTTGCAACTCGTGAAATATTCACGGAAGTAAAACAAATACCACATTTTTGAAATACCGTGAAAGACTATCATTATACGATTCTTGATTTTTTTAATATCAACATGCTTTCCTGGCACTTTCGGCGAAAAAAGTTAACCTCCTGTCCTAAAATAATAGGCTCCTCCAAATTAAGCCTATGAGAGTGTGCCCCACAATGCCTTACAGGGGCGTAGGAACTATTTCACCAAAATTAAAGTCCCCGCGGTGAATAAAGATCCTCCCAGAATGCAACGCAGCTTATAGATTGAGCTTTCCTGGCCGACTGCTAACATTGAAAGAGAAGAGGTCGCTTCTCTTCTGTTTCAATGTTAGCGGTCGCCCAGGAAAGGACAATCTATAACCTGCTTTGCATTCTGGGAGGATCTTTATTCACCGCGGGGATTGTACACTAATGTCATACTTTTGTAGATAAATCAATACATATGAAAAAACTCCAACTTCCGCAATAGACTTCTCATTCCAAGTGATGTTTATCTTCTTTACGTTTTTATAAGAAACCTTGAGAAAGTCTTTGAAAAATAAAAGAGGAAATATTGGTGTCTATTGCGGAAGCTGAAGTTTTTTCATATGTATTGATTTACTAAATCAACGAATTTTTCTTTTCAAAAAGACATTTGCTAGTGTATTTTTAAAATTAAAAATACACTTTAAAATATTCTCTCTCCGACTCTCTTCGCTCTCTCCACTTTGATGACAAACAAACATCCTTTTTTGCCTATTAATAGTACGATTACAAAAATTGAATTTTAATAATAAATTTTATAAATTATATTTATAAAAATTGTCATTAATTTTTTAAATGTTTGTATCTCATATTTTTAAAAATATAATAAATAATATTGTAGATCCTTGTTAAATAGTTTCTATCAGATATATCTAGTTAAGTATATCACTTTTTAAAACAAGAAAATCTGCTTTTGCACACTGAGTTAACATCAAAGGGAATCCTGACAGCTGTTTCATCCTTATTAGGAATCATCAGCAGAATTTACCCTTGATATTAAACTGCGCGAAAGTTAAAGGGAAATCAATGTCGCTCCTGGGAACGGCCGCCGAGATCAAAAACAATCAAATAAAATATAGTCCTGTGAAATCCACAGTATTAATTCTTTGTTCTTTCACTGAAAGGCACTAAGGATTTAATTATAAATAAGAAACAAGATGTAGGTTTGAATTAGAAATATATACCTGAGTTATTTCTAGACTGATTTCAAACGGAAAGCAATTGTAAACCTAGTCAATCAAATCGTGTGTAATACAAAGGGAAATAATTGAACTTAGCAACAATCATCGTGATACGGAAAACGTGATGTGATTTGCGTTTGGCAGTGATGATTCTTGAACAATGAACTCATGACGCATTGAGGATAACAATGTGTTGTAATGAGAAAAAGGAAGAATGGAAACCCAATGAGTAAAGTTGGACTCAGATGTTTTTCCGCTGAAAGATATTAGGAATTATGCTAAGTTGAGATTCCTAATTCGAATCGTAAGATACGTACGATTGTTCCTGTGACGTATTGAAGTGGAGATCAGAATTTGATTTGAAGAAGACGATTTAATGCATAGTATGAATCGCAAACTTATCTCCCGACGCATTCAAAAGTAGAAGAATACGAAGTTCATCAAATGGACCTTATTCAACTGTTCCGAGAAGTAACTGGACATTGATACGCAAGGCCGGTAATGACCCAACGTCATGAACTGTAAGTAAATGTTTATTTATCCTAACACGGACGGGTAAAGAGACAAGATTACATTTATCATCGTAGACTCTCCCAAGAACACGAGATTAGTTAATACAAGTTACAAGTAAAGATTTAAAGGTTCAAGACTTTTAATTGACAGTAGTTAAGGTTTAACTCAAGAGACTTTTATTAACTGTTCAGGGAATAGGTCACCAATGTTAACGAGAAGACACTTCGAAAGGTTTATGTCTTACGAGTGAATTAGGATCATACAAGTGAATTAGGATCAAGTCATAATTGTATATGCATTTTCATTAAGAAAATATATGCATTCGTTTTAAACTTTTGTCTTAGTTTCTTCTTTGAGTACACTTTAGTTTCACATGAAAAGTTTTTTATAGCAAGTTGTCACAAATAATATCTGCTGGAGTAAAGGTTAATTATACAACACCTCCGTTATTCCTTTAACCAAAACACACAAGAAAAACATAAGTGCAATGAAGAGCAAAATTTCACGTCCATAATAATTTATAAATCAAGAAAAAACCAACAAATGAACAGTAAATATGCCTTCGCACACTGAGCCATCATCAACGGGAATCCAGAACAGCTGTTTCATCCTTATTAGGAAATTCGGAAGTAAATTTGAAATATTGGAATGCATTCTTACCTATTTATATATTCACATTTGAGTTACTTATATTAGAATGTCTGTAAACATAACCGTGAAATAATTTCATCAATGGCTGTGATTAGATATGGTAAATAGGACAGCCTTATCGATGACCAATTGAAGCGAAGCAAAGGTAATAGCTATGAAGATTTTGACTTTTTTTTTAGGTAATTATTTAGGTAATTAATTTATTAGGTAATTAATTATTTAATTTTTAGGTAAATTAATTATTTAATTAATTTTTAGGTAAATTAATTATTTAATTAATTTTTAGGTAATTTAGGTAATTATAAACGACACTGATAAGGTAATTTTTTTATTTGTAACATTCACCTTAGTATATAACATATTTTATTAGTTTGACATATCAACATCCATCTGTATATATAAAACATTGGATTTTTTTTCTATCCGGTACTCCTCCGAAATCATAAGGCACCGACATACAAATAAGGTATAAAATGTTACGTGTACTATTGAGGAGGCCTGCATTTCAGTTTTAATCGCAGTCACGTTAGCTATTTTTTTTTACCTCACGTTACTGCGGAAGTCACGGGAGGTAAGGTCAGAGATATCTGGAAAAAGCTGAGGTTGGTTCCATAACTTCAAGGTAATATACAATTTCTAAAAAATAAACATAGTTTCGTTTTTATATGCCTGAGTATGTATTTTATCTCATAAACATATGTGGTGAATATGGGTGGCAGGGAAGCCAAGAGAGTATGGTGGGAGAAGTGCAAAGGAAATGAGAGAACCCCGAGAAAACCTGCCCAGCGCGGATCATCCACCTTCACGAAACCCACATGAGGACCGAACCCGCTACTTAGAGAGGCTAATGCCATAGAGACAAAGTCAACCACGTGGCCCCTCATAAACATAACAAAAAATTAATAAATGTAATAAAGCAATTTAGAACTAAAAAAAGAAAAAAAAACACAAAATCAGAAACAAAAAAATAGTAACCATTTCATTCAGTGTTGTTGTCATGATAATTCGCTCATATTATTTCATTGCTCCTAATATGGTGAGGTCCATGGACTTTTTATTCCACTTTTTAAACTGTGTTAAAGTAAAAAAAAAAAAAAAAAGTCAGTGTAGATAAAGAATTTTTCTGAACCTTATTATTTCAAAATTGTTTAGTAACAGAATTGGGTGTATGTCTAAAAAGCAGAAAGCTTATAAAATGATTTCTTTTGTATTGAGTTCCTCACTTTATAAGTGAATTATAATTCTTCGTCTTTTGATGTTAATTTTTTCCCTTCCGTTTTCAGTTCGTAGAAAGTAATTATTCTCTTCCACTGTGTTTGCATTTGTTAATTAAGTTAATGTCGTTCGGCACAGCCTTGAGATCAAGGCGGCAGCCTGTCACAGGGCTGATGTGTCAGAACCTGGGTTCGAACCCTGGTACCGGCATGGACTTTTACTTCTTTTCCTGTGTTTGTCTGCTTCTTCATCTTTCCCTTTTGGTCTGAAACGATTCCCAAATGGTTTCCTGAGGAAGGCAAAGGAAAACCACCTCAGTATCTATTCCGTATATTCTATGGATCCTTCCAAGGGTTCACAATGGGAACTCTAAGAGATCCATAATAGAGTCCATCCTTAATGGAGAAAGAAAGAGGGAATTAAGTTAAAAACCAATTTTAAATTATCGTATTATTTATGTCTTTTCATAAATAAATAACATTTAACTGTATTTAATGCCTAAATTCGTTTTTAGTTTTAATGTGCCACAAATATGTTAGTTATTTACTTTATTTGTTTAAATTTTTTTCATATTTGCATACTTTTCTTAATGTCCCCCTTCCCCAACAATGACAGAGCTAGGTTTTTGGCACCAGTGCCGAGCTATCAAGATGCCATACCAAAGCACCTTTGCCTCTTCTATAGTGTTGTGTTGTGATTTATAATTGGAAGATAAAAAAAAATTTTATCTTCCAATTATAAAAATAAACAGCTCAAACTTATTTTGCTATAATAAAGTGAAGAAATACAATACTGCACCTGAGTCAAACAAAAGGTTCTCGCACCCTGAGCTATATCTCGTGAATCTGGTTCAGCTCTTTCAGCTTTATTAGGCTTCTTCAGCCAGATATACCCTTGATGGTAGCTCAGAGTGCGAGAACCTTTTGTTTGACTTAGGTGCAGTATTGTATTTCTTCACTGTATTATATATATATATATATATATCTGCACTTTAAAACTTTAAAAAACTATTTTGCTATCTTTGTCTCATTTTTTCATTCCCTCCACCCTTCTATTATTATTATTTTTTAAATTCTTTCTAGTTGTACGTATTTTTCCATTCATAATTGGAGTCTACAAAATGTCATTGACCTGAAAGAATGTTTCATTACATAATTGCTTACTTTCTGTTAAAATGTTTGTAATTACTAGATTAATTATTTTTCGGAAGTTATATTCTCTAATTTACAGTTAATCTCTTTGAAATTTTATAGAAAATCTTGTAATTTTTTGCAGATAACTGCCAAATGAATGAAACTGCCATCAATCTTGAAGATCGCAACTGTTTTGCATCATGTGACACTGATGCCGATTGTACAAACAGAAGAGCATCGTGTTCATGCGACGGTCCTTGTGGATTGAGTTGTATTCCTCCTGGTAAGTAATCTTTTATTTACAGTATGTTAATAAAAACTGAGTATGTGAAATAACGAAAGAATTATCAATTTTGTCAATAATAATTTGCTGAAATGAACTTGACTTAACAGAGCGTATCTAATGTTCAACATCTATCCTCAGGAATAAAATGTATAAAACCAGGAAATCTTAAGAATGGAGAAATTGTATTTCCAGAATCATTAGAATTTGGTTCTTCAATTTCTTATAAATGCAATGATGGTTATGAACTCATTGGACCTAGAGTGAGTATTTGTAATGCAGAGAAACATTTTGGTGGACAACCGCCTGTCTGCGTTCCTAAAGGTAAGATATCATTTTAAGCTAATCTAAAACGTATTATGTTATGTTAACCTACTTTCCAAGGAAAATGAGGCCTACCAAATCATTTAGTCTATATGTGTGTGTGTTTCCATGTTTCTCTCACCCCTCCTTTCCCTTTAACAACTTTTGAACCACTGGATGATCTTCTTGAGGATCAGTTTATATATGTATGTCTGTCACCTAGTAACTCTTGAACGACGGGTTAAATCATCTTGAAACTTCGTATGTATATTTAAGGACTACAGACGATGTAACTTTTATGTATGAAATCTTTATCAATTGGATTCTTGTCGAGAAATTAGCGTGGGAAAGCGGCAAAAATTCCCATAGAAAAACTTCAGAAACTAAAAAAACGAATTTCTATGGATTTCGTAAACACGGTAATCCTTTTAGCTAATCCTTAATTAGCGCAAGGTTTGAGGGAATTAAAATTAATCGCATAAAGCTAATTTAAGTAAATAATATTGATTTTGTTATTCCATGTGTGTTTGCATTTTTTATCTTGTGACTATTTTGGCAAACGTTAAACTTTTATTACTATGTCTTCTACACATGTGGTCCCAATTTTTTAAAGAAAGAATGACTGGAAGCACCCACAAACATCTGAACAAGCATTTGACTTTAAATGTGAAATTATCTGCTTCCCATCACACTTACTGTTCCTTTATCATATCCGGACATGTTTCCTGTTAATCCTTCTCTATATATTGTCATGTGACCTTATTTTTATTGTAATCTGATGATGAGCTCGTAATGGACTGGAATCTGTAATGTCCTAATATACTGTAATGTTTAAAAGAATGGATGTTGACGATCGCGTTTGCGTGAGAATTACGGAAAACCGAGATTTGGCCATTAGCCTCTTCAGCAGGTCTCAAGGAATTTAGTATTTGAATGCTACACTAGGAAAATGCTACGTAATGAATTTATTGTTTGTTTATTGACTGTTTTCAATTTATTAAAACTATATTAAAATGCAGTAAAAGTCTCACGCATTTCCCCGTATTATAGGCTAATTCATTTAAGTATTTAACTATTTTGTGAGAAGACATGGATAGAGGCTATTCTCGCGTAAATTACGTGAAATCACGAAAATACGAGATCGTCAAAATCCATCTGTTAGACTTTATATGTCTTTTTTTTAAGTTTGTGTGTTTCCATTTTTTTATCTTGTGACGTATCGTAAACGTTACAGCATTAAAACCATATAGTAAACATCGAATCGTCTGTACAATATATTTTATTATAATGTACGCAAGTGATATGATTTATCGTATGAAATACGTAACATAAAATAAAAGAATATAAGAATAAAATAAAATCATACTATTAATAGGCAAAAAACGGATGTATGTTTGTCATCAAAGTGGGGAGAGTCGGAGAGAGAATATTCTAAAGTTTATTTTTAATTTTAATTTTGTTGTGTATTTTTGTCACGAAACGCTGGGAGCCTGACCTCCCGCGTCCCAAAGGCCTGTCCAGGCCTGTAGGGGAACACTTTAGCTTTTTTTTTTTTTTAATTTTAAAAATTAAATGCTCATGAAACGAAATATCAAACGTACAGTGAACAGAACTTTTAAGATTTAAATAAATAAACTTTTAAAAAACGATACCTTTTTTTTTAAAGTTTATTTATTTAAATCTTACAGTTCTGTTCACTATACGTTTGTTATTTCATTTCATAAGCAGCTTTATTGACGACTTTTAAGGAATTTTGTTTGAATTTTGACTTTCGTTATAGCGAATGTTCGTAAATCGAGAGTTGACTTTTTTTTTTTAGAATCTTACCCAAAAAACTGCTTATAGACGACCTCTACTATTTATTTATTCATGATTTTTTAATGGTTTCCTGTTTCTGCTAACTTGTACCCAATGTCATCTGCACCATTATTGGGAAAAAATATAGACGATGACGTCGTAACAGAGGAGTTGCAGAACAGTCCTAGCGAAGAAGACAGGACGTATGAAACTGATGAAAAGCAGGATATGGAAATCAGAGATATTTTGAAACGTCACGGGAAAAACTGTTTGTTTGAAATGATAAGAAATATAGTGGCCTTCCATAACGATATTGAAATAAGTAAGTATATTTTCAATAATAATTGATATTTTTGTTAAGTATAAAATTTACTAAATTTATTTATGTAATACATTAATAATTCTCTACTTATCTACAGAAATTATGTAACTGAAAAAATTGTCCAATTGTCTTTCAGTACCTTCCCAAATGATTAGTATTTCATCCACCTACCTATAGTAATCATATCTAACTTTGTTCCATTTAAGGTTTTTGTTATCTTCCAACTTATTCATATGTACTGTACAGGGTGGCCCAAAAGTCACGCACCATAGACGCACCAGAGGTGAAGGAAACAGTTCTGGCAAAGGTGTGTGCGAGCCCGAAAAAATGAACATGCCGAACAAGCTTGGAACTGGGCGTTCTTCGGACAACCATTACGAAGAAGCACAAGTTACAACCTGATAAGATGCACTCACTGCACCATACGTCGATCCGGACCGTCGACTTGAAATGTGTGAAGGATTCCTGGTAAGGCTGGAGGACGCGGAAGTCTTGTCCAAAGTCATGTTCTCCGATGAAGCCAACTTTTATGTAAATGGTGAGGTAAAATATGTCCTGTTGGTCTGACCAGAATCCTCATTAGTTTACGTCAAGCAACAAGAAGCCGACCGCATTATGGTTTGGTGTGGTCTCTGGAAAAACCA
This sequence comes from Thereuonema tuberculata, assembly GCA_023159025.1. Classification (NCBI taxonomy): domain Eukaryota; kingdom Metazoa; phylum Arthropoda; class Chilopoda; order Scutigeromorpha; family Scutigeridae; genus Thereuonema; species Thereuonema tuberculata. The sequence goes on along the minus strand of JAFIDM010008419.1, from coordinate 36,214,435 downwards.
AGTCGTCGACCCCTACTTTTTTGAAGAAACTGTCACAAGTGAAACAGACCTGGCTATATTGGGTAGCTTATTACTTCCCGACCTGTTTGTAATTGGTTCGCGTCCGCAGTGATATATGCAGGAGTCCCCCCTCCATTATGGCAATCCCATTACGTCACTGGCTGGATGAAAACTTCCAACAATGGAGTGGCCGTAGGGATCAGTAGAATGGGCTCCCCGCTCGCTGGATTTAAATCCAATGGATTTTGTAGTGTGGGGCTATCTAAAATCAAAAGTATACAGTGTGAAGATCAGGGACACACAGCATCTATGTGAGGTAATTGCTGCAGAGTGACGGACTTGGTGACTCGCGTCCTGAGAGTCTTGGAAGCATGCCTACAGTTATGTTTTTCACATCGGTGGACATCCCATTGAACATATATTGTAATCGAGTCTACGGTGCGGCACTTCTGTATACAATATTCCTAAAACAGACTACACTTAAGCAAACCATTAGGCTGTTTGAACACATTGTCTTTAAATTTAAAATAACAATTGCTACAAATTAGATTTAGATGATTCAGACAAATAACAGTAATAAAATTATGCTTTTTGAGTATTCTCTGATTATTTGGCACAGATCCTTAGTTATCTTTAGGATATCTTAAATAAGAAACACCGATTGAAAACATGAAAACATGATCCAGTGAAAAAATCTTATCTAGCTGTCTTTATTAATATTCAATTTTTTTAATTTATCTATCATAAGAATGAGTATAAATTAGAACCTTAATTTGTCGGTGATAGGGAGTATTATCTTTATAAATCGTAGGTCTTGGCATAAAGCTAGGACTAGTACACAAAGAATTACTTAACTGCTTATGCTCCTTATTCATTTTTAGGTTTTTAACTTTTTTCACTTTGTTATATAATTTGCATTAGGATTAAATTTCAATTCGATGTCTTCTAACATTAATAACTGAAAATAATCCTTCGTATCCATGATAACTAAATGATTATCTTTGTCCGATTTTAAATTATTTCTTGGGTCATCATTAGTAATACCACTGAGTAGTTTATTTTGATGTTCTGAAATATTTTTTTTTTTATTTCCATTTCATTTTTTATATTTTTCGAGAAAGTTCTTAACAATGGTCTCGACTTCATGATTGATGGTCAAATTAAACTAATAAAATACAGTTGATTGCGGAAGTTGAAAAAGGTAATGAAGGAAGATTATATCTCATTTTCGAAACAATAAAACAAAAGTTTATTTAGTGAAGTTTATTGTAATAAAACAAAAAAAAGTGCAAATGATACAGAATAAATGAAGCTATAGGCTCCGGCGTTCAGTGACCACTAGCTGGAATTGTGTTGTCAAACCAACGCTCGTTCGCCATTAGCTCTAGGAAAGAAATCTGGTTTCATTTTTACAGAGGGCTGAGTGAGCTCTAGGGCCCGTTCGGAGAAGACAATCTAGAAAATATCCCGATCTTCGCCGGGAATTGAAAGGCGGCTGCTCGCAACCCAGTGTAAATACTACTGTACTGTGGGGCCCACTTTTTATATACTTGTCTTTCTTAAAATTTATACTAGGTTTTCAAATAGTGTAGACTTCCTCTTAACTAGGGTGGCCAGATGTCCCGATTTTTAACAATTTGTCCCGCGGCATTTTAAAAAAGTCCCGATTTTTTTTTTTGGTTATGGAATTCGTTTTTTTGTTTGATTGTCGAACTGGAGATTCCTTTTTTTTTGGTTGTTGAACCTGGAGATTTCGTTTTTTTTTTTTTTTTTGGTTGTTGAAACTGGAGATTCCGTTTTTTTTTTCCTTTCCGGTCTTCCCCCCCCCCCGGTCAATGGAATGGTGTCCCGCTTTGCCAATATAAAAATCTGGTCACCCTACCTTAACCGGCCTCGGATCAACCGGCCGCTCATCATCAGATTTTAAACTTCGATTTTAAAAAAACCATGCAAAATTAGAAGCAGAAAACAATCACATATTATTTTAAGTAATTGTTTTTCCTTAAACATACAGTACTTTCTTTTATTACTTTAGCAAATATGTGTATGTGTATGTGTGTTTTTGTTTATTTCATACATTTATATCGAGGACAAAAGTTTTGTTTTTCGTTATTGTGATATGTGCTTGTGACAACATGTATATGAGTGTACACTGTAACTTGTACGTCCTGTAAGTATACAAATTTTTATTTTGGAAAATTATATAATCTTTGTCTCTTTTATTGACCTTTTTCATATAATTAAACAGTAGAAGTACTTTCATTCAGTTAAAAGCTAATTTAAATGTATTTTAGGTTTAACCGACCATTTTGCCAACCGGCCTAGTCTCTGGTAACAAGTTGCAAGTTTAGGAGGGAGTCTATTGTATCTATTATATTCGAAAAACTATGTTATCATAATTTTTATTATTTTGATTAAGTTTCGATGATTTATATTATTAAAGAAAAGAAGCTGACATTTTTGAAAAAATTTTACTAACTAATTTTTAATATTGAAGATCTGATATTACATAATTTTTATCTATCAAGATGATGCACGTTTCCATTATTTATTTATTTATTTATTTATTTATTTATTTATTACTTTAGAGACAAACGGAAATTATACTGGTTCTGGTTCTGAATTGAAATTTCGCTGCAGAAACATCGGAAAATTTGTTTTTGCTGGAAAATCTATTGTACAATGTTTGAATGGGACGTGGAATAATGGAATGCCCAAATGTACGGAATTGAAACCAAGAAACAGTAAGTAAATAATAATATTTTGCATAGTTTTATTTTAAGGTATATTTGAGTTGATTATTATTGAATTCTTATAAATTCTTTATTAAAATGTTGGAGAAAATTAAAAAAATTATTAAAAAAAACAGCTAAAAAACAAGACATTCGAAGAACTTAAAACCTACATTCTTTAAACAGTTATTTCTTAGAATTTTTTATTTTTTAACAAGCAGTGTACCGTCGCTTCGCTCCGGAACCCTTGCATATATAGCATTAAAAAAAAATAATATTTATTTAGCAAATGAATACTAAGATCGGAGAATGTACGACTTAAAAGGCGACATCTTGGAAACCCAAAAATTGTTTCGAAAGCTCTTTGTAGCATTTTTTTTGTCTTAAAAAGCTCTTCATTTTATCCATTTACATGACCAATCTATCTCTTATAGTTAGGTCACAAAATTGGAAAAACTGAAAGTCTTATGACAGAATGACAGACAGAAAAACGTTTTTATAATGATGTGAAAATAGCAAAAACGAAAAGACTATTTTATATTCCAGTTATAATATCTATTGAATACAATCATATTTATTGAGTACAAATTTCACACATTCTAAAATATAAAAAAATAATTAAAATTTTCATTGTTTCATTGTCTAATCAGTTGAATTTTTTTATCTTATCAAATCCCGCGTAATAGATTAGCCAAGAAGATTTAATACTCATTGTTTAAGACAATGAATTAAACATAATAGAAATCTAGTTTCTAAATCTATAATCTTCGTTTAATCATGAGATGCACAATACTTCTAAAATGTCTTCTTTAATCAGAAATACGATATTTCGTGTTCTTAACAGAAAACTTCTTCAGGTTGAATAACTGAGAACAAGAAATCTTTTTCTTCTTCCTCAACTGAATTCGTTATCATACAGGTGAGGAAGAAGAAAGATTTCTTGTCTCTTCAACCTGAAGAAGTTTTTTGTTAAAGAAAATGAAATATCATTGTTGTTATTAACGAAGACAGTTTACAAGTGTAGAATAGAAATCTGTTGTTTAGATTCCAATGCTTATCTATGGGATTTTTTGTAATTGTCTTCTCGTGTTAACTTGTCGATAAGAATCCATTCGGAAAAAAAATTCAAATTTAAAAAGTTGTTATGATCCTTATTCCTCTAATATGCATACCAAGTTTCAAGAAGATCCATCCAGCTGTTCAAAAGGTATCCAGTGAGAGGAATTTACTGATGCAATGAATGATTGATTTGATGAGCCTCCCTATTGGAAAGTAGATACAATAAAATAATTATTATTTTCTGGTTTTCTTACTTATTTTTATCAGGTGATCATCATATCCGTATTCAGAGCTCTCTAGCTCCAACTAATAAGTTGAATGCCACCTTCGTAAGATTATGGAAGCTTACGTAAATCGCTTGAAGCAAATGTTTATTGAGTTTTCTGTGTTTTGTTTATTGTATTTTTTGCTTTCTATCGATGGAATAGACGTCACTTTGTTTCTGAAATATCTGCAGCTACTGTATCTCAAGAAATCAGTGGTTTAGCGTAGGCGTATTAATAATAATTTATTAGTTCATCTGAACATTATAATCTCTCGAAAACAGAAAACCTAACTTATTACTAATTAGAAGAAGCTGTGAGTTAATTGATATTATAATAAATAAAAACAATTATATCCTTTGTAAGTGTTCCTTCTAAAATAATTTGCGTTTTTTATAATAATTCTTACTAGCAGTTGATGAGTAATTTATTGAAAAAATATTCGATTTTTCTATTTAGATTTTCCGATGCTCTTCTATGATCGAACCTTACTTAGGATCAAAATAAAAAAAATTTTTTCTTTTTTTTTTTTTTCAATTTTCTCTGATTTCTTTTATTTACTTTTTTCTTTCTGTCGATCACATTTTTAAAGGAGAATTTCCACATTAATAAATGTTATTTATATCTGGGTAACTTTTGGTGATATAAAAGACCCGCTAGAAATGAGTTATCATCTAAATCGTCATATCAAAAAAAAAAAAAACTTTTTTTTTATCCTAAGTTCGAGCATAGAAGAGCATCGAAAAATCTAAATATAAATATCGAATGTTTTTCTAAAAAATTTCTCATCAACTGCTAGTAAGAATTATTTTAAATTACACAAATTATTTTCGAAGGAACACTTATTAAGGAGATAATTGTTTTTATTTATTATAATGTAAATCTCTGTAAATTAAAAGAGAACTTCTTTTAATTTGTTTTGAGATATGTTTCTTGTTTTCCAGAGATTATAATGTTCAGATGAACTAAAAAATTATTATGGAGACAACATTGACCATGCTAACGCACTGATTTCTAGCGATACAGTAGCGGCAGATGTTTCAGAAACAAAGTGACCTGTATTCCATGTAGATATGTCCTGAAAATTCATTTTACCAGTAATTGCATTAGAAATTACTAATCACGTCAGGTTTCTTTTTAAACAATTAGTTTTTTTAAAAAAACGAATTTCAATTGTGAAAATAAAAATACTGATTAAATATGACATCGATACATAGCAAAAATACAATAAACAAAAGACAGAAGACTCAAAAACATTTATTTCAAGCAATTTACGTAAGCTTCGAACTTAGGGCATCTAAATGCTTAAATCTAAAAATTCAATGAATTTTATTAAACTTCTAATAAAATGCTTTTTAGGAATTCTTTTTAAATTAAGTAATATTACAAGTATGTTTTATAATTTAAAAAAAAAAAACACTTTTAAAACAGACTAAATTACTAAACACAGACACTTTTGTAGAAACATGAATGAAATAAAACGAAATATCTATTCGTACGAAAGGTACAGATTTTCGGCAAAATGAAATTTAGAATTGTGATAACTTTTATAGTTTCTAATGCATAACTTTTTTTATTAATGATTATAAATTTATAAACGTTTCTGGTTCTCAGCTCTATGAACTTTAAATGTTTGACATCATAATTAGAGGTGATGATTTTCTTAAATTAAGAACTTACCATTGGAATTCAGAAATTTGCCCACAATTATTAATTTCTAAGTTTATTTCTTTCTGCGTGTGTGTGTGGTATTTTTCCTTGGCTGTTAAAGTTATTGTTTGGTTATGAAAATTCAATGTCCCGAACTGACGTTGGCGTCGGAATAAATCTGGTATCCCTAAGTATAAATCAAGTTTGTAGTTGGGAAGATGTTAAAGCGATACAAATAGCTGAACTTCTTGCATAAAAACGACCCTGATGAAGCCTTCGGAACAAAGTCTAACAGGAGACATTTCATTCTGTGGATGCAGAAATGTAGGCAAACATTTTGCATTCCACAATATTCTGTGTTTCCTAGCAGTTTTATTTCGCATGTATCATAGAACTAGATATCGTAACTTAAGGAATTATGCAATATTCACTAATTAAATTATTTTGTTATTCTATCAGATCAAAATAAATGACGATGGTGGCTGTGGCATGATGCAGGATTTCTTATGCACCATCACATATGTAACTACAGTATTACAAGGTAGATGATAACTTACTTCTAGCAGGTCTTTCATATCCTAAAAAATTTCTCATTTCTATAAATATAGTAAAACCTTACAGGTTCATTATTCAGATGAAGTCTTATAAAATTTAAGCCCCAGGCTGGTACCTGATAAAACGGAGTGTAATTGTTTTCTCGTAATAATACAGATACTTATTAATGGTAGATAAGGTATTACTGAAATATCTTACACAATTAGTATTGAAATGGAAATTTTTAGCTTAAAATCTTAGTAATTTAAATATGAACTTAAAGTTATTATCATTTGCATTTGATGTATCATTCAGATCAATTTGGACAAAATTTACTTTAGTTAAAACCTGCAAAAAATAAGTAAATAGTTATTATTAAACAAATATAAAGAGTATAAAATAAATTTATTTATTTTTTGTAACAATAAAATTAGTTAATAGTCACTTTGAGATGTTTAAGCATATTGTAACAACAATTTATTTTATTAATAGTTCATGTTTTTAAACCAATGCTGCCAAGCTTATTCTTAATTCTGTTATACCTATATTATTGACTTGAAAAAAGGAATATGTACAGTTCCTGAAAATTTGTCTCCCTTATTAGTATTTTAATAAATATTTTAATACTAATGCAATGTATGGAAGAGTGTGTTTCTATCAAATATAAAGAATATTTTAATAAAAAAATTTATGTATTAAAAACTAATCAGAATTCAAAATTTAATTTTGCCGAAAATCTGTACCTTTCGTATGAATAGATATTTCGTTTTATTTCATTCACGTTTCTCCAACTTAAGTGTCTGTGTTTATTAATTTAGTCTGTTTTAAAAGTGTTTTTTTTAATTATAAAACATACGTCTAATATTACTTAATTTAAAATGAAATCTTAAAAAGCAGTTTATTAGAAGTTTATTAAAATCCATTGAATTTTTAGATTTAAGCATTTAGATGCCCGAAGTTCGAAGCTTGCGTAAATCGCTTGAAATAAATGTTTTTGAGTCTTCTGATTTTTGTTTATTGTATTTTTTGCTATGTATCGATGTGATATTTAAATCAGTATTTTTATTTTCATAATTGAAATTCGTTTGTTTTAAAGAAACTAATTGGTTAAAAATAAACCTGACATGATTAGTAATTGTTATTGGAACTGGTGGTAAAATGAATTTTCAGGACTTATCTATATGGAATAAAGGTCACTTTGTTTGTGAAATATCTGCCGCTACTGTATCGCAAGAGATCAGTGCGTTAGCATCGAATGTGGCTCCCACTTCCTAATAATTTTTTAGTTCATCTGAACATTATAATCTCTGGAAAACAAGAAACTTATCTCAATACAAATTAAAAGAAGTTCTCTTTTAATTTACAGAGATTTACATTATAAGAAATCAAAACAATTATCTTCTTTATAAGGGTTCCTTCGAAAATAATGTGCGTAATTTAAAATAATTCTTACTAGCAGTTGATGAGAAATTTTTTAGAAAAACATTCGATATTTATATTTAGATTTTTGCATGCTCTTCTATGATCGAACCTTACTTAGCATCAAAATAAAGTTATTTATTTTTTTATTTTTTTTGATAAATGACGATTTAGATGATAACTCACTTCTAGCGGGTCTTTCATATCACCCAAAAGTTGGCTTGATATAAATAACATTTATTAATGTAGAAATTCTCTTTAAAGATGTGATCGACAGAAAGGAAAAAGTAAATAAAAAAAATCAAGAGAAAATTGAAAAAAAAAAAAAAGCATCGAAAAATCTAAATATAAATATAGAATGTTTTTCTAATAAATTTCTCATCAACTGCTAGTAAGAATTATTATAAATAATGCAAATTATTTTAGAAGGACACTTATTAAGGAGATAATTGTTTTGATTTATTATAATGTAAATCTCTGTAAATTAAAAGAGAACTTCTTTTAATTGTATTGAGATAAGTTTCTTGTTTTCGAGAGATTTTAATGTTCAGATGAACTAAAAAATTATGAAACTGAAGTGGAATCCTGCTATGCTAACGCACTGATTTCTTGCGATACAGTAGCGGAAGATATTTCAGAAACAAAGTGACCTGTATTCCATGTAGATACATCCTGAAAATTCATTTTACCACCAGTTGCAATAAAAATTACTAATCACGTCAGGTTTATTTTTAACCAATTAGTTTCTTTAAAACAAACGAATTTCAATTATGAAAATAAATATACTGATTAAATATCACATCGATACATAGCAAAAAAATACAATAAACGAAAGACAGAAGACTCAAAAACATTTATTTCAAGCGATTTACGCAAGCTTCGAACTTCGGGCATCTAAATGCTTAAATCTAAAAATTCAATGGATTTTAATAAACTTCTAATAAACTGCTTTTTAAGATTTCTTTTTAAATTAATTAATATTAGACGTATGTTTTATAATTAAAAAAAAACACTTTTAAAACAGACTACATTACTAAACACAGACACTTAAGTTGTAGAAACGTGAATGAAATAAAACGAAATAACCAAATAGAAATGAATAATTATAGATAAAGCTTAGATGAAATTTGATTTTTATTCCTGTTTGCTCTTAGCTTTGTGCTTGTTATTCATTTGTTGATTTTTTATTATGTACTAGCAGCAAAGCCTGTCGTACGACAGGCATAAAAAAATCTGAAAAATCATTTTATTATCAACTATCAACTAAAAAGTAAATATCTCTTTATAAACTACATATAGCAACAAATCCTTCTATCAGTTGTCCTTGATCGATTTGGTCAAGAATTTTGATTTTGACGTCGCAAGCATGTGCTCGAGAAATAGCAATGTATAACTGTCCATGACTAAAAACAGGCTGTGGTAAATAAATACCAACCATATCTAAAGTTTGTTCTTGTAAATAAATTTTACTAAAAGTAAGAATGGAATAATTATTATATTTGACCCATAACGCCAAAAGGCATTTAAAACTCATCTTTGAAATCTAAATACTGTGCTAACTTGTGAACGAAGCTTCTACTGCAAAAATGGTTTTGAGTTTCAAAATCAGCGTAAACAACGGAGTAAGTATGCCAAATTTCATTAAAATGGTTGCAGTGGTAACAAAATTATTTGGCTTTGAACGTACGTTTTGTTAGAATTTCAGTTGTCTAGGTCAGTTCTCAAGGATAAAATTTCATGGAAACAACGTGGAATGACAAAATGAACTAATATTTCATCCAATTTGAGTACTCTTGATTCAATGGTACCATTGAGAACCTTGGATCTATCTTAATAGCTTAATTAAATCGAGTTAAAGACAGACAGACAGACGAACTTAGCCAATCTTGTATCATAAAAGCGTTATTCTGTCTGCCATATAAAACTTTACGTTTTTCCAATTTTGTAACCAAACTATAACAGATAGATTGGTCATGTAAATGAATAAAATGTAGATCGTTTTAAGACAAACAATATGCTACAAAAATCTTTCGAAAAAAGTTTTTGGTTTCCAAGATGGCGCCTTTTAAAGGATCAAATTTTGACTTTTTCTCAATTTTAACGAAAAGTATAAAAGATGGAGGAGAACATCATATTGAGAAAATGTTGGTGTTTGAAAGTTCTATCGAACGATGTATCACTTATTCACAAACGCTTCAGCGTTTGCAAGATACATGCAAAAGTGTGAATTTTCGGTGTGTGACGCCGACCCGCAATACATCCGAGTTATTCGGAGAAGCCACAACGGGCTGGGAAGTTATGTATTTTCCGACGATCGCAACATGAATTTGCTAAATAAATAAAGTTTGTTTTTTGAATGCTATATATGCAAGGGATAAACGTTATTCTGTCTATCATTCTGTAAGCAAAATATTAAATTACAAATTACTAAAATGTTACTAAAATAGAAAATCTATTCATAAAAAATGAAAATATATTAAAGAACTATCCAACTACACTGATTGGCGACGTATATATAGATATTTTCAAAATGAATAAGAACAATGCAGTACAGAAATACGTAAAACTTATGTGCAATAATAGTTTCAAAAATCGTCTTTACGGAACAACAAGAAACAACTGTATAATTCATGGAAATACGAAAACAAATATAGATCATATTTTCATAAATAAACAAGATATCAAAACACCAGGAATAATATGTAAAGAACGAATCGGATAAGAGTTGAAAATGAGAAAATAACAGATATAAAGAACTAATCAATGATGTTAACAAAACAAAATTCATGAAAATCTAAATATATAAGAAGAAAAGTCCTGACTCACTCACTGACTGACTCCTCAACGCCCACCCCAAACCCTTGGATCTAGAAAGCTGAAGTTTCCTTTATGATGTAGACAAGGAATAAGGCCAGATTTTTCAAAATTCTTACGGGATAGGGACTAATCCGGCTAAACAGACGATGAAGTGTATGGCGGAAACCCCAGGTGTGTGGCGCCAACCCGCAATACACCTGTGTTAAGTGGAGAAGGCCACAACGGGCTGAGAAGTCGTATATTCTCTGATCTCAATATTAATTTGCTAAATAAAGTTTTTTTTTAATGCTGTAGATGCAAGGGTTCCGGAGCGAAGCGACGGTACACGGCTAGTTATATATAAGTTTGATTGATTATCCTCTTCTACAGCGCCGTAATTCACCCTATTCGCAGATTTTGGAACTAATTTTTTTTTAATGGAGTCCTTCATCCCATGCCTGAAATAGTCTATTTCCTGATTAGTATATTTATTGTTTCAATGTTTTGTCGTAATTTTGATTTTTGAAGTTATTAGACCTACTTTGTTATTATTACTATTAATGTTATTTTAACCTTCAATATTTAATAAGAAAATTTAAGTCTGTTTATATAACTGTTGTTTGCCATAGCATTTTAGCATTACTACAAAACATGGAATTTCTTTAAAAGTATACAGTTATAATACTGTAGAAATAATGTGATCAATACCGCACAATACATTTGAAAAAACAATTTAACAAAATGACATGTTTCGAGATGCCCGAAGTAAACGGCTCTCTTCCTCAGTACTGAAGTTTTATTAAATAGTTTTTTCCTATGTATTGTGCGGTATTGATCACATTATTATCATTATTTCCCGCACGTTAATAATCTTCAGTGTACACTTCTGTTTGCAGGGAATAATGCTCCACTGTTGGAATTTGAAGTTGAAACGGAAAACTTTGTTATTGAATCTGATGGAACGTTAGTAGTTAATGCTGGTGATACACTTATGTTAAGTTGTCTTTGGTTTCGTTACAATGGAAAACCGCATTGGATCTTTCATAAAACTACTGAAATATCTCAAGGTAGGCGTAATTTCTAAAATTTTAATACTTTTGCAACAATAAAGGATTAACTTGGCTATTTTTTTCTTTATTTTTTGCAGTAATTAAATAAATTAGCATTCAATGAGCATTTAACATCTCTCTTTCACCTGATAATACACGTTAGACCCTTGAGAAACCGGTCGGTTTTTATTATTTGCATATGTTATTAACTGTTTAGGCTCCTTTTTATCGTAATTTAATATTTGCTTTAACATGTTTTCGTAATAATTTCGCAATAATAACTTCTTTGTTTAAGTACCAATCATCCACTGTAAATGAAGACGCTTGTATAAGAAATGATTTTTTTGTAACAACAAGAATCTATTGTCTTGTTAACATGGATGGTGACATTCTATATTTGAAAAGATCTTAAAATTCATGTAAATTTCACTTTGCAAAAAGCCTTCCTCTGTTGTAATATGATTGAAACCTGAAAATGGGACTGAAATAAAGATATCCCGAAATTTTGATTTATTTTCTTAATGAATGGAGAAGCTACAAAAGAAATATACTTAACCCACTGTTTACTATTCCTTATGATTAATTGGGTTATTCTTGTTGTTAGTTTTGTTTTTTTATTAAACTTTTATTTCCTCAAAATTTTAGGCCTGTACTACTCTCTTTCGCAGCATTTACAGTCCTTTTTTAATTTCAGAGGAGTATTTTGTTAGATTTATATTAATCTTCTCCTCTTACTCTACTTTCAGAACTGCCAGGTGAGTGGAATGAGGCGAGAAACAGGTATTACCTCACGAAAAGAGATTGGACAGAAGATAACAGTGGAGTTTATCAGTGCGTGAATCCCAGGACAAAAGCCACCAATAGCATCAGTGTACGTGTTGTTCATCGAATGGAGCCACCAACCACAACAGCAATTCCAATATTCTCGGAAAGCAGTCCGAGAATGTCTGATATCGAGGGTGAGAGTTATACTGAAATACTCGCTTTTCTTTTATTTTTTAATTTTTTCATTTATCTCTCATTTTTTCACGTAACTGCAAGCTTGATCAAGCATTTTGTGCAAGCATGCTTGAGCGTATGAAAAATTTGCGCAAGCATTGTGCTTGTACAAGCGGATTGAAGATTGATTTAAATTTCATCTGCATGCTTGACATGCCACGGCTTGCAAAAGCCAAATTGCGTGTGTGTATGTCGTTTGTGCAAACAAAGGTCAGTTGCGACTCAGTTCTCGGCCGAGACGCATCTATCCGTAGTTTCCACCATGCTGTTTCTTTCTTCCAATACTTCTGTGTCCTTTCCGCAGATCACTAGCCATGTTGGAAAGGAAACTACGGAGAGATGTGTCTCAGCCGAGAGCTGGGTCGCAAATGATGTTTTTTTTGCAAAACGCATGCGCAAGCCGTGGCTTCTCAAGCAACTTGATCAAGCACAATGCTTGACAAAATTTTCGCTATACGCGATTAAGCATGCATGACAAGTGTGCTTGAAACTGAGGTGAGATAGGTTTTATGGCTTTGGGAATCCAAAGCTCTTATATAAATATTTCTGTTGCTATAAATAAAGTTAGTCAATAAGTCAGTAGTTATCTATTAACCTGTCTCTGTCCACGTTATTTTAAAGAACGCAACAATATTTATTAATGGTGATGGAATTCTTATAAATCCTTTAAAATCAATTAAAGTGTTGAGAAGTTTAAAAAAAATTAAAAAACAAAGCAACTAAAAACAAGAACTTAAAGTCTACTTTCTCTCTAGAAAGGTTATTTCTTCAAGTTTCTTTATAGGGTTTTAATTTTTTAATAAAGTGAAAACGATAAAAACGAAAAGTCGACGTTTATTACAATTATAATAACTATTCAGTACAAATCTGCCATATTCTGAATTTTTATTTTATCAAACTGCGCATAATGGATTAGCTAAGAAATTGTATTACTCAGTATTTAAGACAATGATACATTGACAGAAACAAGATGGAAATCTATTGTTAACATTCCAATACTCATCTATGAGAATTTTTGTTGTCTTCTCTTGTTCATTTCTCGTCAAAGACCCATTTGGAAAAAAATTCCAACATAAAAACTGTTATGGTCCCTAAACGCGAATATGCATACCATGTTTCAAGAAGATCTATACAGCCGTGCAAATGTGGAGGGAAAAGAACTGGCACGCCCACACAAAGTCATCAAAGGTTAATGAGCCTCCTATTAAAAAGTAAGCTAAAAAATAAAGTAATTATCATTTTCTTGGTTATTTCTTATTTATAGCTTAAATATTTGTCTTAAATATTTTGATTTTTGTTGTCTTTAGACCTCTTTATTTTTTTAAAATAAATCTTATTGTAACTTTCCATATCTAAAATGCCTGTTTATATCCTAAATTACCATAGTATTTAATCGTTACTATAAAATATTGAATTTTTTTAAAAGTATACACTTCTTTCAATAATATCTTCTTTAAAACTCCATTACATCAATCAGGGCGATATTTCGTGTGCTTCACGGCTCCACTTTGTCAAGACTTTTTTTTTTAAAAAAAATTGAGGAAGAGAGAATATCTCCCTCTTTCCCAATTTCTAATCAATAATAAAATACAAAAAAGAATTCCAAAAACGTGAAAAATCTCAACAAACAAAAACGTGAACTTAATCACGTCTATCTCTCAAGTCCAAATCATTGTTCAATTAAAATAATCTAAATGTTCACTCTTAAAATTTTAAAAACTTCTATTTAATAAAATTTCTTCTTTTTTAAATGTCAAAACGTTAAGCTGTCTTCTTATAAACTATTACCTCCAATTTATTTTTCATTTTCCGTCTTTTCTTCAATCTTTTTACAAACGTACCTGCCAAAATTCTTGATTGCATATTAACATTCACCTTAATATTATAATAACTAAATAAATAAACTCTTCTTAAGCCATTATAAATAATTCTTTTAATAATAACTTCTTTAAAACTCCATTACATCAATCATTATATCATAATTGATCATCATGATTGATGTAATAGAGTTTTTAAGAAGTTATTGTTAAAAGAATTATTTAAAATGGCTTAAGAAGAGTTTATTTATTTATTTCTGTTTACACTTCTGTTTGCAGGGAATAGTGTTCCAATGTTGGAATATAAGGTTGACACGGAAAACTTTGTTATTGAACCTGATGGAACGTTAGTAGTTAATGTTGGTGATACACTTACAGTAAGTTGTCTTTTGTTTCGTTACAATGGAGAACCTCAGTGGATCTTTCATAAAACTACTGCAATATCCCAAGGTAGGCATAATTTCTAGAATTTTAATATTTTTGCAAACGTTTTAACTTGCTATTTTCTTTATTGTGTAGATGTTTTAGTATTTGGTTTACACTGTTTTCATAATAATTTCGTAATAACAACTTTCTTCTTCCTGAAGTTTTTGCTATTTATGTAATATTGTTATCACTGAGCTGCAGATGCTGGGTGAGTCCAGCTGTTGAAAGGTAATAACCATGAAACAGACTGTTCTGGATTCCTGGTGTCAAATATTCCAAAAGTAGCTCAGGGATTTTATTTGTAGTGTGTTTTTATCTCTGTTTATTCCTTTGTGAAATGTTTCTATGTACACGCTAAATTTATCATTATGTATATGTATAATCATATTTAATCATTATCATCATTTAATCCTTTATAAGCCAGCAGTTGACTATTTGCCCTTTTTTATTTTTAATTTACTTTTTGATTTTTTTTTATATGAAGGGCCATTCCTATATTTACTTGTCTTTTGTTTATATTTTCTTTGTTGTCACTGAGCTGCACTGAGTTGTCACTGAGGAAATCCAGCTGAGGAAAGATAATAACTTGAAACAGATTGTCCTGGATTCCTGGTGTGAAATATTCTAAAATAGCTCAGTGATTTTATTTGTAGTGCGTTTTTGTTTCTTTGTTTTTATTAAACTACAAGTTTTTCTGAAAATTTTAAGCATGTACTACTCTCTTTACCATGAATTTCATTCTAATTTTTTATTTCATCTCATATTTTGCTAGATATATGTTAATCTTCTCCTCTTCTTCTTTCAGAGCTGCCAGGTAGATGGAACGATGAGAGAACAATGTACAGCCTCATAAAAATAGATTTGACAGAAGATGACAGTGGAGTTTATGAATGCAAGAATCCCACGACAAAAGCTAACAACAGCATCAGTTTACGTGTTATTAACAGAATGGAGTCAATAACCACAACAGCAATTCCAGCACTCTGGGAAAGCATTCTGGACAGGTCTAATATCGAAGGTGAGAGAAATACATTCGGCATTTCTTTCTTTTTTATTAATTTCTTTTCATTTAGCTCTCTTCAGTTTAAACAAAAATAATCAATTAAAAAAAGTCAATCCACAGTTTGTAATAAACAAACGACCAAGGGATCCCTTACAATTTGATATCTATCAAAGGCATGCGTTGCTAAAGGTGAGAATATTGCTTTAGCGCTCCAAACTCATTTATTCAAGGTTTTGTAATTCAAGAGTCAAGTATAAATCAAGCTATGCGGGCTTTGAGTTGATTTAGTAGTTCTAGATTTCTCCATTTTGCACCATTAGGACGACTTTGAGTAAGTGGAACTGTTAACACAGCTTATAGATTACGAACAACGTTGCATGTGTGCATGTATCTATCACTTTTCCTAATAACTTTTGAACTACTGCAAAGATCTACTCGAAACGTGGTAAGAGAATTCGAGAGCTAAGAACATCCTAGGTTTTATTTCTGAAATGTTTTCCAAATTAGCCCTTGTCGAATAACTAGTGGGAGAAGGCGACCTAAATTCCAACAGAAAAGCACTGAACTCTAGGCAATGAATTTCTATCCTAATTCTGTTAATATTTTATTATCTTACAGAATGGATATTCATTCCTTTTGCTAAATCCATTGATCGCGACTATTAAATTTAATCCGGGTTAACAACTTCAGTAAATAAGGAGAATTTAATTATTTTCAGCGACCCATATGGGAGCTATTGCGTTTGTCCTGTCTGTCCGTCCGTTTGTCCCTCCCCTGACAACTCCTGAACGGACTTCAATATCGTGTTCAGAGGCCAACACACCATGGGAATGGGATATTTATTTCTGCCCATCTGGCAAAATGCGGACAGAGTCGACTGTTTGTTTCCTCAAACAAACAGTCCACTGTGCCCCAAACTTTTATAGATACGGTCGAATAAAAATATAGCTTGTACAGTTGACACTCTAAACTAAAGCATATCCAAATTTCAAGGCGATCGAGTCAGTAGTTGTCCAGTTAAAAATTCCCAAACTTCACCTTTTTTTCAGGTGGACAGTCGGCTGTCGTTGCGCGGCAGATCAACCTCCAACGCTTCATAGATGAAGTTTAGTTCAAATTTGAGAATTTTTTGCTTGACATGTTCAATGTCCGCGTGGGTTTTTTAATGAGTCCCCCTTAATTTTATGCTTTAGCACAAACTTTTTTTATTCGTTTTCTTTTTAAATTAGTTCCATAAAAAAATTATTTTGCTTAAGGAAAGCAGATACTTTGAAAATATCTTATAAAGTTCATTTTTTTAAAATGAAAAATTTTTACTACTTGTGTTCAGTAGATATATTAACATTTAAAAATATCAATACGGAGTAGACTTTTTTCACTTTTGATATTTCCACAAATTTTTTTATTATTTTTTAAAAAAGGGGGAAAAAATAAAATAAAATTTCAGAACACTTTTGTCTAAGTATTATTTCTGGTCATAAATTTTTATCAACTGTAATAATTCTATTATAAGAAATTCAGAATATGATTTAAATATTGTAGTTCTCTGCCGAAAAGATCCGGAAGAGCCTAAATTAGAAGAGATTTGCATATTGGCAGAATCAGACAATGGAATATTCAAAAATATTACAAGCACTGATCCATTGGTACGTAGGAGCTAATATTTTTTAGTTTACTTATTAGTCTGTTCATATGTTCAGTTTTTTTTATGTAAAGATACAGTCATATGTTGAACATACAGCCGGTGTTACGTTCCAGAGCATGTTAGTTTGAAGCAATGTATTTTTTTTTCGCACCTATCAATGTACGTAATGCACTGCGATTGTCATAGGCTTACATAACTGCGTTATTAAGATGCCAATGTACAGAGTTTGTCTTACATTCTTTTACTATATTACTAGCCGAGCTGGCATGGTCGAGCGGTCTCCGCGGCGGCCAAGCCGCGACGACCAGTGCGCTAGATCCTGGGTTCGAATCCCAGCGTGGGGCTTGGATGTTTCCTCCTTCTTCCGTGTTTGTTTCTCTTCCTAGGAGGCAGAAGTCTGACTGTCACCTTCGGGGGCCTCCCAGATAATAATCTGATCGACAGTAAAGCAATAATTTCCCCATCATAGAGTGTTCTATGACCTGTGATCCCAGAATGGATCCGGGGACACGACAACAACAACAACTATATTACTACATTTCATTTCTTATTTAATCACGAGAAAACACTATTTTAATACATTAACACTTAAGGTTGTGACTCAAGCAAAAGCAGGTGACTGCAAACCTTTTATTTCTTTTTCATATGCTCTTTTTAAAAGAGCATGTGATGCACGCTGATAATTTTTTTTTTTTGTTCATGCGACAACAAACAACATGGTATTTAAATTTAAATTTTACTGTAATAATTAATTACAGAAATGATAAGTACAAATAGATTGTTTCAATATGAAACAATGATTCAGTATTACAACGATAAAGTTCTAGTCCTTCAGTTATAATCTGCTTCGTGCTGGCTTCTTCAAAATTCCACTCACGAAATTCTATCTCATTAATTTTCACTTTCTCGTAATTTATCAACTCGATAAATACTTCCAAAATAATAATTAATATCTTCTAAATAAATCCCACTTGATGAAATATTTAATCTTAATGTTCACTTCACTAACTTCAAATAGATTCACTAATTCACTACTTTGTTGAATTAATTTCACGCACTTAATATTCGTTGCACTTAATTTCCATGCTTTCCGCATTCACTAATTTCTGGAATAAATCATAGAGATTCACTACTTGTCACTCTACTAATATTCCTTTCATTAATTCAATAATATGTTTACCGTATTAATTTTACTTTCACGTACCACACACAAAATTTCCGTAGAAGTTAATTCCATGTTTTATCAATTCCCTTAGCTCAATAATTTGAGGCGTACTCTTCCCTCAAAATATAGAATTTAAAAAAAGTACTTACAGTAATTCGTCTAATGGCTTTTCAACCTCGGTGAGTATCCTGTAGAATTGCTGCGTTGAATGGCTATATTCACCTGTGTGAATCTGCGCTGTCTTGAGAACAATCCTTCCCATTCACTTCGTTGTAAAGTCAAGATGTCTTCTCAAGTCCCATGACTGCTTAATCATATGGCTTTGAATGTGGCGGGTTCTCTTCTCCTCCCAGCATTCAATGCGGCCTCGTTCTGACATAGTATTACATCCTATCGTCTGCTACCGTTAATACGATTGCTTCAATCTTCCCATATATCGAAATAGAATTATATCCGATAATTCCTATTTCTAATCTTTCTAATAACGTCTATTTTCTTAAATAACTAATTGGGGGGAAATACCATTCTTATGCAGATAACTATTTTGTTCTTCTTAGGAGACGGTCTTCTTGTAACTGGCCGAGTTCGGGCTTCAATCATCCGGGGATTCTCCTTCGCTCTCTTCGCTCGTTCTTCCGATGATTTCTGTATTCTCAAATGCAGACTTCTTCTGTAACTAATCTCGCCCTATGTTACCTAAGGAATAATTCGTACTTCTGTTCAGAGATTCAGAGAATGAATGGGTCACTCCGTTCTTCTGTACCATTGTGAATTAATCTTATTCTTGTGCATTCTCTTCTGCCAAGCTTCGTGTGCATACTCGTGTCCAGATTTCGGCGACAAGACTAGCTGCTCTCACCGTACTGACTTCTACATTACTGCCATCTGCTGTTCTATCTTACTGCTATACTGTTCTAATGCTTTACTGTTCTCTCCAGCGAAGTCGGTCAGCTGATTTTATCCACAATGATCGCTGACGTCATCAATAATCTCTATGCAAATTTATTTACTTAAATTTGCCAAATAAAATAATAATAATAATTCTTAAAATATGTTTCAAGCCATAATTAAAATAATAAACTAAAATAATTTTGTTAAATTTATGTTAACAAAAATATTTGGAAGATTTCACCTTCACTTTTATACATTTCTTTTATATATTTCTTTTACCAATGCACCTAAAATTCTGAAAAGTTAAAAATGAACTTGTGAAGCATGTGGGATTTTTATTTTCTTGTTTTTAATTTTCAAAATATTCTGCAATTAACTAAATTAAAACTCAAAAACAATTTTTTGGGGTGTTTTCGAGATATTACTCGGTATTTTTCAACTTAAAAAAAAAAACTTGACAAAAGCCTGAAATGACAAAAAATTTGTAAAATAATGATTTGTAATTAAAATATTTATTATTAGTGGAACAGTTTTAAAAAATAAAAATTGTTTTTTTTTTTTTTAAAATTCTGTGAGATTAATTTTTTAAAAAAAAATTAACTGTTGCACTAATAATAAATATTTCAAATACAAATCATTATATTACAAATATTTAATCATTTCAAGTTTTCGTCAAGTTTTTTTGAGTTGAAAATACCGAATACTACCTCAAAAAAAAATACAACCATGACTGTTTTTAATTTAATTAATTACAGAATATTTTGAAAATTAAAAACAAGAAAATAAAAATCCCAGATGCTTCATATTTAAATTTTCAGAATTTTAGGTGCATTGAAAAAAGAAATATAGAAAATAAATAAAAGGTTTGCAGTCGCCTGCATTTGCTTGAGTCAGTACCTTAATATCAATTTAATCACGAAGAGAAACAGTCAAACAGATGCAAAGCGAACTATCGTTGAAAATTCTGATGAAACTTACTTAAGTATTAATAAGGCGCTGTACAGGCGACAACAATACTTTACTTTACTCTGCTTCCTCAACTTCAGGGTATGGTTGCAGGGCAAAGTGCTACTTGGGGCGAAGATACGTAAATAGAGGATACTTAGGGCTGGGTATGACTGTACTTACTTACACAGCTGTAGAGTTAAGTAATACTTTGGTACCATTACTTATTAAGTACACTTAAAAGCTTTCCGTTTGATGTAGATGTACGTCATACCTATTTATCCTTACTCACCTTTCTCTGGAAATGGTTTAATCCAAATATGAATCCCACGCCGTCTCCTCGACACGTGAAGAATATCATCATTTCGATTTTCGCTTATAATCTCTGGAAGCTTTTTAAGTAATAACTTGACAAAGGCTCGCACTGTGAATCGAAGTGTTGTGTTTTTAATGTGTTAAATATTTTTTAAATGTAAATTGCTCAAGTGTGTTGACCATATTTTAGCCTGACATCCCTAGTTACAAACGTGAAAATGATTTCTTACACTTATTTTACACGCATAATAATAGCACCACATTTTATTGTTGAACAGTCACTGACTATTAATAGTCAGACTAATGTGTACAGATACAAAATACAGCATTACAAAAAAGAAACTTTTTTGTACGAAAAAAAA
>JAFIDM010008419.1:36181561-36193265 GCA_023159025.1 Thereuonema tuberculata | reverse complement strand
TAGGAGTGGGGTTTCGTAAATTGAAAGGTAAAAAATTATATCCAATTATCAGTGCTGTGTGGGGTCATTGTGAGATTACCATGAAGTATGTAGGAGGCCTTGATCGTAAGTATGTTTCTTTATTAATTTACTATTTGTAATTGTGTAATTGCAGTTTTTTTTATTTTACTCATAAAAAAAAAATTATAAGTCCTACACAAACTATGTTGAAGTTTACCTAAATGCATTCACTTTCTCTCGTATTAAAAAAAAAAATAATTTAGTTGCAGTATTTTGCAACAGAGGGATTGTATTGTTACCAAATATTGCAAATTAAATGGTTTATGAAGGTGAGTTTTAGAAAAATCGAAAGAAAGAAGCAACAGCTCCTTCTGTTACGAAATATTGTGAATTAAAATGATTAGAGGAGAAAGTGAATGCTTATTTTAGCAATTTCTTTGTATCGATATTAATAATGACACATTTCTGGTAGGTTTAAAAGATTTGTTAATATGTTTAAAAGTGCATTGTAAACATTCCATTAGCAATTCTGCAAGACCAAGGTCCTTATATTCTGTGATTTATATGGTTCTAGATTACTTAGCCTTTGCGTAAGTCCTTACTTGCTAAATATGATCTCTACTTATCATCCAGAAGAAAAATTTTAAAATGTTGAAAATGGACAGAATTTTTGCTCTTAAAACTTAAAATTCTACTGATTTTTTTTTGAATAAAATTACATCACCAAATTGTTGCCATTCATGAAATTTAGTTGTTGCAGTTGTATGCCTCCTCATGATCTTTAATATAGCTAAATCAACGAAGTGTTTATATGAGATAGAAATTTAAAATAACTTGTAATTTCAGAAATAATACGATTTTTAAGCATTAATGTTCTATTCTGAGAAATTTTTATTTTATTTTAATTATTGAATCCTTTTTGCCTGCGAGACACAACTGGTACAAGAGATTGTAGAAAAACAAAAATGGACTAGCATCCTGCATTTATTAAACTTGAAACCTAATTTATTTATCTAATTGTTCTAATGTTCATGGTGTGTTCAACTGAAACCCTGTTTATTGGTTATATTGTTCTTATACACTGCAATAGAGAAATCCCCTTGGGCATTGATGCAAGAGCCCTATAGTTTCACAAATTCAACGGTACCTTGTACATAGATCTCTTTTAATGGCTGTTACTGAAATCAATTCTTTATGCCGCGAGTCATCTCTGCATCCGACTCAAACCTCTGCACTTTGAGCTTTTGTTTTTTCAACGGTCCAAAAACATGGAATTCACAAGGAAACTATAAATAGGGAAGATGGTTCAGCACTTTGCATTGCATTGTGTGGACAGGCATTGTCACTGCAGCCAGAGGTGCTTTGCTGAATATTTGTTCTTATTCTGCAGGTTTTGCATTGTTGTAGAGTAGCAACTTTCATTGATGGTTTCATCCTGTAGCTTGAAATCCTTTAATAAGACATGGAACCCAACACACCTTGCATCCATCCTCTGGAAGGCTTCAGACCCGAAAAGAAAGTGAAGGAAACACAGGAAAGGAAATAAAACATCCATGCCTGTGCCGGAATTGAACTGAGATTCCGATACATCATCCTTCACTCCAAGGGGCAAGGCCTTGGTGTGCAAACCGGCTGTCTAATATTTTTATTATGCATTATTTGATATCTGGATGAAAATTGATTGAAATAGAATTTTTTTTTCAAGAATATGAATTGGCAAATCGATCTGGTCAAAACTTAAAGTTTTCAAAAAAATGAATAACACCTACTAAGTTTTCAAATGAATGACTAGTAGTATTATATTTGAATTTGCAAATGTAATAAGCATTCTGAAAGAAAACTATAATATTGTAAATTATACATATTAACATAACATCAAGTATTGATGAATTGATTTATAAGGTTATTTCTAACAAACAAACAAAAATAAAGAAAAAACAACCTCTTTTAAAACGTTTAAGATGTTCACTTAGAAGTCAGCAGTTTACAATTACAATTATCAATGGATATCAAAAAACTTTTTTTTTTAAGTATACACTCAAATTTTTCACATTACAAATTGAAATAAATTGTATTTAATCTATATTACCAAAATCTTTTATTTATCTGTCTGTCTGTCTGTGTGTCTGTCTGTCTGTCCGGCGCAGTTTTCTGTGAGAATGAAAAATAGAAAGAATTTTTCAATGAAACATCCGCGACAGGAATCGAACCTGCAACCTTCTGATCCGAAGTCAGACATCTTACCCATTAGGCCATGGGAACTACAACTCTCTTCATATTGCTTTTTTGACTTATCTGTCAAAACTGAACTGACTTTGACTGAAAAGTAACAATTGTAATTAAAAAGAAAGTCAAAAAAGAAAGACGCAGTACGTCATTAGTTAGAATACTGAGAAATCAGTATTTGTAACTTAAAAACCACTGAAAAGTATCAATTGGAATTGGATAAACGAGATGAACGAGAGTGTCGATAACATCAATCGAATGATAAGTCTAAGAATACAAGGAGAGACTACAGAGCATACAATACAAGTGCGAATAAAATTGACACTTCTGATAATCCATCACACGAACATCTCCATATGCCCAAGTGTCTGAACGCATTGAATTTCAGTGGTATTCCTCAACATCGTTTGTCAGTGAAGATTGGATCTCCAATAATATTGTTGCGAAACATCAATCCCAAGTTTGCATACTGCAATGGAACTCAACTTAAATGCTGTTCATTCGATAATGATCTCATAGAAACCGAAATTATAACAGAACTCACAAAGGAGATTTTGTTTTCATCCATAGGATGTCTATGGAACCATGCGGTAATCTACTTCCATTCACTTTCACAAGAAAACAATTTCCGATCAGGCCTTCTTATGCGATATTTATCAATAAAGCTCAAGGACAAACTCTAAATAAAGTTGCCATATAATTGGAAAACGTTGTCTTAACTCACATACAACTTTAGGTCTTTGAGTCACAATTCAACAGAATTTGGTTATCTTCACTCTAAAGAATACTCAGAATCAATTTGTTGCGAAGAATTTCGTATACAAGCTATGATCTTCATTTATCATCTATATCAATTAACGTCCATCTGAAATCTCTTCTTCAAATATCTATATCGAATAATCTGATGGCCTAGCTAATAGATATAGATAATTTTCACTATTTGTAACGCAATAACCACTGAAAAGTATCAATTGGAATTGGATAAAAAAGAACAGAAAAAAAAATAATCACTATTTCTATTAGGTAGAATACTGAAAAATCGCTATTCGTTACTCAAAAACAATCACTATTTCTAACTCAAAAACCACTGTAAAGTATCAATGGAAATAAAAAAATGAGACTCAAGAAAGAAAGAAGCACTATTTCTATTAAGTAGAATACTGAAAGCTCACTATTTGTAGCTCAAAAGCGACTGAAAATTGTATCTATATTACGAAAATCTTTTATTTCTCTTTCGGTCTGGCGCAATTACTGTAATTTACAAAAATAGAAATAATTTCTACAAGTTATCTACTGGAATCCAACATGCAACCTTCTGCTCCGAAGTTAGACGTCTTAGGCATTAGACCACAAGGATTACATTCTAATCTCTATAAAAATTAAAAATATATCACAGATATATGATTCACACGCTGATTCTAAAAGCAGTCGTGAATTGAGAGAATATATATATCAAAAATTAAAATAAAAAAAAAACTAAAAAAATTTTAGTTTTATTTTACTTGATGTAATTTGTGTGTGTGTGTTTTTTTAATAAATAACAAATTGTTTTCCGTTACATACGCGAGGCTTCCGGAGCGAAGCGACGGGTAGCCGACTAGTACTTTAGAAAATAATGTTAATTTGCAGCATTTTCTGTTTTCTGTAAGAAAACATACATTTTTTTTTTATTCTATAAGTGTTTCTAAAACGAATTTTTTCAGAGCTTATCTTTTCTGAGGAAGGTAAAAAGGAAAAAACAATAACAATTTATTAAATTAATTATTTCAGAAAAATCTATGCATCGTATATATAATTAAATCACTCAGTATTTCACATACAATAAACATTCGTTGTAAAAATGATTGTAAAGACACCCTCCACTATTTGGCAATAACTGACACTGAAAACAGTAAAAAAAAAAAAAATCCACTTTGAATTGAAAGAAAACGAAATTTAAATTTTCTAAATTAAACACTAAGTTTTCGATCATGTATTTTAGAAACTCAGGTGTGAATGATCCTTAATTAATGAACAGGAATTTATAACTCACGAAACAAAAAAATACTTTTATTACACTAAACATTTGTAATAACCTAATAACAGAATCTACAGAATTAATTTTAGTAATTCAGTCAAATATACAGTATAAAAATAGTAATATTTACACAAAAATTAGCATTTTTTGAACGTAACTAAAACATACTTAAAATTATTTTCTGTCAAAAAAATGTACAAAAGGTATAATGTGCATTTAATTTTTACAATATATTAATGAAACCTTTTTTTTATTATTATTCCTACCAATTTCAAAAGATGACAAATTGTTAACATTAAAGAATTTCAAATAAAAATAAACCATACGATCGCGTAGCTTCAGTGACGTCAGAGCACTTCCTGTTGTCAGCGCGGAGGCTTTGTCTGTAGGTGGCATTGTCTTAAGGCTGCTACACACGATCAAGCATGCATGACAAGCATCATGCTTGAACAAGCTTGCACAAATACCCCCTCGCCACCACACGGAACTGCATGCTTGATAAGCATCATTCTGTGCTTGAGATCTGTCGAGTTCGGACGACGACACTATGCTTGCTTTGGCTGCATGTGTCCTGATTTTAAAAAGAAAAACACGAAATAAGAAACGTGGCATTTGGTGTAAAGACTAGTTATTGAAAAGATAAACCTATTCTCACACTAACCTACTGAGTGAATTGAAAATATATGATAATGATTGGCATAATTATCTGCGAATGAACGAAGAAACCTATTTGAATCTTTTATCACTCCTAAAAAAAAAAATCGCTCATTAAGACATATGTATAGTAACTTATTAAAAACTTAAAAACAAAAATAACAAAGAAATATAATTACAGATCTCTGTAGTATCAAAATTGGTTAAGAAATGTTTGAAATGTTCAATTCTTGACTTCAATACTCTCTATTTATTTATTTATTTATTTATTTATTTTCTTCACAGTGATATCCCGGTCGACGTTTGGATCAATGTTTTTGTATATTCTTAATAATATACTGCTACCGAGCTTTTATATAGGTTCGATGGCGGAGGAGAACACAATGCGACGGGAGCCAGGTAATTAAAAACCACAGTGACTTTATTATTTAAGATTAGTGATCAAATACAGTTAACTCAAATAACGTAAGAGTTCTACGGCTAGGCTGACTTCTCTACAGTCTTCTAACGGCTAGCGATCGTCTCAGCATTCTACCATGGACGGGTGCTGTAGTCTCGGCGTCGGTTGTCTTCTCCGATGCCTTCCAACGATAGGCGGTCGTCTCAGGGTTCTAACGGGGACGGGTGCTCTGATCTCGTCTTCGGCATGACAAGCGTGCTTGAAACTGCATGCTTGATCGTGTGTAGCAGCCTTTAAGTGACCAGAGTTCTTTGGCCACCCAGAAATGGAAGTAGCCATATTTAGTCGAGGGTATATAAGTCGATTCTGTACTAAGAGATAGATGACAATGACTATGGTGGATATTCACGGATATCAACATGTTGACTGGTTGATCAACTGGTCGTACGGATAGTACAGTACAGTGGATTTCCATTCGGAAATACTAGTTGCAGTCAACTCCATTGCTGCTGATTGCTAATACGAATTGCTTTTACTACTCCATTGGGAGCTGTTTGATAAGTCGAATCAATTTTAATCGTAACAATTTAAATAAATAAGATGAATTTAATTCAATTTTCTTTAGAAAATGGAAGATTTGCACTGTTTACACAATGAATCCAAAAAATAGAAAGTAGACAGTAATACTTTGCATACCTCTATTTCAATTTAAACATATTGATGCGTGGTTCAAAGGGTCAAGGGATTAAGGTATTATCTGGCATCGTGGGATTAAGACTGTTCCTAGCATTAAGAACAAGAGATTATCGGGCATCGACGGTTACTAGAATCGAGGTCTCACCTGATTGGTCCTCAGCCCAGGAGGACTGAGATGAGATAGGTTATTTCGCTATGTGTACCTCTGTTGTTCTAAACAAAGTTAGTCAATAAGTCAATAAAAATATAGATTGTGTAGTAGACACTCGAAACTAAAGCATATCCAAATTTCAAGGCGATCGAGTCAGTAGTTGTTCAGTTAAAAATTCCCAAACTTCACCTTTTTTTCAGGTGGACAGTCGGCTGTCGTTGCGCGGCAGATCAACCTCCAACGCTTCATAGGTGAAGTTTAGTTCAAATTTGAGAATTTTTTGCCTGACATGTTCAATGTTCGCGTGGGTTTTTAATGAGTCCCCCTTAATTTTATGCTTTAGCACAAACTTTTTTTTAGTTTTTTTTCTTTTTAAATTAGTTCCATAAAATAATTATTTTGCATACTTTAAAAATATCTTATAAAGTTCATTTTTTTAAAATGAAAAATTTTTACTACTTGTGTTCAGTAGATATTAAAATTTAAAAATATCAATAAGGAGTAGACTTTTTTCACTTTAGATATTTCCACAAATTTTTTTTATTTTTTTTTAAAAAAGGGGAAAAAATAGACAAAAATGTTTTGAAATTTCATTTTAAGTATTATTTCTGGTCATAAATTTTTATCAACTGTAATAATTCTATTATAAGAAATTCAGAATATGATTTAAATATTTAGTTCTCTACCGACAAGAGCCGGAAGAGCCTCAATTAGAAGAGAAGTTAGAGATTTGCATATTGGCAGAATCAGACAATGGAATATTCAAAAATATTACAAGCACTGATCCATTGGTACGTAGGAGCTAATATTTTTTAGTTTACTTATTAGTCTGTTCATATGTTCAGTTTTTTTTATGTAAAGATACAGTCATATCTTGAACTTACAGCCGGCGTTACGTTCCAGAAAATAGATTGTTTCAATATGAAACAATGATTCAGTATTACAACAATAAAGTTCTAGTCCTTCAGTTATAATCTGCTTCGTGCAGGTCTCTTCAAAAGTCCACTCACGAAATTCTATCTCATTAATTTTCACTTTCTCGTAATTTATCAACTCGATAAATACTTCCAAAATAATAATTAATATCTTCTAAATAAATCACACTTGATGAAATATTTAATCTTAATGTTCACTTCACTAACTTCAAATAGATTCACTAATTCACTACTTTGTTGAATTAATTTCACGCACTTAATTTTTCGTTGCACTAAATTTCCATGCTTTCCGCATTCACTAATGTGGGAGGATTGTATATATGAATAATTGTCACTTAGGTTCCACACAATAAATTTTCTAAACGGCATTTTAATTTATTTACTTGCCTGTACTGGTTTAGCAGAGCATATTAAGTCTTTAAGAGTAAGGAGAAAATAAAAGCAAAACTGATTTAAACTTGTTTTATAAGCATTAAATATTTACAAGATGTGAAACAGTTGTTTCAAATAGTCTATGAATCTATCATGTAGATTTCAATCACTTAAAGTTCTTTACTTTAAAGTTTAAAGTTCCTTTGAATCTTTCTTGACATCAACTGTTCGATTAACAACATTGATAAATGGCTTTTTTCATCTAGTGTAATAATTACTAAAGTTTATTTTAATGTATAAACTCATTAACACATAGAACTTTCTTATGTCTCATATGTCTTTTAACTTGTATGAGATGGCTATAAACAATGTTCACCGTATGTGCTATAACATTACTTAATTATATGAATGTTTAAGTAAACTTGATTTCTCCAATCCTTTCTTGACTAAACATTCTAGTATTATAGTCTTTACCAAAACACTCTAAACAGTTTATAATCATAACTTGAATACTTCAATCGAATAATCTTTGACCTCGTTGAAATAATCTTTAAAAAAAACCTCTTGCTAATAAACACAAATGTTCCTGTATAAATACTTAAATCCTTTCAACTTTACAGTTCTTTAACTTTAGTTGATTCAGTCCAACATTTATAATAAGTCGATTTCCCTTGACTTCAACAAATCCTAGCAGTAATGGTTTTACTTGAAATAATTAACTTTACTGTTTCTTTAATCTACGAATAAATGTTAATGTGTTGGTAATGTTTAATCTTTAATGTTCATTAATTTACGTTCAGCTTTGTCCTACACTTCATTTTCTTGTGTTCGAAATTCTAACGATGGCTCCTTTTCCATATTCTCGATGGGTGAAGTAAAATAGAAATCCTACTTACTAAAGTTCAGCAACAATTCATCAATATCTCGTCAATCCCAGTCAAACGTTGAAGATAATACCTTGGCAAAATTCCACTTTGGTCTGCCAGTCTTCATTTGCGAGATTCAATCTTTTGGGCCTAACCGTTTATTAAGAATTAATTTAACTTTACTATTAACCCTTACTTATTTAATTCTCAAGGCCGTCCGCCTTTTACTGAACACAATATGAGTTTAAAATCAAAAACTAATCTATAGCACAATCGGAAGGAACTCATCCGATTCCCATTTTCAAAACCTTAGCATCATTGCTATTTCGGTTTTCATCGTAACGCCATTTTTCGATCCTCTAGGATTCACCATTAACAATTGAACGTCCGCGTTCATGCTGTGTTCAACACATCCATTGTTCTCACGTGCTTACACACAACAAAAGAACATACTCTTAACTTTCGGTTTTAATGAAAAATAAAAAATATAAATATTTCAAAGCCTTGATGTTAGTTTTAATTTAATTTTATCAGGGATTAAAAATTCAATTTCTCACAAAACTCCCTCTGCTTTGAACATATTTTAAAACATAATCTCAGTCCTACTAATGCTTCAAATTTACTTAACTTTGTATTTGCTAGAAGCTACGTTAGTCTATTTACTGTGTTCTTTTATAGACACTGCACATTCAAGGATTATTTCTTTGTCATCGATATCATACTCCTTTTATCTTATTTATTCTTCGGTTCCTATTTCCGCCTCATCTTCACTACTAGTAAACAGATGTGTCAATCTTCTTATTCGCTCCGCTTCCTTTCTTTGTACTTCCCTGTTTGTAGTCGGGGAATTTGCGTCATCTTTATTCAATGACGTACCGTGACTTTGCTTGCGAGCTGATTTAGTTCCTCTTGATTGACTTTCTTTACATTGGTCGTATTGTCTACGTTTAAGTGATTTCTGACGATTTTCATGTTCTTGAATCTTAAAGTGGCAAGTAGGAATACCAGTCTTCTGTTGCCTTGTGGTTTTTCCCGATCTAAGTTTCATGCCTTGGTCTTCACCACGATTAGATTCATCAGATCCATCTTCTGATTCTCGAACTAATCCAGTTTCATTTTCTGCGTCTTCTGACTCACTTGATTCATCTTCCGACTCAGGAACCTTTTCTGTTTCCCTTTCTTCGTCTTCTGAATCACTTGATTCGTCCGTTTTAGTCTTCGATGACGAAAAGGCTTCCACGTATTCTTCTTACGTAACCTCTTTGGTTTTCAGAATGTCCACTCCCAATGAGTTTTCATTTACGTACGCATTCCTCGTTTCTTCAATGCTACGCTTCCCAGGGATCCAAATTTTATATCCCCTCACCTTTGGAGAATATCCCACGAATATTCGTTTAATTCCTCTTTCGTGGAATTTAGATTTCCTTTTAATCTTAGGAACTTTTACATACGCCATACTTCCGAATTTCTTCAGATGTTTCACGCTGGGGCAGTATTTGTTATCGTTCCAAACCATTAAGGGAATTTTATCTTTAATTGTTTTGCAGGGTGTGGTTAATCAAATAGTTCGAACATTCGATAGCAAATATCCAAAAACTCAGAGGTAGCTTGATGCAATTAAAAGAGTCCTTGCGGTGTCTAGTAAAGTGCGATTAAAACGCTCCGCAATTCCATTACTCTGTGGACTGTATGGACTGGACTGAGAGTGTTTAATTGCCTTTCTTCTCAGATAATCTCGGACATCATCGTTGATATATTCCCTGCCTTGATCCGACATGAGACGCTTGACTTTCTTATTCATGTGGTTCTCGATGAAGTCTATGAAGTTCTTTATCTTCTCTGGTACTTCAGTCTTTGACTTGATCAAGTAGACAAAACTCCCATTTTGTCCTTGGTGAGTATGGCTTCTACCTCTTCTTATTTGAGGGTAGTGTTTTATCTTCCACACTGACCAGATGGCTTGGGAGATACATTTGATAGCGTATAATGGCAGTCCCTATCTGGGCTTGATGCTGAGCTTTACAGCTTTACACTGAGCAGGAGGCCTTATCAGATACCAGCGGTACCCGGCATACGTTGCAATGCCACTCAGAGAGAGAAAGTATTTTTGTTTTAATTCTGTTTATTGAAGTGCATTTGGATACACAATATTTTTTGTTTTCCGTCTGGTGCATATACGAAAAAATCACAAGGTTTTCCGACGCTTAAGCAGGCCACATACACCTGTCCACGTGTTGTCCCTGTGCTTTATTGATGGCCATTACAAATGCGAGTCGCGCCGGAAACTGCAAATGTTGAATCCGGAAATTGAATCCACTCATTTGTTAAAACGACTTGCGTATCAGATGTTGCAAAATGGTTCTACTAATTCAGAAACCTTCGCGAGCGTGCGCACAACAACTCACCAAAGTTTCATCGCAATCTGATGAATGGTATAGGAACGCCTACGGGAGAAACAAACAAAGAAACATTCATTTTTATATATTAAGATTGACAAGAGAGACATACTGCACCTGGGGAGCCAGTGGTTGGGGGAAGATGCTAACCCAGTGCTCGCAAATATTAATAAGCGGCCAAACTCATAGGAGGGGCTACCAATCGAATGGACCTAAGCTGGATACCTGACGAGAAGAAAAGATAACAGATGGTCTAAAAAATAGTAACTGAGTGGACTCCTAGAGAAGGTGAAAGAACATGAGCACGCCCTAGAAAGAGATAGAGAGAGATGAGCTGGAGGAGATGGCTGGACTGAAATGAATAGTCTTGAAAGAAGACGGGAGGAGGTGGCGAAGCCTTCGTTCTGCAGTGAATATCAACAGACTGATTAAGAAGGTGATGATGATGATGACGCTTTATGCAAGGGTGTTTTTTGAATTGACAGTTTTTTTAGATTTTTAATTTCAATTTTCAAAAAATTGAAGAATATAAACGAAAAAGTTTTTTTCTGGCAATATTGTTTGAAATGTATTGGAGTAAGATTCTGGAACACAATTAGTTTAAATTCTAGATTAAGAAAAGAGAAACAACAATAAATCGAAAAGGAAACCAAGAAACATTACGCCATTGGGCAACAGTAAGTCGGAAGAACTTAAAACCTACTTTCCTTAAATACGATGTTGTATATTTTTTTTGTTCTTTTAAAGTAAAAAAGATAACAACGAAAAGGCTACTTTTTTTTTAAAACAACTAAATATAAAAAAGTAGAAGTTTTGCATTTATTGAAATAAAGTAGATTCACATTTATTTACGTAACTTTAAAATAATCTTAAAAACTACAATGGATTAGCAAAAGGATTTAATATCCATTAGTCAAACAATCAGAGATTAACAGAAATAGGATCATTGTTTATATTTCAATGATTTTCTATGGGAAATAGGATAGAAATC
>JAFIDM010008419.1:36102049-36145628 GCA_023159025.1 Thereuonema tuberculata | reverse complement strand
ATTTCCGTAACTACGAATATAATTGGTAGAGACTTCAAATTTGGTATATAAGTAGGTAATTATAATCACCCTTTTTCATGATTTTTTGAAATTCCCACGGGTTCGGGAATAACGGGGGTTTATTTTTATTATTTTAACGAGAGGTTTTATTTAATAAGATATTTCTACGAGATTTTCGGGATAGATATAGATTTGTAATGAGATCAGACCTTTTGAGTTGTTGTTGTTTTTTGTTGTTTTTGTACCAACCGGGATAGTTCCAAGTGATCTCGCAATTGCAATTTCTTTATCATCCACATTAGGGCATTTTTGTAACCCAGGCGAAGAATGGGTCGGTTTGTTAGGAGAAATATAAAATGAAAATAATGAATCATGCAGATGTACATAATTAAAAATTAGAGGTTTCATATAATAAGATTAACCATTTGTGACTAAACTGAAAAAATCCAGAGAGTTCATTTCACTTTTTGCGTGGGGTACAGAAGGCGATATTGTTGATTATTCAGCAGTCGTAAATCGTAGACACCAAACACTGTACGAAGAAAATATGAAGAAACAAGTGAGAAAAGATCTAATATTAAAAAAAATAAAATTAATATTTAATCAAATTCATATATAAATATTAAAGAAAAAATCCTTAAAAAATAAATTAAAATTGGAATTACCCCTGAAATAATGTAGGCTTGTCCAACTGCGTGCTGATAAAACATATTTAGAATTCAATAGACCTTATGACTGAAAGTGGAAATCCCTTAGTGTGGAAATATTTGATTTTCATTTAAATTGACTGCATTTTGTAGGATGTAAAAAGTAAGGTTTAAATGTACATATCTTTGGTTTTGGTTTTTTAATTACGTAACATTAAAATTGTAGTGCTTGAAGGTTGAATGCTTCGAAATAGTAAAATAATTACTAAGATAAGAATTTGTCATAACAGTTTAGAACTTTTTAA
The DNA here is from genome assembly GCA_023159025.1 of Thereuonema tuberculata. Classification (NCBI taxonomy): domain Eukaryota; kingdom Metazoa; phylum Arthropoda; class Chilopoda; order Scutigeromorpha; family Scutigeridae; genus Thereuonema; species Thereuonema tuberculata. The sequence continues at coordinate 36,144,676 of JAFIDM010008419.1, read as the reverse complement.
AATTATTTTCAGAGAAGATTTACAATAACTCGAAAACAACTTGAAAAGTTGACCTTTTTTATCTAACTTTGTAGTGTAAATCAATTTTTGTAAATTATGGTGTTCAAATATTGTGTTTCTGAATTACTTCTAGAACAATCAATATTTAACAATTAATTCATTATAATAAAGATTTTTTGAGATCTTTTTAAATTTTCCTTGTTACACTAAGATCTTAAAAAAAATCTTTATTATAATGAATTAATTGTTGAGATCTTTTTAAATTTTCCTTGTTACACTAAGATCTTAAAAAAAATCTTTATTATAATGAATTAATTGTTAAATATTGATTGTAATAAAAGTAATTCAGAAACACAATATTTGGACACCATAATTTACAAAAATGAACTTACAGTACAAAGTTAAAAAAGGTCAACTTTTCAAGTATTTTCGAGTTATTGTAAATCTCTTGTTTTCTTAATTCTATTTTATTAAAAATTTTATGTATATTTTTAGTGGGTAACATTAGTAGGTAAATTTAATTGAATAGATATAGAATATATCTTATTAGATATAGAATATAAATTGTATGTGCCTTGTTTTTAATAATAAAATTAATGGTAATGATTACGTTAATACCCAACCCAAACCCTCAGGTTTTAAAAAGTAATTTATTCCTTTTAGAATCTGAGGGATTATTTGAATATTAACGTAATCATTACCCTTAAGTTTATTATTATGAAAGCAGGCACTTACAATTTATATTAAATATTTATTAGATACTAAATTATATTGTATATTTAGACATTCATTGATAAAAAGAATTATTTGTTAATAAAAAAAAGTCATGAATTATACAAAAAAAAAAGCAATATTAGCCTGTTAAACTATTAATATTATCAAGATGTATTTTCCTTAGATTTAAAAAGCTTAGATCAATTTTAAATTTTAATTTGAAAACATCAAGTGACTTTAAAACAACAAAAATATTTAAAAAGTGTAAATTCGAGGCCCTGCAATTTTAAAATAAAAGAATTGTAATATCGAAAATTTTTAGCAAATGTGTTTATTTGTTATGTTATTTTATTATCAGTAGAAGCTTGCATCGTAAGTAATGAAAACTGGGTCAACGTGCATTTCTATCAGTAATCCTAATTACTCAGAGCTCATTTGTAGAGAACTACAGTAGTTTTCAAAAACGAAGGGTATGCCATATATGGTCATTACGTAGCGATCGATTTTGTCAGTAACAAACATCACCCGTCATGACGTCATCAACTTCAACTCCGAATAGTCAGTCCAAGATGGTGTCGTTTTGTGATCGCATAAGAGTGACCAACAAAGGAGAAATTTTGCATAGTCAAGCAAGGAGAATAGTGTGGAACGTTTGTAATTATTTCAAGTTTAATTATTATGATGTATTCGTAACTGTAGAAAATACAAAAACCAGAAGGTTTTCGTAATGTTTATGAGATTCAGTTATGGATTTTAGCAATAGATGGCACTGTTATGTCCTGGAAACGTCAATCTATAAGGAAATTACGTCATCAAAAGCTCTTCTTTCATGAACTGAACTGTAGTAGACGAAACTCAACCGCACGTGATAGCAAAGAGATATAGCCTAATACACCAGAAGAGATATTGCAAATAAAACAAAATTTAGTTGAAGAAATCACCACTAGGGGAGATTATGACGCCTCGAAAGAAAACAAAAACCGGTAATTACGTGCATTCTGCGGATTTTGTTGACGATTGAACTACTAGTTAACATTCTATAATTTTAAATAGTATGTTTCTCAACTCAAGTGTTTATGTTGGTAATTTACATTTTTCCGCTAATGTGATTTTTTTGAACTATTCATCTCTTCCCTATACCAGTTAAGAATAGCTATATTTTTTCTGTTGATTCTCTACAAATTCTTCTGAATAAAAACTTTCAATTAAATTCATTAAATTAAATGATGTAAAACAAAGTTATTAAATCTTACTAATTTAATGAGTCAAATATATAAGATTATAAATACAGTTACGGCGGTTAACCTTCCTCAGTTCTTCAGTTAAATTAACCGAGTTTAAACATCTCTGGATAAAATTATAAATTTGTTATAGATCCATGATTCCAAGTATTATTTCTTAAAATCTGATTTGATACTTGGGATAATAGTTTGGATAATAGAAGAGAAATGTATTATTTATTTATTTATTTGTAACTTAACTGTTATTTTTCTAATTTCATTACTTCTTAGTGATTCCTGTCTGTGAATTGACAACGTGTCATGAACACGCGATTTGTTCAGTGAACGACACAGAGATTGTTTGCACTTGTAACCAAGGCTACGAAGGAGATGGATACAACTGTTCAGGTATTGAATTTATTTTAAAGGTTTCATTTATTTAATTAAGAATTAATTGAATATCATTAAGAAAAGAAAACTACTTGGACAAATCTTATGTAAAAAAAAAAGCAAAATTAAGAGAAAAATTAAATTTATAAAAAAAAATGTAGCATTCACGAAATCTATTTAGAAAAAAAGCCTTTTGTCCTTCCCTATTTTCATTTGCTTCCTATTTACTTCCTAAATGATGTCTTACATTTCATTTTCTAAGTCTGGCAACCAACAAAAAAAAAACTGAAATTTAAGATAATTACGCAGAATACCGAACCTTTGGAAATTAAGTGAAAATTCGTTATTCAAACTAAATATATTTATTCAATTACTCAATTAAAATGGTATCCAAACCCAACAGTGAACTACTTTTATCCCAGTGTTCCTTATCTTAAGCAAACTTCCGCTGTATTAAATTAAAGATTTTTCAGACTTTTTGTACCTAATATTTTTTGATATAAATTCAAGTGTAAATTCTGACAAAACAATTTTATAAAATGAAGAAGACGCGATTAGAAGAACCAAACTTTATAATAAATAAATCTAAAGATGTGAGTAAGATTATTAGAATCATAATTATTGTTTGGGCTAAATGTTAACTCTCTTCACTGTGGTCTGAAGGAGCAGGGTTCAATCTCCGACGGAGGTCGGCATTTTTTCACTCTGAATTTTCCTCCAGACGGTCCTCAGGTCCACCCAGACATCTGAAAAATTGTTACCGGATTTCTTTCCTTGGGTTGGCGTCGGGATAACCACCTTAGTTCAATCTTTCTCGAAACGCTGGGAGCCTTTTCTCCAGCGACAGTCAAGGACCACATTTTCTGTGACCTTTAACTTTAAACAATCATTGCAGTTCTATAAGAAATTTTTTATCACATAGATCTGTTTCCTTTTTCATTGTTATTAATAAAAAGTAATTTGAAATTTGTTGATATTCTTAATGATAACGATTAAGTGACATCTTTTCTGTTTTCCTTTAGTTACTGATCCCTGTTTAACCATATCCTGTCATGAAAATGCTTCTTGTGTTGTTGATGGCCCTTATCCCATTTGCCAGTGTTTAGATGGTTTTGTAGGTGATGGATACACATGCTTTAGTAAGTTTCTATCAATTCACTTATACTCATGTTCAAATATATTATATTTACAGTAGACATAGGGGCTGTTCAAAAATGACGTCAGGTCTTAGGAGGGGGAGAGGGGGTGTAAAATTTCTGACAGAACCTGACAGGGAGGGGGGGGAGGGGTCGAAGAAATTCTGACGTCAGGTTATTATTCAAGCACAAACATGAGTTTTTTAATAGAGGAGCAGTTTTATTACGAGACTTTAAACGGCGCCACTTGTTGTTACAAGATAGCAGAAAGCATTTGGTAACTTTGTTTCAAATAGTGTGGAAGCAGTTATTGTGCGAATTGGTGTTTTACTTTGCTACTTTACTACACTTACTTTGCTTCTTTGACTTTATTGAAAAATCATAAAAAGATTCATCCAAAGCAACGTAAAACAAGAGCTCCTAAAGCAAAGAAAATCTTCCGAAAAGAAAACAATCACATTTTGGCGCAGGTTGAAGATGAAATAGTGAAAAAACTATTGAGTGGATTGACACAACGTATTCGAGGCAAATGAATTCGAGGCTTTGAAAGAAGTTCCAACAGAATCATCGCAAGCAGTCGAGAGTACAATCCAAGTAGTTTCATTGGATGATCATTTGAAGAACTTATGGGAAAACATTGAAACGTAAGTAAAAATAAAGTTTTCGTAATTTACAAAATTATTTTTTATCTGACCTGATGCAGGGAGGGGGGAGGGGGTATAAAATTTCTGACAGAACCTGACAGGGAGGGGGGGAGGGGTCTAAAAATCCGATTTTTCACCTGACGTCATTTTTGAACAGCCCCATAGTGATTTTTTTTTTATTAGCAATATTAATCATCAGCTTTAATTGAAATTAAAATTTTTTAGTTTATTATTTTTTTGTAATTTCTAAATAATAATTAAAGATATTAAATTTAATAAAAAATAAACTAATAAAAGATGTTAAAAGAGAACTAATAATTTTAAAAACGAAAAAAAAAAAGCAATGAAAAATGCACAATTGTTTGCTTTCACGCCTTGAGGTATCATCGACGGAAATCTGGGACAGCTGTTTCGTCCTTATTAGGACTCATCAGCCAGATTTACCCTCGATGATCAGACTCAGAACGCGTGAAAACCTATGGATCTTTCTCCTGCTTTCGGAAATATGTTCCCGCAAAAACAACTATAGAAAAATCGCTATGTGACCAGAGCGGGAGAAAGATCCATAGGCGTTCACGCGTTATGGCTGAAAATAAGAACTGTATCGATGAACTTTAAATTAAACGTTAAAGTTTAAATTAAACTTTAAATTATCGTTACTCTATTTTTGAAGTATTTCAACAGAATTCGATATGATAATGATTTTTCTTACTGTAAGTTTATTTTTATATACAAAGTTTTGATATTGTGTTCTGATGAAGAACTTTACCTCAAGTATATTTAATATTCAAGCATGTATATTATTTATGAGTACATGTATGTTTCAAGTTAGAATGTTCTGCTTAAAACTACAAGTAATTTAATGATATCAATTTTGTATAAATATAAAATTTAAAATATCGTATTACCCAAAAATAGTTTTTTTCCACCACATTGTACTTTGAAACATATTTTTAAAAGAAAATTGTCACCTACCACCGTCCTCACAAACTTGAATGTTAAATCTTTCACACGTTTTCTTCTTTGATGTATTTAGCTTCATATCGAAATGGAAGACGTTTCTTCAACAGTGAACAGTACTGTCCTCAAAATGAAAGATCACCGGCGGAAGTTTGAACTGCGCAGCCCTTCCGGTAGCTGATCAATTACGTTTTCCTGTCACAATGGACGCCCGTCGTCTGTTTTCACTGAGAAAGACATGTTGATAACGCCAAATTAAAACTTCTCTCGACTATTTACCGTTATTTCAATACCAGTTGCTAACAATAAGTATTTATATAAATAAATAAATATATATTATTTATAAATACAATGCTGTTTTGCAAAGTAACAAGCCTTTACCGTAATGGCGACGTCCTGTGATAAACTCATACGGAAGTGCCTGACCAGAGTAATCGATGATACATGCGCAGATCTCACAAAAACAGGGCAGCCATCATTCATTTTGAGGACAATAATTATCGAGGTTTACATGTAAAGAGCGTATATGTTATGTTCTTTAATTCTGAGTGAGTTGATGGTTATCGTTGATTCTTTGACTATATAATAAGTCAAACTGTTTTAGTATTAGAGTAACTAGATTGTAACGGTGTTTGTGGGAGAGTTTTTGGAATCTAAAGACAACGAGTCAAGTTCTGGAACTGAACTGAATTAATTTATTAAACGAAAAACATTGGGTTTTTTTAGTATTTACACTGAAGAATTTGATTGGAAGATTAATTAAAATGTACAGAATGATTGTATAAAAACATAACGAATTTGAATTAAGTGATTCAACGACAGCAACAGAAAAAAATTTAAAAATAAACAGAACATCACTAATTAGGAAATGCAAAGGAATAAATAACAAAAAATACAGATAAATAAATGATTTCTAAAAATATTTACACATAAACTGTTAAATATTACAAAGTTTTTTTTCTCGTACTTTAGATTCTTTCTTAGTTATTTTTTTTACGATATTTTTTTATTTCTAATTCCTTTCAAATACATCAACTTTTTTTTTTTTTTTTTTTTTTTTTTTTTTTTAAAAACACTTTAAAACAATTTTAAAAATACTTTTCTGAGCTATGGAGCCCAAAACCCAACATATATTCGCAGCCATCTTGTATTCGAACCGTTATTTTAAAAATAATCAACTGAATACCTTCAAAGACTCACTAATTGATATACATTCTAATTCTTGATTTCAGAAAATCCCTGTTCTTCTGATTCTTGTCTAAACAATGGCGTGTGTCAACCGTTGCTGAACGGAAGCGAAGGGTTTTTATGTCTGTGCCAATCACCGTTTGTAGGAGACAGATGTCAGTGTCGCAATGATTGGTGTGACATTTATCAAGATAAATGTGGAGACCTCCTGTGCGAGTCCCTGTGTACGACTTATTCCTGTCGTTGCAACAACACAGGATTTACAATCGATCTACAAAAGAAGACCTGTGTTGGTAAAACCGTATTCTAGCTCACATCTTAAAAAATGCAATTGCAATAGTTTTCACTTTTCAGTTTATTTTTTAGAATAATTTAAAAAAAAAAAAAGTACATTTCACTAAATACAAAGTATCCTTCTTCATCTTACTTAATATTGATATAAACCTGCCTATACCACCACTGCATATATTTTGCCTACATCATTGTTTTAAGTATGCCTACACCACTGCTGTGCATTCGGTATTAAACGTTTTTATTCTTTTTTTTATCATTTATTATTTTTAAATCATGATTTTCAGTTAGAGTTCCTTATCTGATTATTCTATTTTTCTTCCTGCTTATTTCATTCCTACTCTATTTTTATTAGATATCGATGAATGTGAGGCATTTGATACTTGTGATCAACCACATCAAATCTGCAAGAATTCCTTCGGAAGTTACAGATGTGAATGTGAGACTGGCTACAGAATAAATCCAAACACCACACAGTGTGAAGGTAATATAAGTAAATATGTAAAAGTTAAAATTCTATTGAGGAATAGCTGGAATATTTGTCATTGAGCAAAAGTTACCAAATTTTCAAGATAAGTTGATTGGAAATAGAAAACAAAAATATACCAATAAAAAATTGTGTTTTCAAAATGGTGGATCTGCACACATTTAACTTAAACATTAAACTTTAGAAATTCCTGAAATAACTTTAAGCATAATAATAACAATGGGTGCATATTTCCTTAAAACCTTGCGTTTTCTTTCTTTTCTTTTTATTTGGTCGTGAAAAATATCTTTTTTTTTTTTTTTTTTTTTAAATTAGCATCTGTTGAATTAAAACAGATAGTATTTTTTTTTTCATTTTCTGAAACAAAAACAAAATAAATTCAAAAACGCTTAAATGGTATGAATCCATTTAATTTTAATCATATTTAAGCTCGCGCAGACATTAAGATCCTGACTCAAGCAACTGCAGGCGACTGCAAACCTTCTATTTCTTTTATATATGTCTTTTACCAATGCACCTAAAATTCTGAAAATTTAAATATGAACTGGAATTTCCATTTTCCTGTTTTTAATTTTCAAAATATTCTACAATTAATTAAATTAAAACTCAAAAACAGTCAATTTTTTTGGATGTTTTCGAGGTTTTACTCGATACTTTCAACTTTAAAAAAATTGACAAAACAAAAAATTTATAAAATAATGTCAAATAATAATAAATATTTAAAATATTTATTATTAGTGCAATAGTTAATTTCTAAAAAAGTAATTTAATCTCACGTAATATAACACAAAACACAATTTTTATTTTTAAAACAATTAACTATAGCACTAATGATAAATATGTTTTATCATTATTTTATAAATTTTTTATTTTGTCAAATTTTTTATCATTTCAGGTTTTATCAAGTTTTTTTAAGTTGAAAACAACAAGTAATACCTCAAAAAAATCCCTAAAAAATTGACTGCTTTTTTTAGTTTTAATTGAATTAATTATAGAATATTTTGCAAATTAAAAACAATAAAATAGAAATCCCAGATGCTTCACAAGTTCATATTTAAATTTACAGAATTTTAGGTGCATTGGAAAAAGAAATAAATAAAAGAAATAAAAGGTTTACAGTCGCCTGCATTTGCTTAAGTCAGGACCATTATAATAACGATTATAATAACTCCGTATTGAAGAATGGATCTTCCTAATTGCGGACATCCACTTTTAACAGGTTGATTGATGTAAAGTCTGCAAGTGAAAAAAAGCAATTAACTAAAGTAAATTTAAAAATAAATAAAATTGAATTATAACTAACAACTTAGCAATGATTATAATAGTTATCATGTAACAATTAATAACAATGTTACTATGTTAAAGTGTGATTAAAGTTAATAATTCATTTTCTTTGCAGATGTAGATGAATGTGAATCGTTACCTTGTGATACAAACGCCGTTTGTACCAATACTGAAGGCTCTTATTTTTGCACGTGCTATGATGGATATCAACAAAATGGAAGGAATTGTGAAGGTTAGATAAGATTTTAGTAAAAACTAGTCGGCTACCCGTCGCTTCGCTCCGGAAGCCTCGCGTATGTAACGGAAAACAATTTGTTATTTATTAAAAAAAACACACACACAAATTACATCAAGTAAAATAAAACTAAATTTTTTTTTTAAGTTTTTTTTTTATTTTAATTTTTGATATATATATTCTCTCAATTCACGACTGCTTTTAGAATCAGCGTGTGAATCGTATATCTGTGATATATATTTTTTTTTTATAGAGATTAGAATATAATCCTTGTGGTCTAATGCCTAAGACGTCTAACTTCGGAGCAGAAGGTTGCATGTTGGATTCCAGTAGATAACTTGTAGAAATTATTTCTATTTTTGTAAATTACAATAATTGCACCAGACCGACAGAGAAATAAAAGATTTTCGTAATATAGATACAATTTTCAGTCGCTTTGAGCTACAAATAGTGAGCTTTCAGTATTCTACTTAATAGAAATAGTGCTTCTTTCTTTCTTGAGTCTCTTTTTTTTATTTCCATTGATACTTTACAGTGGTTTTTGAGTTAGAAATAGTGATTGTTTTTGAGTAACAAATAGCGATTTTTCAGTATTCTACCTAATAGAAATAGTGATTATTTTTTTTCTGTTCTCTTTTATCCAATTCCAATTGATACTTTTCAGTGGCTTTTGAGTTACAAATAGTGAAAATTATCTATATCTATTAGCTAGGCCATCAGATTGTTCGATATAGATATTTGAAGAAGAGATTTCAGATGGACGTTAGTTGATATAGATGATAAATGAAGATCATAGCTTGTATACGAAATTCTTCGCAACAAATTGATTGTGAGTGTTCTTTAGAGTGAAGATAATCAAATTCTGTTGAATTGTGACTCAAAGACCTAAAGTTGTATGTGAGTTAAGACAACGTTTTCCAATTATATGGCAACTTTATTTAGAGTTTGTCCTTGAGCTTTATTGATAAATATCGCATAAGAAGGTCTGATCGGAAATTGTTTTCTTGTCAAGGTGAATGGAAGTAGATTATCGCATGGTTCCATAGACATGGATGAAAACAAAACATAGACATGGATGAAAACAAATCTCCTTTGTGAGTTCTGTTATAATTTCGGTTTCTATGAGATCATTATCGAATGAACAGCATTTAAGTTGAGTTCCATTGCAGTATGCAAACTTGGGATTGATGTTTCGCAACAATATTATTGGAGATCCAATCTTCAATCACAAACGATGTTGAGGAATTCCGCTGAGATTCAATGCGTTCAGACACTCGGGCATATAGAGATGTTCGTGTCGTGAATTATCAGAAGTGTCAATTTTATTCGCACTTGTATTGTAGGCTCTGTAGTCTCTCCTTGTATTCTTAGACTTATCATTCGATTGATGTTATCGACACTCTCGTTCATCTCGTTTATCCAATTGATACTTTTCAGTGGTTTTTAAGTTACAAATACTGATTTCTCAGTATTCTCTCTAATGGCGTATCGCGTCTTTCTTTTTTGACTTTCTTTTTAATTACAATTTGACAGATAAGTCAAAAAAGCAATATGGAGAGAGTTGAAGTTTCCATGGTCTAATGGGTAAGATGTCCGACTTCGGATCAGAAGGTTGCAGGTTCGATTCCTGTCGCGGATGTTTCATTGAAAAAATTCTTTCTATTTTTCATTCTCACAGAAAACTGCGCCGGACAGACATACAGACAGACACACAGACAGACAGACAGAGAAATAAAAGATTTTAGTAATATAGATTATAACAAATCCGTTTCTAAAAAATATCGTATTTTCTTGCATTTACAGTATGTCTTAAAAAATGTCTTCACATTTGTGTTACTATACTATGAGTAGGTATCAAATTTCTTTCGAACCCTCGATATTCGGTGATAAAAAGCGTCCTCTCATGTTAAATATAACGTTTCCGATAAAAAAAAATCCTATGGATTAATCAATGAAACCAACTGGAAGCTACATTTCAAACACTGATTTTATCATTCTTGGATAATTAGTTATGTAAATCAAAATCTAACGGACAAATATACTTATTGTATCTAAAAATTGCATTTCAGACTTTGTCTTTTCAGGTGAGAGTCATGTTAATTTTATTGGAGTTAGAGAGATTGGAAATAGACTTTATGTATCATCCTGTTAATCCTTATTATCAATATTATGGTGGATATTTCGGCAGCTGATTCAGAACAATAAGACTAGCTCGCAGTGGTGTAGCGTGGGTTCAGCCGCCAGGGGCGTAGGCCAAATTCGCCGCCCCCTTATTTAGGCATTTAAATTTTGCCGCCCCGAAAAAGTGCCACCTGGAAAGAAAATCATTCATTGTAGCAGGTTAATTGAGTCAATGTGAACAATCCGAGCACAAAATAAAACACGGGGAATTACTGCAAGGCAACTGGTTAGTACAGGCGGTGTTGCCAGTCGCTAGAGCGAGCGAGAAGACTACACTCACTTAAATAAAGATATTCTCCGGTCACAGATTGAATAATAAAATGTTCCGTGCTCAATTTAATAGATCCGAATTATAGATGCGAGAAAAATATGAAAAGAAATGGTTCAAATTTTTAATTCAGATTACAAGATATTATTTATTGTGAAATTTTGCTGCTCCCAAAAAGTGCCGCCCTGGGCGAGCAGCCCCCATCGCCCCCGCTACGCTACTGGAGTAGCTCGACTAATCATAGAATCTGGCAGCATCTCCTTCATTTACACGACGCATGCGTTTAAATAGACTGTTTGCAAGGCTGTGATTGGTTGCCGTACTTTACAAATTGATTGGTGGATTTAAATTACACATTGGATTTAACTGATTATTTAACTAACATTCTAAATAATAATAAATTAGCGATCAGAAGTGGGGTCAACGAAAAAATGAAATAAAACAAAGAAATTAAATAACAAAGAGTGAAATAAATTAAAATACACTGCGAATAATAGCTTAAATTCTGATAAAAGTCATTATAATATTGACCAATTTTCTTACAGATATTGATGAGTGTGAGAGAATGTTAGACAACTGTCAGCATTCCTGTGTCAACACAGATGGAGGTTTTAATTGTACTTGCAAAGAAGGATTTGAATTGAAACAAGGAAATTTGTGTATTTGTAAGTAATTTATCTTGTCTATCTATAATAACTTGTGTATGAGACGTTTAGTTATTCAAAAGTTAGAAGATCAAATTCTACATCATCTTTTCTTTCTGTATATTTTCAGACCATGGTAATGACACTTGTACCAAACACTGTAAACACGGTCTCTGCTATCGAGAGTCATGTGATTGCTTACGAGGCTATTATTTCAGTAATGAAACTGGTTATTGTGAAGGTACAGTTTTATAACTACTAAAAATAATTTATTAAATTAGTTATTTATTACAATTACCCTTTCAATCTTATTTAGAAAACCATCTGTATCCGGTATGGGTTGCAATGCCCCTCAAAGAAAGAAAGTGTTTGTGTTTTAATTCTGTTTATTGAAGTGCTTTTGGATACACAATATTTTTTGTTCTTCCGTTTGGTGAATACACGAATAAATCAGAAGGATTTCCGACGCGTGAGCAGGCCACATACACCTGTCCATGTGTTGTCCCTGTGCTTTGTTGATGGTCATTGCAAATGCGAGTCGCACCGGAAACTGCAAACGTTGAAACCGGAAATACACTCATTTGTTGAAACGACTCGCGCACCAGATATTGTAAAATGGTTCTACTAATTCAGAAGCCTTCGCGGGCGTGCGCACAACAACTAACCAAAGTTTCATCGCAGTCTGATAAATGGTATAGGAACGCATACGGGACAAACAAACAAAGAAACGTTCATTTTTATATATGAAGAAGATAATAGCAACCGAATAACATATTCTGAAAGCTTAGATGTGTGACAGAAAACATAATGGTGCGTTCCACTACAGGCCATGCAGGTCCCTGAGGTTTAATCTCCCATTGATTTTCGACCAACGGGACTAGTTGAGGTTGGATGGCCAGCCCGACGCGTTCCACCGAATAAGAAAACCGGTACCCATTTGACAAGTGGACTGGGTGGACCCTAGGGTCGTCTGGAGGCGAAACAACCGAGGAAAAAATTTCCCAACCACCACTGGGAATTGAACCAGGCTCCTCCAGTCCTCACTGCAGCGCCTGAACCACTGGGCTACCGGATCCACGATAAAAACTATAAAAGATATATTAACCAGGACAGTACTGTTTCGAGGCTTATTGGCCTCTCTTCAGCCCGACCTATCCAGCCTTGATATATTAACCCTTTTATCACGTATATTTTTGTAATATATACAACTGCTTATTTAAAGATAGAATATATTTATTAACAGTTTCTTATTAATTAGTCATATCTTTACGATATCTACTAATTTGATATTATTTATTGATGTTTAATTTGTCAATTGTATTAAATGGTGCAAATAATAACTTTTTTATTAATAAACTGTGTATAGGCCCCGTCAATAATGACAGGAGAACAATGTGACGGCTTTTAGTTGAGATAGAGTATTTTAAGTAGACGTTTTTTTCTGTGTTTAGATATTATTTGTAATTACTTCATTCATATCGAGAAATATCTCTAACGAACCTTCAGTTCATCGCTGAGGGAGAGCTTCTGCATCTAATGATCATATGGCCTGCGCTTATAGTAGGCTAAAAAAATGAACATTGAAATATAAATTTTAATCTATTAAGCTAAAAGTAATGAGTTATTTATTTTTCTCTGGCTCTTCTCTCATTACGTCACACTCACACACATGAAGTGATAAGAGATATTTAACAATAATTTGAAATGTAGTCCCTGTAGCCTATTGGAGAAGATGTCTGACTGTGGATCTGAAGGTTGTAGGGTCGATTCCTCTCGCGGACGTTTCATTTAGAAATTATTTCTATTTTCACAAGAAATTAAAATTATTTTCCAAACACAGAGGAAGTGCGTTAGACACAGAAAGATGTGAAAAACTATATATGAGATCATTATTATTAAAGAAGAATGTAGCATTTGAAGCAAAAAATATATATAAAAAATTATAAAAGATATATCTGAAAACTATATGAGAGATAAATAAACATTTCTATAGATATTTTTTTTCTATTTCACTTGCTTATAAACACAATATATTATTATTATGTTTGTATGTTTCAAACCTTGGGTTTCCCAAGCAAAAACAATATGGCGGGTCAAGGACCAAAGCACATACTGCCAAGTGTAAAGATGTGTGCAAGAATGATTAGGGATGTGTGCTTGTGTCCAAAAATTTCCTAACTATGCGTGTAGTGTTGAGTACCACAGCCTTCTGCAGTTGTGCATAAGTGATTTTGTGAAGTCCTAGTGTGCTGAGACTGTGGTGCAATATGTGAGGCACCAGACCAGTGGCAGACAGAACGATGGGTACAACACGTACTCGATCCTGCCTCCACTGCTTCTGGAGCTCGTGTGCTAGATCAGTGTATTTACTGATCTTGTCTGCGTGAGTTTTCTGCATGTTCTTGCTGATAGGCACTGCAATATCAATTAGATAGGTCTGTTTGTTGACCTTATCAACAAGTGTGATGTCTGGTCTGTTGTGATGTATAGTTTTGTCTGTGTGAATGGGGCGGTCCCAGTATAGTTTATATGAGGGTGACTCTAATACACTTTGTGGTATGTACTTGTAGTACGGGACCGTGCTCTTAATAAGTGAATGTTTGTGTGCTAGTTGTTGATGAACGATCGACGCTACCTGATTGTGTCGGTGGAGGTAGTCTGTTTGAGAGAGAAGGGGACAGCCTGATATTACGTGGTCGATCGTCTCATGCGTAGTGTGGCATTTCCTGCATTTGTCGTCATGTGTGTTTGCATCGTGTAGAATGTGCTTCTTGTAGTTGCGTGTGGAGATGACTTGGTCCTGTATTGCGATCATGAACCCTTCGGTCTCCCCAAACAGCTCACCACTCGTCAGCCATCTGTTCGACGCTTCCATGTCGACATGAGGCTGGCTGAGTTCGTGATGATGTCTGCCATGGAGTTCCTTACGAGCCCATGATTCACGCAGCTGCTGAGTGTGGGTGTCAGGGGTGGTGAGTGTTGGAGAAGAGTTTTCAAGGTTCAGGGGTGTGAGGTGTGTATCAGCCTTGACAATGGCTGAGTGAAGTGAGGAGTCTTCTGCTCTTTGGTGGAAATGTTCCCTAAGTGTATGTACTTGTTTTTCGTATAGGGTGATGAGGTTTATTATTATTATTGTTATTATTATTGCCATTTAATTTTATTTTTAAAATTAGGACTAACAATTTTATCATTTAGGATTTTAAGACAATAGTTCTCAATCTATTTGATTGACAAACTTCTTCCGAAATCACATCTCTATCGCGAACCTCTAACCATCCAATCAAAAAAAACAAACAGCAATACCTAATTCTCCCAGAGAATCATTAGATTCGTGAATCTCAAATGGGAAACACATATTTTAAAGGCTATATTTTAATTTATTTTTTACTAAAATTATAGTTTAAGAAAATTATTTTTCTATCCGAAATTGACTTTTTGAAATATTAATAAGCCTTAACTTCTTTTTGTATATATAACTTGAGTTGAGTGTAGTAGTTTCTCTTGTATTATAGTATTTTTCAAAAAAGAAGGGTTTGCCATATATGGTCATTACGTAGCGATCGATTTTGTCTGGAACAAACGTCACCAGTCATGACATCATCAACTTCATCTCCGAGCAATCAGTCAAAGATGGCGTCGTTTTGTGATCGCATAAGCGTGACCAAGAAAGGACAAACTTTGCATAGCCAAGCAAGGGGAATAGTGTTGAACGTTTTTAATTATTTTACATTTAATTATTATTATGTATTCGTAACTGTAGAAAATACAAAAACTAGAATATTTTCGTAATGTTTCTAAGATTCAGTTATGAATTTTAGCAATAGATGGCGCTGTTACGTCCTGGAAACATCAATTCATAAGGAAATGACGTCATCAAAAGCTCTTCTTTCAAGAACTGAACTGTAGTTTCTGAATATTTAATTTATAACTGTTTTTTGTTTTGTTTTTTCAGATATCGATGAGTGTCAGCAGGAAGGCTCTATTTGTGGTAATTTCTCTGAATGTATTAATCGTATTGGAAGCTACCAGTGTGTTTGTCAGAAAGGATTTCACTTCGTCGGAAAACAGTGTTCAGGTAATGACTTCATTATTTAAAATAATGCCTTTCAGTCGACTATGGGATATGAGTTGCTTCCATCAGCTGAATTAGTTGAAGATTAAAGACCAAATAAGGTTAATTCCATAAACCAAGATTAATGCTACAATCAAATACAAGGCGTCTCCATGTAGTATTTTGTTTTAGAAATGTCTCCTTCTTTCGACAACCCCTAGCGCACAAGGCTCCGTTAACTAATAACGAAAAGCAAACGCGCCTATTATATGATAGAGTTTACCGTGCCTGTACTCCTAGCTATGTTTTGAATCTCGTTAAATATTCTGCGAGATTCTTCAAGGTTCCTATCAGACTGACATTTACGTCCTTATATTGTATCCATCTTATATTTCACCGCTGATGACGTGGTGGTAAATTTATTTTATCACCATAGAAACAGTGATCTGAATTTTGTATTGGTATTTTCAGGCAGTGATTTGTTCTTTGTATTGGTTTCAAATTTCATATCACTGTCCGGTTATATAGTAAGATAAATATAGAAAGATGTTTTTAATATTATTATCATTTTGCTTCACATGACATCGAAAACAGTGATCTTTAAACAATTTTTACAGTAAAAAGAAAATATTTATTTTAATTTCGTCATTAAATTAAGTAAAATAATTTTAAATAATGAATTTTAAATAACGTTGATGAAGTTAAAATATTTAGCATGAAGCTTTCGGGAGCACAGAAGCCGCACAGGAGCCCGAAAGCTTCATGCTAAATATTTTAACTTTTTTATAAACTAGAATTTTTATCTTGAAATTGTGTGTTAGCATTTTCTTAATTTAAAAAAAAAATTTAAATTAGCTTTAAAAAATAATACTTTTTAAGAAATGTATAATTTTAAGAAAGAAATCAGTTAATATTCTTTATATAATGTGTATTTTTGATAACTACTTTGTGTGAGACTAAAATCTAGCTTCGTCTCACAATTCCCGAAGCAGAATGTCGCGCCCCAGATTAAGAACCACTTGCCTAAAGTAAAGTGTTATTCTCAGGACAAAATGAACTTAGAAAGACCTTTTAATACAAACTCACAAGATACAATTCGCAGATTAATTATACATTTTAGAAATTTAAAATCACACAAAACTAGGATGTCTAGCGGGATTTCTACAGAAAAAAAATGTAAAACTAAGATCAATGTTTTCTGTTTTTTCTTTTTAATTGAGTAAATTAAACATTTTTAGGATAGAAAAGTTTTTAAGAATAATATACAGTCATATCCCGCACTTACGTCAGCTTTGGTTCCCGAGGGATGACCTAAGTTGAAAACAGACGTTAGTCGAAGCACTACCTTATTCTTCACTTACCAATCTATTACTGTACTGCAGTTACGTACAAGTATAACTGACATAAATAATGCATTTATGTATTACAGTAACAAACAGTAAATAAAAATGCATTTAACGAATATGGGAATAAATTTTATTAAAAACTATAGTAAAGCACTTCCATGGCTCACCCACGCGACAGTTTTTTCTTATTTGGGCTAAACAGATTTGGTTGGCGAAAAAAAAATGGCGAAGCAGATGGACGTTAATGGGAGTATGACCAAAGCAAGCCCAGGATATGTATGGTGTCAATTGAAAATGTACGTAAGTGCGAAGCGCCGTAAATCGAAAGCCGTAATTCGGGATGTGACTGTAATTTCTTAAAACATTTATATTTTATCCAAAGAACTGGCGAGATCCCTGTAAAATACATGAATACTAAAATTACTTATGTAATTTGCGACGTTTAAAAAACATCTAAAATGTCAGAACGTTTCAACCTGCTGGCAGGTTTTTTTCAACAGTTGAAAATCACCTGCCGACAAGTTGAAACGTTCTGACATTTTACAGATGTTTTTTAAACGACGGAAATTACTTAAGTAATTTTAGTATTCATGTATTTTATTGGGATCTCGCCATTTCTTTGGATTTATACCTATCTTATCCCTTTCTTTCGCATTTATGTTTTATAGTAGAGATTGCTTTAAATTAAGAGAATTTATATTAAAGACCTTTTTAATGTTTTTTTAATTATTTAACAGACATTGACGAATGCCTCGAGTTCAGTTCTTGTGGAAGGTTTTCTATTTGCACTAATTATCCAGGTGGTTTCAACTGCTCCTGTGTTAAGGGATACACATTAAAGGAAGGAAATTGTGAAAGTAAGTAATCACATTCCTTTAATGGTAAGTGAGCTATTAATCATAAACTCCGTATGTAACATTTAACTTTCTATAAATTTCCATGTTTTAAAATCTAGAAAAGATGTGTCAGAATGAGAAAAATTTTGATAATTCTGTTGTTCTCACAGAATTGATAGTCGTAGTTTTCGAAAAATTTTTAGATCGCTAATAAGATGCTGTAAATTGACCATTACAATAAATGAAAAGTAAATAAAACACAAAAAATATTTATTGTACAAAAATTAAAGAAAAAGATATTTAAAAATAAATCATTAAAATGCCTTGATAGTTTACAAGTTTCATCAAATTCTTAACACTCACTTTAGGAATTTGAAAAAAAAAAAAAAAAAAAACCCATAGACTTAAGAGAATAGGTTATTTTGCATAGATGATTTGTTGCACTCGCTGATGATCTTAAAGTTCACTTTCTAATATAGAATTTTTTTATTCTTTAATGGTAACAAAATAAAATTAGAAAATATTGGGTTGGCCAAAAAGTTCGTTCGGTTTTTAATTAAAAATAAAAGACAAATTTTTCATGGTCACCAATAATTTTATTGAACAACGTCTTCAACGGTTTGTTCCACTACCTTCTACCATCTTTTAGGCAACTTCGTGATTCCATCTTCCCACAACTTTTTACTTTTTTGAGCAAAGAACTATTCCAGATGCCTTTGGTGAATTTTTGTCCATTAAGAGAATTTTGTAAAGACCGAAATCAATGGAAATCCGAAGGTGCAATGTCTGGTGAATAGGGAGGATGAATCAGAACTTCCCAGCCAAGCTGTAGCAGTTTTTGCCTGGTCATTAAAGAAACATGCGGTCGTACGTGCTTATTGTCTTCCATCTTCAATTTATTGTCTTCCATCATCAATTTTGATCAGTTTTTGCTTTAAATGCATGCTGATATGACAGCTGTCACTATACAATCTAACAAAATGGTGTCGAATGACGTTAAAGACACCTAAGCTCTACTAATGCCAACGTACGTAAAAAAAAGAAAAAACAACTTTTTGGTCAACCCAATACAAAGTTAAATTTTTAAAAGTACTTTTTTTTTATTATTTTCTGTAGAAATTGATTTTTGTGAGGTCGAATCAGGACACACTGTCTGTGCACGATTAAATGCTAAATGTACCAATGGAGTGGAGAGTTATACTTGCAGTTGTAAAACGGGATTTATAATGGACCATGGAGAGTGTCGTTCAGGTACGACAGATTTATTGCTCTACTAAAATTTATTATTATTAAATGAAATATTATTAAAATATTTTGGTCTAATAATATCTTGGATCTTTCAGTCAAATTGGAAATGAGAGTTGATTTATGTTATTATTAACCTCTTTGTCCCTGAGGAGTTCATAATCTTGCACAGGAAGTATAATAGAAGTTAATTAGGATCCAGACCAAATGATGAAAGGTCAAAATTGCGATTGAATTAAAAGCTACCATAAGCATTCATAACGCTTCCTTAACTCCAGTGATGAAGACCCAAGAACATTGTTGGACCAAAATATTGTCGCTAGTATGTTTAAGTGTTTTTTAATCTACTTTTGCATCTTCGTTTTATTAATGTAAGCAATATGTTTTTTTCTAGCTGCTGTAACTTTATCGGGAACATTATCTTTGTCAAAGGCCTTCAAAAACTCCTTTCTAGATCAACATTCGAATTATTTGAAAATATTAGAATCCAACATAATCAACGCTGTAAGTAGTTAAATCCGTATACAACTCTACTTTTTTTAATGCAAGACTCTTTCAATTAAATAAGATTCTTATTAAGTATAATTATTATTATGCAAAAATTTAACGTAAGTACAAACAATTACAAGACAAATAAAACAAAAATGCACAAGACTAAGAGTTCACTGATCTGTTTTTGGAAATTGTGATACCGGGAATCCAAGATAGCCAACGTAGCTATCTTGTATCCCGGTATCACAATTTCCAAAAACAGATCAGTGAACTCTTAGTCCTGTGCGTTTCTGTTTTATTTCTCATGTACAATTATTATTGTTATACAACGTTAAGATTTAGACTATTTTAACTTTTTAGTTGTCGATTGCCACCCAGGACATTCCTTCTGAAATTCAAGTAACAGGATTCAGGTGAGAAGAATCCGTTTTATTTCTTTTGTGAATTTGTTTACAATTGACTGAAATCTTTTGCCTTTTTTTCTTAAGGGTGATCCTTCTCTAAAGTCATTGCTTTCCCATCCAAGACAGATCTGGAAGCATTCTGTGTTATTTTACAATAATGCTTCGGATTAACGTCACAGCAGAAGAGTTTAATCAGATGTTATACGCTGCCTGTCATCCACTGAACGGTCAAAAACAAGTTTGCCTATTGTCCTCAAAAATTGGGATCGTGAACAGAGCGTCCCTGTTGCAGACAATTTCATGTAAGTCTTCTCCATTTCTCGCCGGTAATTTATAGATATTTTGCTATTTTTTTTTTGTCGTTATAATAATATATATTACTGTTATTGAAAGCTCAACAAGGACGAGACAATGAAATGAAAGTGTAAAGACTGCTGTACACTCTCTCGAAAACTTGTCAAAAACACTTGTAGAAAGCTTGCCGTTGGCCAGCTGTAGCTTGGCGAAAAATAGATCGCTTTGCATGTGCCAGTGGCAAATCTCGTTTTGCTCTCGTTGAGATCTCGATTAAAAAATGCTCGTTCGTCGATGCGACAAACAAAGTTGATTATTGCAGCTTTGATTTGCTAATAGTTCTCAATTCATTCCACAGCAGAGATAAAGAAAAAGGAAAGAAAGATCCTGTGAGAAGAAAAGGTTGTGTTTGAAGCTGTGGATGGAAACCACGAACAAAGAATATCCAGATTTCAGCATAAAGTTAACACTGGTTTTTTTTTTTTTTTTTTTTTTTTTTTTTTTTAAAGTTTTATAAATAATTTTTTTTTGCCGCCAACCGCACTGGTGTCGACTTGCTTCTAATATTTGCCTGAATTCAGAGTCTGCTGTATTTAGAGCAAGTGGTAGGTTTTTTGACAAGTTTTCGAGAGGGTGTAAATCGGCCATAATTGATCTTTCGACAAAGTTAAAAATATCGATATATCTCTCGTTATTGAGATACATGTAGTTATTATTTTGTGATACGATATTTAAAAGATATATATTTCAAGTATAAAAGATATATATTTATTTAGATAATTCATTTTGGTAATTGCTTTTAATATTTGTCTTTATAGATTTCAATGCTTGCTCTGTTTACCATGTGGATGAATATTGTCCAAGAGATATAACAACCTGTCGAAATCTCGGATGGGGAAATTATGATTGTGATTGTAAGAAAGGGCTACGACTTCTATCGCAAAAGGACAAAATACCCCTTTGTGTTGGTAAGAAAATTCTTCCATTGATAACTTTCTTAATGGAGACAAGAAATACCTGAATATACTTAAGCTATTTTCCTTTCAATGTTTTTTTTTTTTTTTCTAAAATGTTAAAGAAATGAAACAGAAAATAAAAGAAACTATCTGAGCTTTCATCGGTGGGAGTCTGGGACGACCGTTTCGTCCTTTTTATGGACTCATCAGCCAGACCCCCCTCACCAAATGAAATGCTCAGTGAGTGGGTGACGAGCCCACAGAAACGACAAAACGGCCGTCCCCTACTCTCACCAATGAAAGCTCAGATAGTTTCTTTTATTTTCTGTTTCATTTCTTTTATTATTTTATATTATATTGTGGAATGTTAAATAATTTTTTTTTTTTGTGTGTGTGTGTGTGTGTGTTTTATTTTCTTTGATTTTTGGAATGAAAAAAAACCATATAAAGGAATAAACATGGTGTTTACAGAAAAAATCTAATAATTTTTAGGTAATAAGTGATGAAATTTGGCTCGATTTAGTTGGACGCCATCTTTGAAAGTTATACTTCAATACTTATTGAAGACACACATACACACACACACAGATACGCAAACAAAAACAAAAAAAATGAAAAAAAAAACCTTCCCTTAAATTTTTACTGATAACTGATAGAAATCCATAAAACTTAAATGGCCTAAATTCAATTAACTTAATCAAATTTATATAAAATTGAAAGTTAATTTTACAAAATTTAAAGTTAACTTAAAGTTAATTAATTGATTATATTTATTTAAAAAAAAAGTTTTTCTGTTTTTTTCCTCAATTATTTAGACTCAATAATTCACTTAAAGCTGTAGCTCTTAATTAATGCTTTCATTACATCTATTTGTTGTATTTTCAGATATTGATGAATGTAATCAAGATAATATATGTCCAACGAATACTAGATGCAGGAATTCCTTTGGAAGTTACGACTGTGAATGTGATGATGGATACATGCAACGAGGAGGAAACTGTGAAGGTAGGTTTTATAGTTTAACCTTATAATAGTTTTCAAAAAAAGAAGAGCTTTCCATGTATGAAGGGCCTAACTGCAAAAGTCACATTCTCCACTTTTGGCGGAAAATGAGTTATTGATAAATTATTATTGTTCTCATTGAACTGTATCTAATTCTGAAGGTTTCAGCCATCAAAACTCACATTCTCTTATATAAATTTAATGTTGAAAATCACGTTTTGGAGCAAAACTAACATTCTCCACTGAGGACTCTAGTGCAAAACTCGCATTATCCACTCAGCCAATGAGGAGCTGTATTTTGGTCACGTGATGTAGTCATGTGACACAGTCAGCAACAGGTTATGTTTGGGTAATAGTGAAGTGTAAGGTTGTTGTGATGTCCTCATTTTTTATTAATAATTAGTATTATAATGGATCAAAGTGTTAAACCTGTTGATAGAAATATTGGAGAAGTTCCAAGGAAGCGTGTAAATATACCACTGAAATACTGTTAAAAGGCTGGGTGATGATGTTATTATTCAAGACTGGAAAACAGCAACAAAAGAAGTGATGAAAAAGGCAGCTAGTCTGCATTTTGGTATTCAGGCTGAAAAGCGAATTTACTTTTCCAGAAAAACTGTTAGCAATATAGCTACCATTTTGGTTCAATTGGAAAATACTTCCACTTTGAAAAGTGATCTTGCAGCAAGTGCCAAAAGCATAACGAAGAGAGGGAAGCAGCTGCAAAATTTAGTTCCACAGACTATCGTCAAAAGCAACTGTATTGCCAAAGACCAAAAGGAAAGGGATGTTAATTCTCTCTTGGAAAAACACTACGGAGAAGAGTGGCGATCTAATGAGGATTTGAAATTTTTCATCAATATTTTGGATGGACCTGAAGTACATGTGCCAGGAGAATATGAGGAGGAATGCCACGTTGCGGATGAACTGCAGACTTTCCAGATCTGATTTTTATTCAATAAACTGAACTGTTTTGATGACAATCTATAGTTTTTTTTATGTTATTTCTATATTGTGAGAATAATTTGTAAAATTTGTTTCTTCAATAAACAAAGTTTTGTGCCAAAAAGTATTCCGGTATTTTAACTTTTCACCCTAAACAAACTAAATATTATCGTGAGTTACATTATCTGCTCTGATAATTTCTAGAATGCGTTGTGTCAAAAGTAACATTCTGCAAACTATTAAAGTGCAGAACTCACATTCTCCATCTGTAAGTACCAAAAGTCACATTCTCCATATTTTAAAGTCATTTTTCCCAGTTATGTGTTGTGTGAAATTTGAAACAGCGTTACAAACCACATTGTTTGACTGCATTATATTTTTAAAAAAAAAAAATGCAAGTTTCAAAACCTTGTTTTATTGAAATAAGAGGTTTTTCATGTTTCCTGAAAAATTTGCTAAAGTGGAGAATGTGATTTTTGCAGTTAGGCCCTTCATATTGTCATTATGTATCGATCGATTTTGTCTGAAACAAACGTCAAGAGTCATGACGTCATCAACTTGAACTCCGAGCAGACAGTCCAAGATGGCGTCGTTTTGTGATCGCATAAGTGTGACCAAGAAAGGACAAACTTTGCATAGTCAAACAAGGGAAATAGTTTGAAACGGTTTTAATTATTTCACTTTTAATTATTATTATTATGTATTCGTACTGTAGAAAATACAAAAACCAGAATATTTTTATAATGTTTTTACGATTCAGTTGCGAATCTTAGCAATAGATGGCGCTGTTATATCCTGGAAACATCAATCCATAAGGAAATGACGTCATCAAAAGCTCTTCTTTCATGAACTGAAATGTAGAGGTAAAACGCCTGTGAAAAATCTACATCTTACCAAGTTGTGTCTAAGAAAGTTCTCGAACCTTCACTTGCTGAAAAAAAGAAATACAGTTTTTGTGAATTTTGCAGTTCGCCAACAATTATAAAATTATTTATTCTTCTACAATCCTACTTCTGAAATGAGTAAGATCGCCCCTATGCTATTGGAGAGTGGCTTTCGAGTTAACCAATCAGAAGCTCTCGGACATAGCTTGTAATGTGATCTATGGAAGTCCGAACCTCAGAAATATGCATAAATTCAGTTTGTTTTTTTGTCTTATATTTCTTCTAAAATTCACAAAAGTAAGGAAAAAAAACCCTAAGGTGGGCTTCCTTGAAGTCTTAAAAATGCGTTCTGATAACTTTTTTTTTTTGGTGGGGGGAGGGGGGGTCTTCCTCAAAGAAAAGCCAAGATAAACACCCGCTTGGTCATAACTAATTTCAATGCTAGCAACGGAGCCTAGCAATAGGCTGTCTGAACTGTGACGTAACTGTGGCGACATACTTAAACGGTCCAATTTGAAACCAACGTATTAATTAACCGAATCGAATATTTATTCAGATCTGTACCATGATTTAAAACGATAAGGGCTCCATCTATCGCCAGTTTGGGAATGTTTTAAATGCACTCACTGACAACTGCGCTAGCGCCATCTATGAACAACTTTGGGAATTTTTTCATTCATTCTACGGGAACTATTTTATCGACCAGAATGAAAAGTAGCCTACGGCATACTCCGTGTCCTAGACTACCTGCATGCAAAATTTCATTCCGATGCATTCGCCTTTGAGGCGTGAAAGAATGAAAAACCAAACAAACTTACAGATTTTCACTTTTATAATAGTAGTTAGGATAAACTATTCTTCCGCTAACATACCCGCACTGCATATTAAAATCAAGTGTCTGTTTGATCGTTTCAGTACTTCACTGCGACGATTCTATAGCGAGAGAATCGAGAATTATTTAAAAACAATCGACAATCAGAAATGGGATTGCTAAAAACATTCACTTTAAAGTAACGAAACCCCGCATATTTGAATTATAAATTAAATTTATTATCTTAAAATTTATATACTAAAAACTTTATTTACATTGAATGATAAGCTTATTTTACAAAAAATAAGTATATTGAAAACAATCGTATTCAAATGGATCAGATAGTGATGGAGATAAATTTATAGTAGCTATCCATTAATTTATAAACAAAACAGCTTTTATTAAAAAAACGGATGAAGCTCATGAATTGGCTTAAAACATTTACAGACGATAAAAGTAAAATATATACAATAAAACAACCGGTTTCCGTCCCGAGAGGGACCTTACTCAAACAGTTTTTGTTACGATTTTAATTTGTATTAATAATAAATCAGTTAAATTTTATTTATAAGGTAGCAAACCTTTTACATATTAAACGAAATTATTTCTTTGAATAACGATACTTAATAATCATAAACTTAATTAATAATGTTAATACACTTAATTATATATCTTAATAAGCTGAAGCATGATATATGATTTATTTTAATAATATCGTATCTAGGAAATTGTCAAATTAAACTTCTTAATTCTGCGGATAATAGAATTAGAAGAATTTATCCGACTTTTTTAAATTCCATTCTTTTGATTGTATGAAGAACCTGATTTATAAAGGTCTTTTAGTACAGTGCAAAATATTTTCGAAACGATTTAAGAGAAATTACAAGAACATTTCATACTTCCCTATCGAATTTCGGATGGATGGAATAATGAACAAACATCTAAATCTTAATCGGGAATCAAAAGCACATTTCAAAGACATTTCAAAGTCACAGATGAACCAAGACATTTGGACTTTACCATTAAGAATTATGGGAGTTAGATTCTCTATTTATGCATGTGCAAATTTTGTAATCCCTCACTTGAGGAAGGATACTCCCATCATGAATCTGAAACTGTCGTTTTTATTAAATGAGTTTTTATTCTTGTACACTTGTGCGTCGGCTTCATTTCTTGGATTAAAACTATGATTAGCGCACGTAAAAATCAATTTGTCAATTTGTCAATCAATTTGTCAATTTGTCAAAGACACTTCAGTTTCAAAAAATATTGTGTTACTATGTGAATTGCTTGTGGGCGTTTCAAGAAAAAGGAAGCCCGTTGCTCGTGCTTTCAATTCTGTTCAGAAATACGATTCCAAATTTACATCTTTTAATTTCTCTTCCTATTGCCACTTCAATTCACCTCCGTTATGAGACCTGCTTTGTTCATTCTGACTACTCTCAATTGATGATAGCCAAGTTGGCGTAAAACAGGCTATCTTGAGATGTCACTAATGAACATTGGTCTCAAATTTTAATGTATGTATGCATTTTTAGGCGCTTTTTCTATATTAGAATGCGCAAAACAAATTCATTGAGGCTGGCGGAGATCAGAACATGAATTTTCTTTTTCTTTATTTTAGTCTTCTGATAAGTATCAGAAGACTAAAGTTCCCGTTTCGTCTGTCCGTCTGTGGACAGGCATCATTAGCAACAATCACAACAATAGCAACAATCACAACTATTGCGTCTTTTGCATGCGCAACAATCACATTTATAATACAGCTCTACAACAATCACAATAATCGCAACAATTGCGCCTTTTCATTCGCAACAATCATATTGATAATACAGCTCAGCAACAATCACAACAATCATAATAATCGCAACAATTGCGCCTTTTCATTCGCAACAATCATATTGATAATACAGCTTAGCAACAATTGCAACAATAGCGCCTTTTGCATTCGCAACAAGCAGATTTATAATAATAAGGAAATTAAAGCAATATCAATTATATTTTCTTATATGTACCAGAAGATGTTGCGAAGCATTGTGCTTGGTTTACTAATCGCTATCCCTACCTTCTTTAATGTGTATTTTTGTTCTTAGATTTGTGGCGGTTCCATTTGGCTTCCTATTGCCACTTCCATTATATCTTCTTTTTTTGTAACCATTAATAAATATTTAATGTTAATTATTTTTCTTTTATCGTAAAGAAATCTGCAGTGACGATCCCTGCCTAAATGGAGGAGTTTGTATTTGGTATGGATGGCATGAATATCGTTGCTTGTAAGTAACTTAAACATTTTTACTGCTTATTAAATATCTTAGAATGTATTATTGGATTCTAATTTATTTTATTGGCATACACTTATCACACATTGTCAAATGCAAACATAATGTTACATGAATTCTAACTTTCTGAAGACAATTGCAATTCACATCTACGTTGGAGAACAGGCTAACAAAATGTTATTTGAAAAAGATTTTTAAAATAAGCGACCTGCAAAGTGAAATTAGATTTAATGTTTTAAAATAGTTTTCAAAACATAATGATAACTTGAACATGCTGTTTCTTCTGTACTTCTCTCATCCTCCATCCTGAATATAATTAATCAACCATAATATCATATTAAGATGCAAATCTTTTTATTATGTAACGTAATGCAATACGATAAAGGAGGTTTATTATATTTTGACTAGCAAACCCGTTAAATTTTTACCGATCACGTGACCTTGGATTCTGAGGTCATATTCTCAGTCACGTTATCTTTGACTGCGAGTTCATCTCAATGAGTGGAGCAACTTGTCTTTACATTTTGGTCATCTACAATGAACGGTTTAGAAGTTGAACTTAGGTCACGTGACTTCCGGTTGACCACACAGATGAAAAATGAAAAGTAGCCATCCTCAATATTATACCTACATTTGACACCTTATTTGTATTTCTGTGTCTTATGGTTCCGGAGGAGTAATGGCCAGAAAACACTAATATTTTCTTTTTTATATACAGATAGCTTATTTACATTCTATAGTTTTACTTAAATTATCAAAATAGTTTATTCAGTAAATGCTTTATAATAACTAATATTCATATTTTTCCAAAGTTAATCAATCAATTGAAATCCTATTTCGTAAGAGTTTCTATCTGTCTTGACATATAATTCTAATGTACAAAATCCATTTTTCCAATTTTTTAAATAGTTTAGACAAGCTCACAACCCACGGCCCGCCGCTATATTTAATGCGGCCCGGTAGTGTGAAACTTAAAATTAAATTTGAGTCTTTACATTGCTACCTTCAGATACATTGAAAAATGCCATAACTTGCAACAGCAACTGTCTCAGACTTTACTATTGGAATGTTGGTATGAAACATAACTAGCGCATTATTTGATAATTTGAAGTTTATGTAAATTACATTTATTATTAATTATTATTATAAATGACATTATGAAATCATTAATTAGTAAGATATAGTATTGGTTGGAGGATGGCACGCTGCGGTTTTCCATCAAAAGTTTTATAAAAATCTTGCCCCTCAGACTTTCTAAGGTTGTGCAGACCTGGTTTAGACAGTCTCATAGATAGTATCATTAACCTCTTTTATTCTAAATTCCATTATTACTGTATTGAATTTTGAAATTATATAAAGTTATCTACAAAAGGAAATAGGGCTAAAATTTAATAAACTTTTATTGTTTAATTACACTCCATTACTTCACAACAATCATCATTCAAATTTGAAATTTAAGCAATTTACAAAAAACAGTGATTAAATACTAAATTGATAAATACTAATTTTGTCACTAAAAAGTATTTTTTTTTTTAATTTGTCATTAACATATATCGGTCATACTTTGCTCTGTGAAAAAAAAAGCAATACATTTTTTTGAACTTTTTTTTTAATTGTAAAATTCATTGTAAAATGAGCAATAGAATATATATTATATAGTTCTCTTATCGTGTCTGGCAATGCTGGTGGTGTCATATTTGTAATTGTTTTATGCTTTAAGAATTGGATTACAAACTCCGAATATTACCTTAGTAAGGGAAAGAATTAAAATAATAAAAGTTCATATCAATTGTTGGGATTGTAATTATTAATAATGATTGTCATGGTTTGATTATATATGTATAATGATTGATATAAATAATTATTAATAACAGTATTGTTGTTTTGATCGTAAATATTGACTATTTAACAAATTTAAGTAATTAATTTAATTAACTTCTGAATATTAATAGTATTAATTCCTGAAAATCTAAAAATTATTAATATTAATTTTTGAAAAAATACAATAATCATTGTATTTATTAGATAAGATATATCTTGCATTAATGAAGCCTCAAAAAATTAGAGTAAAGTCATTTAAATTATTTCTAATGTTTTAAATAGCTGTGGTTTTTATTATAGTATTTAAAAAACATATTATTATTAATATTGTAGATGTCCTGATGAGTATAAAGGTGACGTTTGTCAACATAGAAATCAGAAACTTACCGGTAAATTTCTTATCTCCTAATTGGATGGTGTTGTGCATCATTTGACCAAGCACTAAAATAGATTGTTTTAGATTATTGTTCCATCTATTAGCGAAAGGTGTAAACTCATTATAAAAAAAAATTGTTCCTGCTTGCTATTTCAACATAATTCTGCGGAAAATTAATTTTGAATAAACCTCAATCGCCCAACGAATAAGATTTGCATCATGTGACTAACGATCTTTGAAGGATATTATTAATTTTGATAATGATCAGAATTGTCCTGTGAAAGTATCTTCATTTTGATGTACAGGATGTTGCAAAATTCGTGTGTTTCAATTGAAACAAACAAAAATAGCACTGCCAGATCAAAATGTGGGCTCGCCTGCAAAACATTTTTTATGGTGTAGCAAAGGATATGTTCTCACGGAAAAGCTCACTTTAGGACCACCTAGCGCCTTAATGGGGCGTTTCCGGACATAGGTTCATTAGGAATATATTGATCCTTAGCCATGCTCCTACACATAGTTTGAATAATGCACACGAATTTTGCAACACCCTTTATAACACCCTTCATTCCATAAAAAATATCAAGTAATACATAAGCTTTTGCGTTTATAAGAATATCTCAAAATCGAATTTTGGTGCTTGGTCAAATGATGCATAATTGAGGAATTCCAAAAGATAATTCTCTGAAATATCTCGGCAAATATTTTTCTGCATTCTTATACTTTTTGTTACTTTACAGAATTAAGACTCACTTTGTATATAGTCTCTGCAAGTCTTGGAAGTTTGGTAGTTTTTACTTGTGTTGGATTTTCCATATGGTAAGATCTTTTTCTTTTTTTCAGGATCCTTCATTGTAAAGAATACTTCTTTTTATATATCTCAATAATTAAAAGTATATATTAAGTCTTTATTCGACATTTCATTTCTTATATCTGAATCTTGAGTCTGAATCCCGGGGTGGGATTCGATGTTTCCTTGTCTTTTCTATGTCTCTCTTCATATCCAGAACTTGTTCTCAATTTTGATGCCATATTAGGCTTTTTTTGTTATTAATTTCTTTAAATATTTGTAGGCAAACACGATACCAGAAAAAGCAGAGCGCCCTTATGTATTCTACATACGAAGCGGACGCTGTGGATACAAGAGTCAAAGCAGAATCGGTAAATGCAGTAACATTAATAATAAGTTAACTGCCGTGTTGCAAGAGCAGCGCCCTTAAATCAGAAATCGCTTCAGTAGTTAAAGATGGCAATGAAAAGAACATACAATAAATCGTATATTGCGCTGATTCTGATCCCGCTTATTCGCCTCTATAAAAATGTAACCCGTTTCGCCACACACGCTTCTCTTCGCCGCCTTGCGCAGTTGCGAAAAAATTGTAAGATGCCTATCGCGCAGCGTGACAGGAGCTCTGCCAATGGAAGTCACGATCTTATTCTCGCGACCTCTATTGAGTTAATAAAGCTCATAGTGGTTCTAATAATATTCCACGTGTTATCAGTGCTTTACGAAACGCACAAGACTAAGAGTTCACTGATCTGTTTTTGGAAATTGTGATACCGGGAATCCAAGATAGCCTATTTCAGGTTTTCTATCAGTTGGATCCGCCCAGTATCTTATATCTCGGTGAACTCAGAAAAATATAAAGAAAACAAAAGTAAACACCACAACGGTTCTCCGTTTTAAAAAACATCAAAACCTAAATAAAGAATAAAAATGCCAATCAATTAATCCCAGCTAGCGATCGCTTAGCATATAAAGGATTAATTGTTAAACAAGAAATACATATAATGCAAAAACTTTAACGTGCGTGGAAACAATTGTATGAGAAATAAAACAGAATAGCATAGTTTAAAACTGCATAGGCCAATAGTGGGATGCTTAAAGTTAAATTATCCCACTATACTTTTTAGTGTTTTGTAATTTTTAATTTGTTAAATGTAATGATGCAATATATAACCTTTGACTGTAAAGGTTATATTTATGTATTGTAAAGGTTGTATATTCTTCTAAAACTACACTATCTTTAGCTACTAGATGGCTTTCTCGTTAAAGGTGCTTGTCTTATAATTCATTAATTCCAGTAGCTTCTCACATAATTGATTAAAAATATTTTATTTTTCAGACTGAAATGCTGACTTCCGGCACTGCAACATCCGGCTGGAGATTATAAAAGTCGAAATTAAGTTTTGTAACCTTCAACATTTTCATTTAAGACTAAAATTTACAGATATCTATAAAAAGTACATACATCGATATTGAGATATCTATATTGGTTAACATTGAAATTTTATCCCATGTCAAAAACATATCATTGATATATTTGAACAGGAATAGCAAAAATGTGAATGTAGAAAAAATATGAAAATTTAAAATTTTTAAAATTTCTTACTTTCAATTTCAACTGCACTGATGAAGACTTGGCTACATAAGCCGAAACTTATATAATGTGGGTCCGTAAGTGGTGTTTCTATGTACAGTAAAGCCCCGATTATCCGCGGAATTGGGTGGCAAGGGTACCGCGGATAGTAAAAATCGCGGATAACCCGAAAAAAGACTAAAAATGAGGTGTAAACACGAAAAAAAATATTTCTGCAGAAAAACTACGTTTTATTATACAAAAAACATACTAAGCAAAACTTTTAAATATGTACAGTACAGCAGAAACCTTTCTGCAGAGCAAGAGCCTGCCACTCATCCACAAATTCCGAGAAGGCCTGTAGGATTACGATGCTCAATAAACCTGTCAGTAATTTTCGACCTTCGCACTGTAGGATCTATTTTACTTTCCCTGTTGTTGGCTTGGATTAATATTGGTTTTTTTTTTTAGGTTTGTTTATTAAAATTAATTAAAAATATTTTTCGCGGCACACTTGGATAATCGGGGCTCTATTGTATTTCATTAGCAGTAATGTTTAAAATAAGAAATTATGATGTAGAATACGAAAATAATTTAACTTTTATATATTTGAAATTTTGCCATAGAAAAGCGTTGGAATCTAAACAATGGATTATCGATATCTTAAACAATCAGTTTAATCCGTTAATTTAAAAAGAATGTTGAATTTTCGTTTCAATCTTTATCAAGACTTTAAAAATAATAATAATAATAATAATATTTTTAAAAAAGTAGCTTTTTTTATTGATTCACGAACGTGTTGTTGCAATGAGAGGTAATATTTGTAAAAAAAAAAATTAGGTTTATAATTTTAAATAACAATTGTACAAAAAAATAATAATCTTAAAATTATATTTTTAAAGCACAACTTTATTGTCACAGTTTTATTAACATTAATATGTGCTTTCAAAACATTCAAAGAAATAAATATATGCTGAAAATATTTTATTTTACAATATGATTGTGTTTCGCAATATTTAATATAAATAACATCATTATTACTAATTTTAAATTAGGTCGAAGTTGTGCAAAAACTAAAAAGGCTTTTTCTTAAAAAAGTTTTTTTTTTAAATGTTGATAAATTATAACTACAATACTTAGAAAAATGAAGAAAATAGAATAGAAGCATCCAGTGGCGCACCCAGCATTAAGGTTTGGGAGGGAGGGGGCTAAGGATGTTGTAAAAAGTCCATTCAGATCAGTGGCGAATATAGAAAATATTTTCGGGGGGGGGGGGGGGGGGCCCAAGATTAATGTACGGTTAAGTTAAGTAATTTTAATGGAAAACTTATCTGTTCAACCAAAAAAAAAACGTTGGGAGGACATATCTTCATTATTTTTTTTTTGGGGGGGGGGGGGGGCCCGGGGCCAAAAAAAACTATTCAATCAAAAAAAAAAAAAAAGAAACCATGAAAACCTATCTCTTCAACCAAAAACAAAACGTTGGGAGGACATACCTTCATTATTTTGGGGGAAGGGGATGCCGGGCCTCCTCCTCCCTCTTATATATGCCCCTGATTAAATACAACGCTCATTTGCTGCAATAACGACATATCTCAAAAAAACATCATTTTCCAGACATTGAAATTGTTGATGAGATTTGATTAAGCAATACTGACACAAGTGCCCTCTCGTGGAGAATTGTAGAAGCTCAGTTATGTCGTTCTATCGGAAACAAATGCCAAAGACCCATTTTTTTTTTTTATTTTTTTTTTTTGTGCAAAACCGAAAATGATCATTTTTTTAGTTGTCATTGTTGCAGCAAATCAGTGATAAGTTGAGTTTTCGCAAAAGGTTATTTTTATTAATGTTCATTTGTTTTTAGAATGTATTCTTAAGAATTAGTATTTTCTATTTTATTTACTGACAGTGTTTGCTGTTTCTTTCTCTAAATAACACGTTCTTACCTAAGATTACACACTTTTATATATTTCTAATTACAGGTCTCTGTACTGCATTACCTTAATTGTTCCGGTGAACATCCTTTATTCCAATTCACCCATTCATTTGTTTTACGATGATTATTTTATTATTTCAAAGTTTCCGCATTTTTTATTTATTTACAGATAAATATAATTTGGTTTCATTTTCTCGATATTGGACTTTATAGGCTTTTATTTACAAATTTTAGAAATTTGATGAAATATGTTTGTCGAAGGTTTTGTCAAAATACATTGCTTGTTCTTACGACAACTGTGGAGTACTTTTTAGAGTACTTTTTGGAGTAAAAATTAAATATTAAAGAGCTCAGAAAAAACTTGGGAAAAGAAAAATCTAGCAAGATAAATCATATCCTACGCTGTATTCAACGAGCTTTCTCAAGATGAACAATCACAATGCTTTGTTAAAAGGCTTCATTAACCATTGAGATTGAATTGGATACTTCTAGTATATATAAGTATTATTTATTTTTTTAACAAACTAAAAAGTTATGTGCTTCTCTTAACTCCCAAAACAATATATAAACACGTATTTAAATATTTAACAATATAAAATGTTACCTATCCTGATGTATGGTGAAGGTGTGTGATAGGAAAGCCGAGGACCTCGACCTTTAAGATTTATTGTGCTATTCTCACTGAAAGGGGGACGTGTAGAGGAAGAATGGAGAAAATAGTGCAGGAGAATGGGAGGACCCTGAGAAAACCTGCCCAGTGCGGATCATCGGCCACCTGGAAACCCATATGAGAACAGAACCCGGTACTCAGAGGTGAGAGTTATCTTAACGACAATATCAATCTAGTGGCCCTTATATATCCTTAGTAGCTATTTATAGGAATAAAGGTAAACATGTATTTATTTATAAGCGGAAAATATTTAGTTAATAGTCAAGGTCAATATTTGGGAAAGAGAAACGTATTTAATCAATTTACCCAAAGAAAAATTCAAGCTCAAATTACATTTTAAGTTAATCATTAGTTGAATTCGAAAGCACCTGACATATCACGTGATTGTCTCGTTAATTATTTAAGTTGTTTGCGAAAAAGTTTACTCCCAAACCTAGTTTTCCACCCTTCGTAGAAGATGACAAGTGGTTACATAAAGAACGAAATTGTGGCATCAAATTGTTCTTGTTGAAGACACTGGTTGTAGCGTTTATGAGACTGCTTTCGTTTTCTGGGGAAGCAGAAGAGGTGTCATATCTTATGTGCTGACTGCTGTTCTTCTGTCCTCTAAAACCAAATGATTGACTGAAGTCCTTCGGCAATCCAAAAACCACAAAGACAAACTATCTGGCTGAAAGACAACGCGAGACCACAGCGCCACCACACAGCCATTCACTGCCTCAAACATTCTAACTTGTAAAACTTTGCCCAGTTAAAGTAAGAAGTGCAGTTCAATCATTGCCCGAGAGACATAAAGGCGATATCACATTGCCTCTCGGAGTGTGTAACCACAATGAAACCCTAATTTCACAAAGTTCATGAACAAATTAAGGAAATCAGGGAAACGAAAAATATTGTTATTAATTTTCAATGGATAGTTTAATAAAATTAAATTTATATAGGTCGAAATACAAAACGAAAATGCTTTCTGATGCTACATAATTTACAAACTCGAATTCAAGTTTATTTCAACTCAACAAAGGGGGTTTGATGATTAGGTTGAAGTCCCCCAAAAATAAATAAAATTGTGACTAATTCTTATTTGTTAGATGGAAAAGTCCCTTTTTTTCTAGTTTTTTCTATTTTTTTTTTCTGGGTGGTTTATTTTGATATTTCCCTAACAATATTTATATCCTGGCTTATTAAGATTCCTGAGCATATATTGGCTGGTGAGTTTTAAGTTGCAATTATTGCATAGTAAAACCTTATAAAATGAATCCAAATTTTCTTTTTTTTTTTTTTGTTGCTACAAATACTGAAATATAAATTATCGGGAGGACGTTGGACATCAGGGATTAGAAAAAAATGTAAACTCCTAGCAAGTGTAAGTACAGTAACGTAAGATCTTTAAATATAGCTTTATTATTCTTGCAAAGATTTGTTTACCACTTGCAGAATGCGCAAAATCATTGAGAGTTTCGTTTTAGAACAGATGACTTTGTATATAAAAATGACTCCACAATCCCTTTCATAGTATTTTTATATATTACACGAGATGAAAAGAAGAGAGATAGTAGAAGAATTTGGTATAAATATTTAGATGACGTTGTAATTTTTTACAGCTCTTGCATTAAAAATGATTGAAATACTAAGTCAATTCACAGGTAAATGTAAAACCAAGAGATTAAACTTTGTTAAGAGACACTACTATTAATAGGGTAGCAAACCTCATTTATTGAAACTTCATTATTATTGTAATTGAAGGTCTAGTACACTTTCCATCATGGCCTCTTCAGTACACCATTGGTATAAAAAAATGGTTTGAAGGAGAGTTGTTGCTTCCAAGCATTCCCAGTAGAAGTGATACCTGTTTTGAGTTCGTTTCACTGTGTCTAGACCCTAATTTGCACCATTCAGACGAGTAAGTGACGACATTGGGTCGATCACATTCGTTCTCTACATAGTCGGTTCAGTATAGATGTTACACCCCAATTTCCAGACATCATCAATTCCCTGGTCCGTTGGTCGCCACCTAAAACCGGAAGTGATCTGGACCGGAAGTCGGATTTTTTTTATCAATCCTCCAGTCCATAGGTAGTTCAATGATGTACGGCTCATAGGGCTCATGAGCTGTGTTACACAAACATATAGACACGGAAACCCTTATAGTTTCTCCCGTACGGGATCACTAAGAAAAATTAATAGTAAAAGAGAAATAGCATATAAAATAGAGAAAATGTAAAATTATAAAGACTTTAACAGCCTTTAAAATTCAATAGTGTTCATACGGGCATTACACTGAAGAACTAAGTGACATCGCGAAACACGTAAAAAGTGTAAAATGCGATTTTACTGCATTTAATTAATAATCTGATATGTTTTATAGAGAAAGAGACACAACAAACCTAGTCAAACTTTTGTGCAATTTAATAATGATTTCAATCATTAGAATAAGTACATAAAAAAACATATATACTTGTGTATTTATGGAATTCCAGAACAATGTTGTTTCATTTCTACACTAATAATCATTATCTTTTCAAGAACATGAAGTTTTTTAACTTGTTTTATTATTATATTAAATCTTCATATTTGTAATCAGCAATTTTTTGGCGGAGAATGAAATATTGGGTCTTCTGTATTTAAAATCCCTGTCTTGTTTTATATTAGGAAAAGCCCGTATGACGTTATCTTGTTGAACAAGGCGAATCTGATCTGTAGACCAGTAGATAACTCCAGCTGATGAGTGTTACAACTCTAGAAACAGCACTGTCCTGGAATTTCATTTCACTTTGCTCCCATTATGCAGTAACCCTAACATAATCATGCACTTTAAAGCCTTTATAAGAATTAATAAAATTCAGAAATATTAATTATTCAAAATACTGACAATATTTTTTTTTTTCAAAATATTTATATATGTTTGCAAACATATAAAGAAATAGTCGCTGTAAATACTAAAAATCCTTTGTACAACATAACATTGAAATAGTTCTTGAAGGCAATTCTGGTAATTAGTTCAAAAAGTTCAAAGAGTGTGTTGAAGGTCATTATTTTTAAAAGTATGTAAGGCCCAAACGAGTATCTTTGGCACTTTAAAGCAGGAAATGAAAAAAGTCACTGTTCTCACGGTCGTGTGTTTGGATTCAGAGGGTTCTGTAGCACATTCAGCACTGGTGGAGAGGTGTGAGTTGAAGGTAGATGTCCGCTGCCGTATCCTGCAAGCAAAGCCTGTGTAGAAAAGCTGAGAGGTCCCTGAAGACAGGGCGGTAGGGGTGATTGCTGCTGTTGGTTGGGGAGAGGGGGTTGAGAGTTGTAGTAAGGATGTGAGGGCGGATAATTGAATACCCACATTCTGTCTCCTATGTACATGGGCCGTGGGGTCAGAAGACCCAGTGACGAATAGTATTGTTGGGCCATCAGTTCCAGATCATTGGTGTATTTACGCTTCCATTTTGTTCGTCGATTTTGAAACCAGATTTTAATCTGAAATATAAAAAAACAGAAATATCAAAATTAACTTTCAATTTTTATAAAACATAATGTATTTGTTTAAAGTATGTGTGACTCAGAAGGATCAGCAAAAGAAAGAAAAATATTTTTATAAATTACATAAAAAAAATTCACAAACAACAGATAAATAATAATAACAGTAATAATAATAATAATAATAATAATAATCCGACCTAGCACACGAGCTCCAGCAGTGGAGACAGGACCGAGTACGTGTTGTAGCCATCGTCCTGTCCGCCACTGGTCTGGTGCCTCACACATTGCACCACAGCCTCATCACACTAGAACTTCATAAAAACACTTATGCACAACTCCAGAAGGCTGTGATGCTCAACACAACACGCATAGCTAGGAAATTCATGGACACAACCACACATCCCTAACCCTTCTTTCACATTTCTTTACACTTGACAATACGTGCTGTGGTCCTTGACTCGCCCTGTTCTCTTTGCTGGGGAAACCCAAGATTTGAATCTTTTACATAAGAATAATATTTTTATTTTTTTTATCATTATTATGATTCTAAATACAAAAGTTACAGTCCCGTTAGGAATGACAAATTTCTATCAACAGGTTCTGAATATAGGTATACTACAAATGTTTAGTAATAATAATAATAATAATAATAATAATAATAAGGCTGTGGTACTCAACACTACACGCATAGTTAGGAAATTTATGGACACAAGCACACATCCCTAATCATTCTTGCACACATCTTTACACTTGGCAGTATGTGCTTTGGTCCTTGACCCGCCATATTGTCTCTGCTGGGGAAACCCAAGGTTTGAAACATACAAACATAATAATAATAATAAACTGTTTTGATCATATACAGGCAATTTTCGGTTTACGAATATTCACAAGTCATACAAAATTAGTCACTTGTATGGAAAGTAGAAAGAAGATATTGATGAGCGAAAGTTAGTACTTATTTCATGGGAAGCGCAGTGGTGCCTCAATAGAAAAAATGAACAAAAAAAAAACTCACTAATGAAAAATTAGTGAGAAAATTCATGTACCAGCCGTTTGCGAACCTCAATGATTTTTTTTAAAAAGCATAAAAATTCAAACTGAGCATTTGAATTAATAATAAACAGCAATGGGGAGACTAAATTGTTTACCAAGTGACTTTCCTGGAACAGCTGTTTCACGCTCTTTGGCGATCATCAGCCAGGAGCAGTCACCAGTTAGCAAGATCCCCGTACTAAAAAATGAAAAAGAACCTCACTAATGAAAATTAGTGTTCATTTTTTCTGGTAAGGCACCACTGTGCTTCTGACGATTATTCATATTAAGCTGAGTATAGAGACATCTGAGTATAAAGTTTACTGTTCGCTGATGATCTCCGAAGAGCGTGAAATAGCTGTACTAGCTATTTGATGATATATGATATGATGATGATGATTTTTTAAGATAACTGAACAATAATCAGTTGGTATTTTAGAATCATCTTATCCCTACATATTACATAATTGTTTTCGCTTGGGCTAGGACCCCGGTTAAGCCCTATATTGATTACTAGTTGCAACCCGTGAAACATTCACGGAAGTTAAACCTCCTGCCCTAAAATAATAGCTCCTCCAAAGTGAGCCTATGAGAGAGTCCCTCACAATACCTTACAGTAAAGCCGTGCGAACATATAGCAACTTTACTGCAATTTAGTTGCGCGATTTTGACGTCACGAGTTGATATAAACCTTTGTCAAGCGCGAACACATTGCAACTCGGATATGCAACTCGAAAATGCAACTGACCCATGACAACGCAGATTTTAAATACGTCACGTGTGATGTCAAGCAAAATTCGGTTATGTCGTTTCAAACATAATATAAGAGTGAATGATTTGCAACATATGATAAATATTTTTTTAAAATTATTAGCCGCTATGGAATTTAATTTCATGTTGTTATTTCGAATGAAAAGTAACGAATGACCAACAGCCAATAAGAAACCATGCTCCCCTGGAAACAATGACGTCATAACTTTTGCATTCTGCGTCAGCAGCCTTCGCGTTTGCCAAACCCGATGTGGAAAATCCAAAAAAATCGAGGTTTTGAAACCCCTCTGATAAATTCTACCGCATACA
Source organism: Thereuonema tuberculata (assembly GCA_023159025.1). NCBI lineage: Eukaryota > Metazoa > Arthropoda > Chilopoda > Scutigeromorpha > Scutigeridae > Thereuonema > Thereuonema tuberculata. The sequence goes on along the minus strand of JAFIDM010008419.1, from coordinate 36,104,746 downwards.
ATTACTGCATTTCAGTATAAACTTTATTTCTGCATGAAAGAAACTCGCAATACTCTGATATTAATTGAGTATGAGCCTGTCTTCTAAACGAATCGAGAGATAAAATTTTCGACGCCATTTTTTTTCATGGGCGTGGTTTCACAACTGACGTGTTCCAACGCTGCCCTGTGATTGGGTAATCCACAGTGACGTCGATGCAACTTTCAGAGTTGCAGCAAAGTTGCGGGAGTGAATGCAACTCGACTCGGATGATAAAAGTTGCAAAGAAATTGTAACTCGTGACGTCAAAATCACTCGTGACGTCAAAATCGCGCAACTAAATTGCAGTAAAGTTGCTATATGTTCGCACGGCTTGAGTTTAGCAGAACTTATTCTCTCGCACGTTTGTAGCGAACATTCTTTTCGTTTAGAATTTGAGATGTCGAGGAAAAGTTTAAAAGTTTAATGTTGAGTTGCAAAATACAAATTTCCAGGAGATGAGGCCGGACTATTCAAGATGGCGACTAATTGTCTTTTGGTAAGGAGTGTCTCCTCTCTTCAGCTGACATTCTTTATTATAAAAATAAAAAAAAAATTAGTAAACTCGTTAATTTTGGTTTTTAATTAGAAGTACTTTAATTCAGAAAATTAAAGTAAAACATATACTATATATAATTAATTAAAAATAACTTTTTTTTTCTTATAATATGAGTATTAGCATATTAAAAAAGAAAGGTTAGTTACTTAAGTAATTATATAAAGAAAAACTAAAATTCAGTTAGTGAAGTATTACATCTAAAACTCTTCCATAAAAACTTAATTTTTCCTAAAATAAAAGCATAACTGAAAAAATAATTTTAAATACAAACAGTAAATGAGTATCATCACAACATGATAAGGAAAAAGAAAGTTTAGTTAATTAAGTTAACTAATTAATTAAAAACCAAAGTTATCGAGAAGATTATTTATTTACTTCTAATCTTAAATTGGTTTTCTGTCTAATATTCATAACATAGTCTAATTTATGGTTTTTCCGTTTATCATAAAAAAAGGCAAAAAAAAATTAAAAAAAAACTGAAATTAAAAATAAAATTAACTTAAAAAAAAAAAAAAGTTACATGGGAATTGCAGTCCACTAACACACCGTTGTTCTATCGTAATCCAATGATAGCAGTGAGCTTATAAGGGAGTACCACTTTGATGACAAAGAAACATCCGTACATTATTTGCCTATTAATAGTATGATGTTAAAAAAAAAAAAATCTCTTCCTCCGAAATTCTGTTCTTCATAAAATTTCCATCGGATTGGTATTACATTTCTATGATTGTGCCACATTGCAAGTTTCATGAAAATTGGTGTAGTGGCTATTGAATGTTTCTCGTGAATTAACTGGTTTACTTTTGTAAAATCTCTAATTCTCTGAAGTTATTCTTCATGCAAATACTTTTTTCTTGGTGTAATAAATTGGCAATTACAAATTAGCTTAAATCAGCGGTTCCCAACCTTTTTCAGCTGGCGACCCACCTTTCCTTGTCGTTTTTCAGCTGGCGACCCACCTTTCCTTATCGGAATACCTCCACAAATATAGGAATAGAAGAATACAGAATAAAACCATATTTGTATCGTATCCCTTCCTTATATATGATCGATTTTCGATTTTTCTGATCTTTTCTGATGGTTTATTCGATGGTTTCTGATAGTTTTAGGATCAAGTCGCGACCCACCGGTTGGGAAACGCTTACTTATTATAATTATTATTAATTACTTATTATAACTTCTTGAAAAAAAAAATTTCAGAAGTCTACATAGTCATTTAGAGCGAATACATTATATAGCACGTACAGTCAACCTCGTGCAAGTTCCCTTGCCAACAAGTGCAGGAAACGTGTTGGGTCATATTGGATGTTGTTGGACTGGAATACAAAAAAAAAGAATGTTTTGAAAGAAATACGTATTTAACTGACTACAACATCATTCGAAAAATCCTCCAGAAAGTAGGTAAATTATAGAAATTAGTACTTCAAACAAAATTCAAAAAGAATTTAATTTTAAGAACTCAATTCATTCTGCACTGGCGAGATCAATTCTTTATAATATGGGAGAAGACTGGATTTGTGTATTGGTTGTGTATTCGTTGTACAATGCAAATCGAAATTTAGCAATAAAGTTAAATTCTTAATTCACATCAAGGTGAACAGGATTAAAGACTGGACAATATTTTAAATAAAATTACATATAAATAACATATAAAAATATCCTTGTGGTAAAAGCCCCAATAAAATTTTAAAATCATAAAATTACCTAAGGTAATTGTAGTCATTTAAAAGATATGTACACGGACGTTTCAATCTGCATGCAGATTATTGTCAACGTGCTTTATGACATCAGATATTTTGAATTTAACAGATATTAATACACCGAAAGCTTTCGTTAACAAAATGCAAGAGATCTGAGTTTTTTTACTATTCGTTGTTTCAAAATTCGTTCTTTGGCGAGTTTTAAGTTTTGTCTATTGGATTTATATATATATATATATATATCTCGAATGGCCAAACTCGAATGATGCATAATTTCGAGTTTAGCGAAGCAAAGATTTCAATTAATCATTTGCAATTTAGAAAATTTAGAGCGTAAAGAATATAAGAATAAAATTAACTTATATTACTAAACATATAACTAAGCCGGACAGATTTCTGAAATATAAATTACCAAATAAT
>JAFIDM010008419.1:36081073-36097049 GCA_023159025.1 Thereuonema tuberculata | reverse complement strand
TATATATATATATATATATATATATTGTGTATACTTACATCAAATTAAATTTAATTTTTTTTTTTGTATTAAATTTTTTAATAGATTATAATAGCTCAATAGAAATTCAACATTTCCAAAAACATAATTTTCAAGAGTCTGTGATAATACAAATATTAGATATTATTGAAGATGATAATTTAAGATTAATTAAGGAAGTTCATTATATGCTTACATATCATACTATTTATCCATATGGCCTAAACGAAAATTATTTTCAAATAAATGTTATGAATAATATTGATAATATTTGCATATACAATTGGTTTAATGTAAAAAAAGATAATTTAAATCTACAACATATTAAAGCATATTCTAAATTTCCTCAATTTAATTTTAAAAATACAATTGATTTTAAACAATTTTTTAATATTTTGGAAAATAATTTTGAAAATTCTGAAATGGATAGGATTTCCTTGGTTAAAAAATTTTTATTTCATTTAAATAAATCTAAGCTAAAATATTTAATACAACATTATGACTTTAAAAATATTAAAAATACACATTTACTTCATCTAATCATGGATATTATCAAATTTCGTCTAAAATTAAATAAAGTAAATTTTAATACAAGTGATAATAAAAATAAAGAATTAATATTATTTCATTATTCATCTACAATTTTTGATAACATTAATATTAGTAGAATACTTAATTCCTTTATTAGATCCAAATTTCCTTTGAATATATACTTAATGCCTATTTTTAAATATAATATACCAATTCGTAAATACATATGCAATTATAATACCAATATTAGTTCTAATCTAAATTTTAATTGTAATTGTAAACTATATGATGACAAATACAAATGGAATTCACATATTGTCACAGGTAATTTAAATTTTATAGACAATATTAAGTTAAAGAATTTTTTAAATTTAGGTATAAATTATAGACTTCGTAATAACAAAACACACAAACAATTACTTAATATATTTACAAAAGACATAAACAATTTTATACTAAAAATCAGTTATAAATATAACTTATGTTATCAAAATTTTATAGAATGGAAACAAAATCTTATATCCAAAATTAATAACATTCAACTTAATTCACATGACAGGGTTACCAATGCTATAGATTATAAATTTAAATTACACAAAATTAAAAAAACTATATCAACATATCAAGATAAATATATTTTTACAACTATAGACAAAGCACACAACAATTTAGCTATCATTTGAAAACAATTTTATTTTCAAAAAATTCAGGAATTATTGAATGATCAAACCGTTTTTTTAAAAATTACTAAAACTAAAGAATTTATTTTAAACAATTTAGATAAAAGTTTTTCTAAATTCCAATCACAATTTAAAACACTTAAATATAAGAAAATCAATATCAATAAAAATCTCAATTATTTATTTTTAAATCCAAAAATTCACAAAACAGGTAAATTTAGAATGATATGCAGCACAACAAATTCGATATTAAAGCAATCTAATATTATTTTACAAATTTTTTTAAATAAATTACATGAAATTATTATAAGTAAAATTAATCCGGATTTTTATTGGCTCATTAATAACCATGATGAAGTTATTAATTATGTGAATAATAACAAAATTTTTAGTATTATTACTGCAGACTTTGAAAATTTATTTACAAATATACCATTGGATTCATTATTACAGCAAATCAAATTTTTAATTTCAGAATTTAATATTACTAATCTATTTAAAATTCCTATTAAAACATTTATTAATTTTCTTCAATTTAATTTGTACAATAATTATATTGAATTTAATAATGAAATATATTCCCAAATTAAAGGTATTGGAATGGGTGTAAACTACAGTAGCATTCTTGCTAACTTATTTCTATTGGCCTTTGAATATCAATTTTGTATTGAATTCCCTTTCCAATTTAAAATTTTTAGATATATAGACGATTTAATTATTTTTAATGCTAATTTTAATATTAATTATATAGAAGATAAAATTTATAATAATATTATTAACTTACAGCAAACCAATATTCATGCTGAATTTGTGGATTTTTTGGATTTGAGAATATATTTCAATCAACAAAAGCCTCATATACAATTATTTAACAAAACATTTTTGTTTCCTTTTAAAATAAACAGATTTCACAAATTTACAAGTAATGTTAGTTTTAATTTATTTCAAAATATCTTTTTACAAGAGTTAAGAAGATATCTTACCATTAACTCTAAATTAGATGATTTTTTGAATAATTTGAATTATCTCATTAATGAATTTAAAAATAATAATTTTCCTAACAAAATTTTAAATACTTATATTATTCGATTTCAAAAGAAATTTAAATTTCAAATCTACAAAAAATATAAAATTAAATATATTCATTATTTTATTTAATCATTAATCTTCTAAACAGGACTTGTTATATTTTGATCATTCAAGTTATCTCATGACAACTTAGAATTAAATCCTCTATTTGAGGAAGTTTTAAGTTTGAATTGATAACTGTCATCTTTTGCTCTTAATATTTTGTAGTATGTTTTAAGAAATTTTCTGTGTATGTATGGGAAATGGATAATTTTTCTATGTATGTGTGTGGAATGAATAAATTTTTTATGCATGTATGTAAAATGATTAATTTTTTTTTTTTTTTTTTTTTTTTTTTTTTTTTTTTTTTTGTATGTAAAATGAATAATTTTTTTATGTGTATAAAATAAATAATTTTTATATGTATATATATTTTTTTATGTGAGAGATTTTTATACATATAGCCAAAAAAAGCATATAATTTAAAAGATAATTTAAAAAAATAAAATAAATTTAAAAAACCTAAAAAAATATTAAAAAAGAGAGCAATTTTCTTATAATAAAGCGCTGTTATGTTATTTCTAAACAATTTTTTTTAAGCTTAGTTTCAAAATTCAACACCAGGTGCCGCTGATGACGTGTAGGTACATTCGAATTTTAATACTTACACAGAAACAGCTTTTTGAAATTAATTTGGTTTTTAAATTTCAGAAAGCTGTCCGGCAAATTATATATATATATATATATATATATATGTATATCTATAAGATCTGCATCAAAACACTTTTATTTTTTGTGAGGAATAAAGGATTCTAAACTATTCCCCGCCCAGCGAAAGAATGACTCTGATCTTGAACTACACCCATGATCTCTTAATCATTCCAGGACTGAAGTTTGTCGACAGAAACTATTCACAATGGCGACTCTCAAGCGAGGCAAACCTATCAGAAGCCAAACACTTTCCCGCCATAAACACTGACATATACAATCGATTCAAATTCTACTATTGCGCTATCTGGTGTCCACGGTCGTTCTTTCGCTGGGAGGACTTTAAATAATAAAGTATTTGTAGGGAGGTGATGAATGATTATTAAATGAACTCTTAGAATAATTTATATTTAATATTAATTTCACTTTTTAAAATGAGACAACAAATTTTTTGTTTTCTAATTTCCTTCATAAGTTTCTACTTTGTAATGGACCCCGTCACGTTACAATCTTTTAAAAAGCTTTTTTTTTTATTATCAGCAGTCATATAACGGAAAAATTAACTTTTATATCTATTATCATTTTTGAATCGCAGAATGAAGCTTGGTTTGAATCGCAGAAAAAAAAAAAAAAATCTTAGAAAAAAAAAAAAAAGAAACAATATTTTAATTTTAAGCTTTAATTTTAAAATATTAAGGCTAACTTAATATCAGATGTGGTCAATGGTAAATTTAAACTTAATTTTTAATCTTAATAAATTAAACTTAATTATTTATATTAATGTTAAATAAATTGATTAAAATAACCAGCACCTTTAATAACAGGTATACTCGTATACCTAATATCACTTTAAGTTAATAATATTGTAACATTGCAATAAACCTAGTAAATAAGCTTATATCTATTGATAGCCTTAAAATCCTATGTTAATTAGAATACTATTGAATATCTTTTCACTTTTAATTTAAATGAAATTTTATTGTCAACTGTTATGATCTACTATTGTCCTCAAAAGATGACCGGCGGAAGTTTGAACTGCGCAGCCCTTCCGGTAGCTGATCAATTATGTTTTCCTGTCACAATGGACGCCCGTCGTCTGTTTTCACTGAGAAAGACATGTTGATAACGCCAAATTAAAACTTCTCTCGACTATTTACCGTTATTTCAATACCAGTTGCTAACAATAAGTATTTATATAAATAAATAAATATATATTATTTATAAATACAATGCTGTTTTGCGACGTCATGTGATAAACTCATACGGAAGTGCCTGACCAGAGTAATCGATGATACATGCGCAGATCTCACAAAAACAGGGCGGCCATCTTTCACTTTGAGGACAATAATAAAGATGTAAAGTTTATATATTAAAAAAAGAAGTAGTAAAAGATTTGGCAAGAACCTATCAAAAAAAAAAAAATATTAACCGTAATTCTATAAATTATATTTGTAATATTTATAATAATTCTTTCGGTATTTTTTGTGATTTAATTTTAATTTATTGTGAAACTGTTGTAGATGTTATAAAATTTATAGAATCAATACCAGCACCTACAATACAGGTGCTTTTATATCACCTAGTAGGACTGGCCTTGTGTAATAAAATTATTAAATTATTAACAATAAAAGAAGACCTCGAGAAAGATACAAAAAAATTAGATAGGCTTCTTGTTTATCGTCATACCGTAATTATAAACAAAAGATATTAATTCAGTGAACAACTTACCTGCGTCTCTGTAAGTTTCAGTGCTTTGGACAACTGTAGCCTCTTCGAAACAGATAAATATTTGTTTTTCTCAAATTCTGTTTCAAGCGCTTTTATTTGGTTTGCCGTGAATGCCGTACGAGGGCGCTTTTTCCTTTCTTCATTCAGTTTCTCTTTGCAGTCGTCGTCCGGATCTAACAGAAAAATAAACAAATTGGTAGGATTATCTAATTAAAGCGTTAAAAATCTGTATTAACACATTTAAATTAAAAAATACTGAGATTTGAAATAGTCCTAAAGAAATAAAGTAAAGTTAGAATGACGTTAGAAATTAAAATAAGATTTTTAATTCCAACATTTACAAATTATTTATATAAATTATTGATTTATTGTTTTCTTGTTTTAATTTACATTTCATAACTTAATTTGACTTATCAAATTTTACTTTATTTTTAAAGCTTTATAAGAAAACATCAATATAAATTTAATATTCTTACACGCCAGCTTTATTTTTTTTTTTGTAATTTTGAAAAATTTTGTAAGTTTGAACATTTATTAAAAATTCCTGTACTGTATATAAAGCTTTATAATATATGTGTTCTTCCTACAACAGACACCGACTGAATATTTTAATACATTTTACAACAACACTTGTAAAGAACGAGACTACTGGATACACATTTGGTGGAGTGTACTAAAACTGAAGTGAGGACCTCTCCATTCTCACGTAACAGGTGAGTTAGAATAAGAATTTATATGCACTTAACAATTAAAAACTGTCGTAGTTTTAACTACGTCGACCCTACCGTGCACTAAAATGGAATGGTTGCTAGGTAACCGATGAGTAACAGGTTTCACTAAGGGCCGTTCAAGTATTACATAAGCATTCAAGGGGGGAGAGGGGGGTTCAACCTTTGCTTATTTTTTCTGACAGAGCGGTCAGAGCAATGCTTATGTAAGACAAACATGCACGCGTTAAACTTTGATATAATTTTGACTATTTTAATTTATTTTTCAGTGGTATTTACTGTTAATGATTTGATATAAGCACAAGGGGGGAGGGGTTGGGGTATTTGCTTATTTTTGCTTACAAAGGGGGGGGGGGGATCTAAAATGACTAAAAATATGGTTTCGTAATAATTGAACGGCTCCTAACATAGTTGTGAACATATTCTGAAATTGTACATACACATCACAAACCCACAACATAATCAAAATCTGTTATCATTTGTAAATGCAGTAGCGACGAACTCACAATAGATTTCGAGCCGAGTTGCTTATGATTACCTTCTTGAAGTTGGAATCTTGAAGAGGGAAATTTCCGTTGTATTTTCATGTGGAAGCAGTTAACAAGCACATCGGAAGTGGGCCAGTCTAAAATAAAGTTACCGTTTTCTGAATTGGAACCGTATATCTAATCATACTTATCAATTACTACAATAATTATAGATATTACATTGATTATATCTAATAATACTGTACAGTTAAATTACTTAATGCATTCTCGAAGTGTATAAAATCAGTAAACATTGAAAGTACTACGATTTACATTCAGTACGATCTACAAAAAAAAAAATATATTTTCTTTTTAGGGACACTTTACGGAGGAGCAATTAGGACTTCCATCTCTGTCTGTTTTACGTACTCCACATCGCAAATCGGAAGTCTGAACTCCATGAGCCACACCTCATTAAACTCTTCATGGCCTGGGTGTTTGGTAAAATTCGACTTTCGCTTAGGCCATTTTCGTTTTAGCTGGCCATTGACCGTGTCAGGAATATAGTCGTTATTTGTCAAAAAAGGGAATCAATATATACAATTGACAATCTTGAGAACGAATATAATAACTTCGACCCAATATGGCCTCTGACTCGGTCAAAAGGTGCAAAATGGGGGTCTAGATACACTAAATCAATTCAATGCGGGCATCGCTTCTATCAGGTATGCTTGGCCGGCAAAACTCTCAATTGAAATTTGTATACCAATGGTGTATCGAGGAAAACCGTGATGGAAATAGTACTTGATCTTCGAATTTCACACGCCTCGAATAAATATACTCGAATAAATATGATTTGCGCGCCAATCAATAGCAGCGTCTCTTTTAACAACGCAGTGGCTATAGATTGCAAATTACAGAAGGCCGCTTGGTTTTGTGTGTTGACTATAAAACTGTCAAGTGCTTTATTATAGGTGTATTAGGATATTTTTTTAGATATATTTATAAGAGAGCACATTCGTTAATTCGGGGAAGACCTCCTCTTCATCTGTAAATTAAAGGTTTAATTTAATTCAGAAATCATTACGTACTTTATAGATGATCGACTATATATCTAGAATTATCAGTATTTAATTACTAATTCGTTGTCGTAATAATCCCACTTGCTAATATAATTCGAACGTCATATTACTATTATTAGATTGTTGTGTTCGTTTATCTAATAATTGAAAGGAATTGTACGTTTTAGTGCAACTGGACCTAACGTTACTCTTCATTATTCCAAAATTGTGTCGATATTTATTTCATTGTTTTTGTATTAATTATTCATACATTTGTCTTTAATTTCTTTTATTTATTTATTTTTTATTTTCAGAGAACATAATTATTATTTTTTTTATATATATTCTGGTATTTCTTATTTTACATTGTCTTATTTGTTGGTACGTTTTGTTTATTGCTCTGGATAATTCCAGATGATGAGGATTATAAAACTTTCCTACGGAAACACAGTAATGTGAATTAGACATTTAATTCTTGTAAATGATAACTTTCAAAACTAGCTACTCTTCAGCGAAATATGTTTTTTTAATGTTGTTATTATTAGTATGTAAAAGTTTCAAACCTTGGGTTTCCCCAGCAAAGACAACATGGCGGGTCAAGGACCAAAGCCCATATTGGCAAGTGTAAATAAAGGTGTGCAAAAAATTAGGGATTTGTGGTTGTGTTCATAAATTTTCTAACTATGCGCGTTGTGTTGAGTACCACAGCCTTCTGGAGTTGTTCATAAGTGTTTTTGTGGAGTCCTAGTGTGCTGAGACTGTGGTGCAATGTGTGAGGCACCAGACCAGTAGCGGACAGGACGATGGATACAACACGTACTCGGTCCCGCCTCCACTGCTTCTGGAGATCGTGTGCTAGATCGGTGTATTTACTGATCTTGTCTGCATGAGTTTTCTTCTTCTTCTTTTTCTTCTTCTTATTATTATTAAAGAACTTGGATAATAATAATAATAATAATCTTTTGAAATTCTCTCTCTTGTTCATTTGTTCTTGTACGTCCTGCCATCTCCAGGCAGTTTTCAGAAATTAAATTCATTGGAGATTTTTTTTTTCCTTGATGTCAGCGAACTTGTTGACTCGAAATGCGGTCTCAAAATTTATTATGTCCTATAAGAGATCCGCTAAATGGAGATCCGTTCAATCAAAAATGTAGTCTTTAAAAAAGCATTAATTTTAATAAAAAGGAGTCTTATTGCTTTACCCTGAAGAGTTAAGATATAAAGTTGAAACTTCACACATTTGTTGCGTGCGTGCTATCAAGCAAAAAAAAAAATTGAAACTAAAAACTAATGGAAAAGATTGAGGAGGTTAAAAAAGAAAAAAAATGGGAAATTTTGATTTCTACAAAGAATATCCCAATAGATTTTTGATTGTGGTGAATGTTTGCGGTCACTGGTTCGTGAAATTAGGGATCAGATTTGGATAAGATCTAGCAAGAACTCTAACTTTAGATTTATTCGTAGCATCAGGGGTTTAAATAAACTTATTTACAGGGGCTGTGATTGGTTGGCGTGCTTTTACAATTGAATGAGTTATTTAATTCACAGGTGGGCTTTAACTGATTTTTAACTATATTTTTAAATTACAACGAATTAGAGGGGAGAAGCACGGTCAACGGAAAATTTGAATTGAATAATAGAATTAAACGATAAATAGTAAAAATTAGAATATACAATAGAATAAATGCTGATTAATACAAAACGTAAGACAATTAAGAATAAACAAAGATAAATAGAACTATAATAAAAAAGAAAAATGTGAATATATAAAAATCATTACAATATTAGGTCCTATCGGCACCTAAAACTATCAAAATACGTTGAAAAACCCAACAATCACGATAGCTCAGCAATTATTTATCGTATATTTTGGAAATTCTCATGGTACCGGTATGTAAACATTATCAATGTGATCTTCTCGTTGACTTTGATAAGAGATTGGATCCATAGGAGCCAAAAATCATCATCAAACGTATCACGATAAAATAAATACGTATTATGTTAGAAACGCTGAAAGTTTGTTAATGTTGAAATACCCACTTCTTTGGTTTATCAAATACAGGGTGATTCAGGAGGAGTTACCGCTACTTACGGAGCTCATTAATTATAACGATATATTGAGCAAAAAATGTTATATAAACCCGAGACCTATTCTCAATATTTTGAGAGTTATAAGAACGTTAATATTGTTTATAGAAGACCTCTTTCGTTAGTTGGAGCAGTAAAAACACATGAGAAACAAAGAATGAACTTTTGAGAAATAATGTTTTCTTTTATTGGTTAGTATGTTGAAGCTGAAAATGTGTTGTGAATTGCTTCATTGCGTCGGACAGAAAGTTATAACATTTTAACTACAAAATTATATTATTCTGATGCACTTATCACAACAATTCTTACAAATCACTTCAATTCTATCGACCTACTCTTGTTATATGCGTTATTCGTAGTAAGCGTTTTTAATAAAAAAAACCATTATGTCTGAAACTTTATTCTGTATATCTCATTTGTCTTTACTCCTCCAACTAACGAAAGAAGTCTTTTACAAACGACCTTCATATTATTATAACTCTATAAACATTGAAAATAGGACCCGGGTTTTTAAGACATTTTTTGCTCGAAATGTCATCATAAATGAGTTTCGTAAGTGGCTGTAACTCCTGAATTACCAAATATATAAATATATAGTAGATTCCCGATTATCCGCGGAGTTGGGTGGCGCGGGAATTCCGCGGATAAACCGAAATAGAACGAAAAAGGACGAAAATCAACACAAAAATGCTTTTAACATGTTTTATTTATATTAAAGTGGCAGTACATACATTATAAACAATTATTTTATTTTAATTTACTTTAATTTCTTAATTTTTAACAAAAAAAATCGGTTAATTGTTTTTGTTTTTTCGTGTCGAAACACGAAAACCTTTACTTGGACGTCGCTAAATCTGCCTCTTTTATTGATTACCTTATTCTAGTTTTAATTTTTTTTTTGTTAATTCCGTAATTTATTGTACAGTAAAAAAAAATGGAAATCGGGGAGGTCCGCGGATAATCGGGAGTTTACTGTATAGGCCTATAAAAATTTGCGGATATTCGAAAATTGCCATACCAATTTTATGTTATTTTTTATTTTTGTCAATATCTACGTAAGCTGTAATGTTGTAAACTGATCTCTTGGATGCCGAAGTACTTCAAAAATTAAAAAAAAAGTGAAAAAAAGAATGGTGGGGTTTACATAGATTTGCTTATTGTTAATTTCTCCTTATTACTCCTAGTAGGGGTAAAAACTGAATCTGCCTGACATTGAATATTGCCTGAAAGCAGACCCTTCGTCGAGTCCTTTCTGATAATTGGAAGCCCCTTTTTCTTAAAGGTTATCCTGAACGAGATAATTTGATCCCGTTTCTTTCTTTCTTTTTTTACTAGAGTCAAGTGCCCCGATCATCGTCTGTGTCACAGATGGTGCAACACACACCCACGACAACTTTTATTCTCCGGTTATTCTTTGGCGAATCGGGTTTCCTTGTTGCTACCATATGGCAAGACTTATGACTTCCCGACTGCAAGTAATCCATAATCATTACCCGTAATTGTTGGCTAAACATGTCACACTCACTTTGTAAACGGAAAAAACTCCCTAACGAGTTGGCGACGCCGATTGCTCTCTCCTCTTCTCCCGGGAGGGGCGGGACCCGAAAGCGTGAGATTTCCCGCGTGCCACGCAGCGGTGGAATCGCCGGCATAACCGTGGCGGATAATAGCGCCAGCGTCGTATGTCAAGCAGGCGCTTCCTCTGTGCGGTGCATGTAAGCAATTTACTTGGTTTCCCCGGCTACTTTTAGCTCCTGGGAGGTGTCTGAAGTGTCAGCCATAATCGCACCGGTATGTACGCTGGTTAAATATTTGCGCAGAAGATTTGGCTGTGTTCCACCGAGGGCGCGATAAACAACCAATTATTTCTGCCATCTAGTGTCAAGGAGTGTAAATCGTGGCTACCCTTCTCCCCACGTCTACATCCCCCCAGTCTTAGATCAACAGATAGATCTTTCTAAACAGATTAATCTGGTCTAAATGACTGACGAAAGCTGAATTCCCTGTGATTCACGACCCCCTTTTCCCTCTAATCAAATGCGAAGACCTGATCAAAACAAGAACAGCAGTAAGTTCTTTCTACCGTGGAAATACAATCCAACTGTCTGTGATGGTAAAGAATGGGCAAAATGTCTTCGTTTATCCAAAGAACGAAGAAGACAGCTTCGAAATTAATCAATCAACATGGGCTGTTGAAAGCTCATTGATTAAAGCCATTCGCCAAATTTCAAACATTTTTTGTTAATTAATCTTAAAATAATTTTTTAGCTCACATTCCAAATAAGAAAGTGAGACAGATTGAAGAAATCAGTCTGTCTCTGTGTGTCTTTCCCTAATAACTTCTTAACAGCTGGATGGATCATCTTGGAACTTGGTATGTACATTCGAGGACTGGGGACAATCTAACTTTTATATTTGAAATCTTTCCCATATAGGTCCTCGTCGAGAAATTAGCGCGATAAGGCGATTTCCCATAGAACGTCATGGAATCTAAACGATGGATTTCTGATCTATTTCTGTTAATCTCTCATTGTCTTAAGCAATGGATTAAGTCCTTTTAGTTAATCCACTGCGTATGGATTTGATAGGATTAAATTTAATCTGATTTAAATAATTAAGTTTGTTATGATTTTCTCGTAAAAAAATTACATACTTACACTTATCTTTTTTATCACCTTAATTTACTTATTCCATTTAAAGAAAAAGTAATAATTTTCAAATCTCTAGTAAATCGGTTTTAAATTATGGTTTTTAGAGTGTGGGATTTTTTTATGAACAAACAAAAAGTTAAAAATATTAATAAATCTATATTACTAAAATCTTTCGTTTCTCTGTCTGTCTTTCTGTCTGCGCAATTTCCTATGAGAATGGAAAATAGAAATAATGTTTATAATGAAACGTCCGCGACGGGAATCGAACCTGCAACTTTATGATCCGATGTCAGACGTCTTATCCATTAGGTCATGGGGACTACAACTCACTTCTCATTGTTTTTTGATTTATGTTTCCTTCCCCTTCCCCGGATCAATAAATGTATTCAACTCTTTTTTTTTAATCTCAAGATTGTTTATTTATTTCCGATCCGTCTGTTTATTTGTAATTCGAAAATAACAATTAGAACTATAATGGCCGAAACATTGTAGTATTTTAAATATAATATTCTTACTTAACCAAATTCTATGTGATATAGAAAAACAAGCGCGTGTATACGGAGAGGGGGGGGGTGGGAATGACCTAGTTAATTTTTAAAATTTTTAGTAATGTATATACAAATTTCAGCAATTTGCACATTTGGGGAAAAAATAAGATTAGGAAAAAATTTAAAATACTTACTATTAAAGAAAAAATTATTTATAAAATAATTATGAATAACATTTACAGTGTCAATAGAGAAAAAAATGATCAAACTAATGAAAAAATAACTAGATACAATTGGTTAAAAATCTTTTAATTCAATAAATTAAGTAATAATTTTGGTCTAAGATTGGAAAACTATATAAAATATAAATTAATCAAAGTAATTGGGAAAAATATAATTCTGAAATACTAAAAAGTATTAAGAAAATAAAACCTTTATTAATCGCTGACGTAGTTGATGAGAATATTCTCTAAATTTTTAAATTTTAGCTTTAGTTAAGTTTCTTTTGTATTAGATAATTAACAAAATTAATTAATCTACAGTTAATAATGATATATTAATCTATATTACCTATATTACAGGTATTCTTTATTTTTGAATATCTAATAGTACTGGCGAACATAAAAAAATAAAAAAAATAAAAAGGATTTGAGTGATTGAAGGATTGAGAATTGGATGATGTTAAGCATCATTTGACCAAGCGCCAAAATAGATTTTTTATGTTCACTAGTACTATAACACATGAAGTTATGTTCACTATCCCCAAAATTAACTTTCCTTTGAATAACTTAGGTTTTCCTCAAAAATTTATAGCAATATTTGCATCAATATTATGAACTCATTTTAAATGATGTTTTAATTAGCTCCTGATCTTTATTTTCACTTGTAAATACTTCTCCAATTATTCTAATTAAAATAATGAGGTTTTTGAGCAGTAACAGATTAGATATGACTTTTTTTTTTTATCTTTTTTATATCACATATAGAACTTTCAGAAATTTTTAAATCACAATTATGTTATAGATTTAGATTTAGAAATATTGAAAATTGGAATCGTTTTTTTCAGTAATATTGTAACAGATCCTAAATCACTCACGATTCCAACGCTCTTTTAATGAGTTTTGTAAGAATCGAATTATGTTCGGGCAATATCCAACTGTTTCTGAATATACATTACCAGGAAAGATCCAATGCAACTGTGATTCATATAGACGCTATTTCTCAAAAGGATGTAAAAGATGTGAAGAGGAGAGAATATAGCACATTTAGTTTGCGAAATGTAATTTGGCGACATAAATGTATGTTTGTCTGATTTGGGTATGATTTGGGTATAAGTTGCTGTTGTGAAATTTCATGTTTGCAACTGAAGCGGTTTCGGAGGTACCTATATATAGTCTGCAGGAAAGTCTCCCGCCCCCCGTTTACACCCCTTCGGATGTGAATATCGAAAATTCGTCGAATACGTAAATTTTAGATTTTGTCAAAGAACACTCATATTAAATTTCGAGTTTCTAACTAAAGCGGTTTCAGAGATATGTTTACCCTTCAAGAAAGTTTGTCCCCCTTCCCTCCCTTAGTCCGGGATTTCGTTGTTCATGCATTATTCTGGGATGCATGTGAATCTCCCGTGTGGTAAAGAGAAATGGCGACTTCTTTCAAGACAAACAATCAAACAAATAAACACTCGCGCTTTTTATGTAGATAAATAAAATTTTACGCATTCTGATGATATAGAGAACCGATTATCCAATGTATCCGTGCTTTTCTCTTCAAGACGAAGCAGAAAGTAATGAATGTGAAGATATTTGCCCAAAATCTGATCAGCGTTTAACAGATTCTAATAATGTTAAATTTTAAAGGTTCAATTAGAACTGATCTAAATGGTCAGCAAAGAAAATATCTATTACTTAACCAAAATTTCGGTAACCTGTATTTCTGACTCTTAAAAATTTATTTATAATTTAGATTATGTGTATGGTGGGGATACAAACTTTAAATTTGTTAATATGCAAAAAATGCTTAATCCAGTCCTAATAGACTTGCAAAATGAAGTAATATGGGGCTAATTGATTTTTTTATTTTTTTTTTTATTGGCAGTCAAATTTAATTTATTTCTAAATTTATAAAAAAATTTAAGTCATGATAGAAAATTTTTCGTATGTAATGACTTTAGTGGGATATTTTACAACATTACCATTAGACTCGAAAAAACCGTCTCGACGGAGAAACTAGTCGCTCTTTGTATAATTTTATTCTTGTATACACTGGTTTCGTTAATTTAAACAGGTGTATGGCTATATTAACGGTGTTAAAATATTTTAGTACACGTAAAACTTTTTTATTCTTTATTACCATTAAACCTATAGTTTACAATCAAAGTGTAAAGTTAATAGGTTTTTGTGATAATATATTATCTTGTTATTGCTAATGGAGCTATCAAGTAGTTGGTTGTACAAAATTATATGAAAGTAGTGAAAGTTTGTTATATTGGAATTCTTCTTCATGATTATTGTTTTAGTTATCTATTTTTTATAATTTGGGAAGAAGAGATGGTAGATTTCTTTTCCCGTTTTGTTATGGTGTTACTTGAAAAAGGAGAGGCCGCTGAGGCTCTCAGAAATATCGTAATGGCGAGTGTTTTTAGTGATTTTTGTTAAGTTAATAAAGAAGTTAAGTAATGATTCCATCGTTTATCAACTTGATACGTTAGTCCAACGTCACTGGTTGTTCACTTGTTTTTCACCAAATGGGAAAAAATCATTCAACAAGTTGATTTGATTGTATTTCGTTATTACTCAGAATTCCAGCAAACACACTGTTACTTAAAATAAAACAGATTGCATTTTTGTAAGACGTCTCAAAGAGCCTGTTCCAAACTGAAGATTGTAGTTGATCTTTCCATCAGGACTTCGGGCGTCCACTATCTCTTCTGCCTGAAGGATTGTTTCTAAATGCTAATTTTGGAATCCTATTATTTGTGCATCTTTTCAATTTGTTTTATCCATTTTTTCTTTAAAGGTTTTTGATTCTTGAACTATACTTCAGATATTTACTTGTGATCGGATTTCTCCGCTGTTTTTCCTTTTATTAGTCTTGTCAATCCCAGAAGTGATCAAAAGAATTTCATGTGTGTGCTTCCAATCTCTTTGTCTGTTTTAGAATCCAAATTTCGCATCCTTATTTAATAGTTGTGTTTGTTATTATATTATATAATTTTAATACGTTCTTTCGACAGTTCGACAGCGGATGGACGGAAAAAAGTATAGCCTATAACTTAAAATTGCTTTTTAAAATCATTATCATTTTTTTTTCACTCCGATGCATATGAAAGGGCATTACAAATGTTACTATAATTGTAATACCTCTTCATAGGCCGAATCTATAATGTGCTGTGATAGAATCTGTAATATCCATAATATATAAATTTAAGATGTTTTAACCGTGTGTCTAAATTTACATGTTTAGATTAAATGAAAATCACCAAGACACAAAATTTCATTTAAAAATACATAATAAAATCTAAAACTACATTACCAGAGGTCTCCAATTGACAAGGGAGTCGCGTAAGGTCTCCGAAAGCTCTTGTAATGTAGTTTTAGATTTTATTGTATATATTTAAATTAAATTTTGTATATTGGTGATTTTCATTTAATCTAATATACAAATTATTGAAACTATAGGTCCGCGCAGTAACAAAATTTTAAAACCATTATTTTTTGATCATATTTAAAATATATCTGTAAATGTTTATTATCTATTT
>JAFIDM010008419.1:36065205-36081063 GCA_023159025.1 Thereuonema tuberculata | reverse complement strand
TTTTTGATCATATTTAAAATATATCTGTAAATGTTTATTATCTATTTTTAATATATTTATTGTGTAATCGCTTTTATAGTAGTTTAATTTTATTCCTGAATGCACTTATATTTCCTGTCTGCCGATGCCTTCAGTAATGGACTGTTTTATTTTTAAAGATCGGTCTCATTTTCTTGAAATAGATCTCTGCGGAAGGGTTTTGTTTTTTTTTCTTTTTTCATAGCTTTTCTTTTTTCTTTTTCTCATGATCTAAAAATTTCCTAGCCCAAACACCACTTGATCTGCACTCGACCGGTCCTTCGGGAAGGTGAACCGCGGATAAACAATAGCATCTCACGTGTGGTCAAAAGTATCAACAATGTGTGCTTCCAAATTGGGAAATCCCTTCTGTCAGCGCGATAATTTACACTTCTCCCACCACCAGAGAGAGACACAACACATTTGTCGCCAATTTGGCGGGTGACTCGTCGACTTGAAAGAAGACGCTCATAAACTGAAGTAAAAAGCCATTACACACCATTCCCTTATTCAAATAATCTTGGGATTTATTTGTTGGCAAATACCTGTAAACCCAGTTGTATGAGTTCTTATTTTATTTTATCTCTTTTTTTATAAGGACAATGTACTAATTCATAAAAGATAATAATGTGCCTTCACAACAGGATTGCGGTTAACATCAGGCGTATAACATACCAGAAACACATATTAATCATAGCTAAGTAAGTCTTAAAAAAAAAAAGACATTAATTTAAACTAGTTGCAACCCGTGAAATATTCACGGAAGTAAAACAAATACCACATTTTTGAATATCGAGAAATTTTTCAAAAACACTGTAATTCTTCCTACATTTATTTGCTGAACTTGTGCTATGGCAATTATATAGCGCCACAGCGCTGATCGAAAGACCATCGTTACACGATTCATGATTTTTTTAATATCAACATTCTTTCATGGCACTTTCGGCGAAAAAAATTAACCTCTTGCCATAAAATAATAGGCTCCTCCAAATTGAGCCTAGGAGAGAGTGTCCCACAATGCCTTACAGGGGCGTAGGAAGTATTTCTAGTTCATTTTGTTTTATTATTCACTAAATGAATAGATGCAAAAGTTTCTAGTAATTTGTTTATACATTTGTTAGTGTATTTTTACACTATTATATTAAAAATACAGTTTAAAATATTCTCTCTCCGACTCTCTCCGCTCTCTCCACTTTGATGCCACACAAACAAACATCCGTACATCCGTTTTTTGCTTATTAATAGTATGATTCAGAACTCCTTTTCTATAATATATAATTCAATATAACTACTATTTCCTTTTTCTTTCTCTCTTTATTACATAGAATATTTCGCAGGATGTACTTATCCTACTTCTTCAGGTTTTGACAACAGTATTATATCTTCTTACATTGATCGAAGGTTAATTGTTGATTTCTGTGGTACGAGTAAGCAAGCCACATTGTAAATTGTCAATATAAAAAGATATTATTATATATAATATTTGTTGTATTCAAAACCGTTCACTTAACAGTGAAGTTAGTTTGGAGCAGAAACCTAAGAAGAAGGATAATTATATCCTGCGAAATATCTCTTACATAGTATTCTAGATCTGTCTGTGTCGAACGCACTTCCGTAACACACTTGCTCTGTGTTTGGAAAATAATTTTAAATTTCTGTGAAATAGAAATAATTTTGACAATGAATTTCTATGTCGGTTACAGGAATCGAACCTGCAACCTTCTGATCAGAAGTCAGACGTTTTATCAAATAAACCACGGGTCTTATCCATTACCAGTACATTCAAATTATTGTTAAATAGCTCTTATCACTCGCTGTGTGTGTGTGTGTGTGTGTGTGTGTGTGTGTGTGTGTGTATGTGTGTGTGACGCAATGAGAGAAGAGACAGAGGAAAAAAAAACTCATTAATTTTAGCCTACTAGATTAAAATTTAAATTTCAGTTTTCAATTTTTTTTAATCCTACTACAAGCGCAGGCCAGACGAGCATTAGATGCAGAAGCTCCTCCTCAGCGACGAATTGAAGAGTCGTTAGAGACATTTCTCGACAATGAATGAAGAAATTAAAAATAATATTTAAACACATAAAACCTCTACTTAAAATTCTCTTATCTCAACTAAAAGCCGTCACATTGTTCTGCCGTTATTGATGGGGCTATGCTAGTTAAGACGTGCAGAAAGACATGCAGGAAGTAGTAGTTTTATTGAATTAGACGTTCTTCATTATTTAATATCAGCAGATTGCTGTATTCAAATAGTCACCTGTGTACACAAAGTAATTTATTGATATCGTAATAATATGAACTCTATTCTTATACTGAGGGATATTTCAGTATATGAGAACTTCAATACATTGCTTTCTCATCCCAGAGAAGACACTAACTTCAAAATGTTTATGCATTACAGAAATGTATTTTCTTGTATTATCTTTCGTCAGTTGTTGTACCTGTGAAACTGTGGTCAACGCATTCAAAACTCGTAAAGTTAATAATTCTTTTCTTATCTTTTAGTAACGAAATGCGTCAATCAGTAATTTAAATGTTAAGAGCAACTGAATTTTATTTTTATTATTATTTTCCCAGTATATATCGATTGTTAAGATTTCCTTCTCCTGCTTCAGGATTTCGATTACAGCTGATTATCCATATTTTAAAGACTTTTCCTAATCATTATATCCATGTAGCATTTTAACATTTAAATTATATCGTTACAAGAATATAATGTTAAGTTGAACAGTTATAGAAGCCTTAGCCTCAGTTTCATGTCCACTCAAAATACTTAAGAAGTATTTCAAATGTATCAATACAGTACTTTTCAAAATTAATCTTCAGAATTCATTAATTACATTTCGAATCTTTTTTCTTTAATTCCGTCTTCTCTTAACATATAAATGAATATTCTGCTCTTGATATTAAAAATCACTATCGTATCTGAAGCAGAAACTGTAGATTATATTTTATTGTAGTACGGAAGCTACAGGTAAGGAATACAGCACCTTCGTATCTCAACAATACGACCTTATTTTGAATAAGATGTTAATTTCTTCTCCTTTTCTTGAAATCTCATTAAACATCTACCTCTCCTGCCTCTCAGTTTTAAAATTACAATCATTTTGAATGTGATGTCAGTATTTCAGAGAATTTTTGGATCTTCGATTTCCTAACAACTTTTCTTTTCTAACGAATTTATTAGATTTTAGGATCTTTTATTTCGTTGCTGATGATATAAAAGGCAGTGATACTTTTAGTTTTGTTATTGAAGAGTCTTTGCACACTGGTGATCAAATACCGTCTTTAATAATGTTTCTAAAATACGAACAAATAAATATCAGCTTGGATTCTTTTTGCCTTTCTTTTCTTTTAGTAATAATAAAAATAAACATAGATAAGTAAAGTAATTAAAAAATACTTAAAATTTTTTAATACCGACAATATTAATAATGTGAAAATATTGTTGTTCGTTAGCCTTCATCAGTTCAAACTTTCCTTTCTTGAATTAATGATTAAATGAAGCGATTTCTTCAGCAGTTAATCTAATGCAAATCAAATCAAAATAACAATGCAGTTTTTTGATTTTGTTTTTTCATATATTGCATTATATTATTATTTTTTTAAATTGTAGTGATAAATTTAATTATAGCAGAATACTTGCGATCATTTTTAGAATTGTATTAGCAATTTATTGTTTGACTTTACGCATTTTTTACTTTCCATTATCTCTGTTAAAATGAGCTTGATAAAGAGATACAGTACATAGGTTCCGAAAATTTGCTATTAAAAATTTCGTGTAAGTGTTTTTTAATAAAATTTATAAGCATTTTTAGGGAGAGTTCAGGACATTTTAAAAGGAAACGTACGTATGTATTCTATATAAGATGTGCAAAAAAATAACAATAAAAAATAATTATTTTGAATCATAAACATTAAATTACGAGAAGGCTTACCTATCTTGTGCTTTTTCATCAGATGCATGCTTTACATTATTACTAAAAAATTGCACAAACATTAGCACAAAAAATTTTTTAATTTCTACCGACTTTTTACGTAATCAACGTAGATCATAAGTCGAGGACTGTTTATATCTTAATATATAAAAATGAATGTTTCTTTGTTTGTTTGTCCCATATGCCTTCCTATACCATTCATCAGATTGCGATGAAACTTTGTTGAGTTGTTGTGAAGGTTTCTGAATTAGAACCATTTTACTGGTGCGCGAGCTGTTGCAACAAATGAGTGTGTTTCCGGTTACAACGTTTGCAGTTTCCGGTGCGACTCGCATTTGCAATGACCATCAACAAAGCACAGGGACAATCGCTACAAGTGTGTGGACTAAATTTGGAAAATCCATGCTTCACAAATGGACAGTTGTATGTGGCCTGCGTCGGAAAACCTTCTGATTTATTCGTATACGCACCAGACAGAAAAATAAAAAATATTGTGTATCCAAAAGCACTTCAATAAAAACATTATTTATTTTTTACTTTAATTTAAATTTAATTATTTACAATAAAACACCAACACTCTTTCTTTGAGTGGCATTGTAACGCATGACGGGTACAACTAGTACTGTATATAAGCCCTAGGAAGCAAACTGGCTTCATATTTACTGTGAAGATATCCGACAAAAGAGCAATAAGTATAAAATTTCTTGGTTTTGTTTTAATAAGTGGATGAGATTTAAATGCCCTTTCAGTACAAACAGAACCAATTGCCTTCGGAAGACGAACAGTTTGTCATAAATTGCCATTTTCTAAAGACGTAATAAATCGTTAATAATATGCAACACTTAAAATAAAGTAAGAAATTTATTTATTTAATGATAATCACAGAGGAAGTTAAAATTGCCGTAAGAACTTCCGACTTCCGGAGTCAAACCTGGCGGTTTAAATGTAAACTAAAAAAATTAGCATCTGTCTGTTGTATCAGATTTTTAGCATTGTGTTTTCTGTAGTGTAAAAAGAGTATATAAGTGAAAGGTTTCATAGCATAGTTCTGCATTCTGTGATTTTCGTTGTTTTGCATAGTTTTGCATTTAAGATTTTCATAATAACATCCTATTATCAGTACGGCCAAAGATGAACCTCCCAGAATGCAACGCAGATGATAGATTTTCCTTTCCTGGCCTGTCGGTCACATTCAAATGTAAGAGAAAATGGCGGTCGTTGATTCACATTCAACACTTCGACGAGGAAAAGGTATCAAAAATCTCACATACATCTTCTTGAAATCGACGAGCAACGTTAAGAATAATTTCCCTACTTGATTTTTGAGATTTCCTATTTTTGATAATTGAGATTGATATTTTCTGCGGACCTTACGGCATTGATACTGGAGAAATTAGTCAATGATAATGTGTTTGCGGGTCCAACTTTCGCCGCGACGATAATAGGAGATATTCCCCCTTCAACGCGACGATAATAGGAGATATTCCCCCTTCAAAAAATAAATAAATAAATAACTAAATAAATACTGGAAAACTATGTTCGCTTCCCAGCATTGATTCAAAGTAATATTTAAAAGTTTCTCAGTGTCCATTGCAATCACACATTTTCATTTCATCTTGTTTGCTGTGAAATATTTCATACCTTACAATATTACGAAAAATCTAAATGCATAAAATTTTGTAATCTGCATATTACAAACATAACTTAATCTATAAATCAAGATAAAAAATCACAACTGCACAGTAAAATGCCTTCGCACACTGAGCGAACATCAACGGGAATCCTGAACAGCCGTTTCATCCATTTGACATTTATCTCTAGTGTAAGGTTTCATTTGCAGTGATGTGGGCACAAGAAATAGTATAACAGTTCATATCAATGGCTTATTTTTTTTTTTTTTTTCCTTCAGTCGCGAACCTGCTTTTCAGCCAAAAAAAAACAAACTAAAAATAGATTACGTAAGTTTAATGAAAAGCAAAATTTAACCTCCATAATAATTCATAAATCAAAAAAAAAAATTACAACTGGACAGTAAATATGCCTTCTCACAACGAGGAAATATCAAAGGGAATCATGAACACTTGTTTTATTCTTATTAGGAATCATCAGCAGAATTTACCCTTGATGTTTGGTTCAGTCTGCGCGAAAAATAAGGTAAAAGCTTTCTCGATGTTAAATTTTGCTTTTCATTGAACTTATGATGTTTCTTATTTGTAATTAAATTCCTTAGTGCCTTTCAGTGAAAGCACAAGGGATTATGGTTTACTGTGGATTTCACAGATTTATTTTTTATTTGATTGTTTTTTATCTCGGCGGCCCATTCCCGGGATCGAGAATGCTTTTACCTTGGCTTTCGTGCAAACTGAGTCAAACATCAAGGGTAAATTCTGCTGATGATTCTTAATAAGAATGAAACAGCTCTTCAGGATTTGTGTTGGCTTAGTGTGCGAAGGCATATTTATTGTCCAGTTATGACTTTTTCTTGATTTATGAATTATTAGGAACGTTAAATTTTTAACGTTAAAATAATAATAAGCCATTGATATGAACTGTTATACTATTTTATTGTGCCAATACCACTAGAAATGTAACATTAAACTACAGACAAATGTCGTAATGAATTACTGAAATTTAACCATCTTCTCGAAACATGGAATGTACCTTTAAGGGTGAGAGACGGTCTTGAAACTTTAATATTGTTCCGTGTGGATGCTTGTTAGGATCCTTGTTAAGAAATCAGTGCCAGAAAGTGGTAAACCTTCCCATAGAAACAACATTAGAACGGAACAATGAGTTTCTATGGATGTCTTAAACAAAGGCTATTAATTTGTTAGTAATTCTACAATGTCTGTGCGAGCTGTTACAGGATTAAAATTTATTGGATTCAGACTGTAAGTATAGTATTTTGCAAAAAAAAAGGGTTTGCTATATATGGTCATTACGTAGCGATCGATTTTGTCTGGAACAAACGTCATCAGTCATGACGTCATCAACTTGAACTCCGAGCAGTCAGTCCAAGATGGCGTCGTTTTGTGATCGCATAAGCGTGACCAAGAAAGGACAAAGTTTGCACAGCCAAGCAAGGGAAATAGTGTGGAACGTTTGTAATTATTTCAATTTGAATTATTATTATGTATTCGTAACTGTAGGAAATACAAAAAACCAGATTGTTTTCATAATGTTTCTAAGATTCAGTTACAAATTTTAGCAATAGATGGCGCTGTTTCGTCCTGGAAACATCAATCTATAAGGAAATTACGTCATCAAAAGCTCTTCTTTCATGAACTGTAATGAAGGTTTAATTTATTTATTTTTCCGAAACGAAAAAAAAATCTTGCTTATTTGTATTCAGCAGGTACTCTGCATTATTTAAAATAAAAACGTATATTGTGTGTGGGCTTCCGTTGTCCGCTCAACAATGGAATTTCGCAACAATTCGCAAGCGCTTTGCCACAGGTTTATTATTGCATGTCCGAGTCTGTCTGCAACAATATAATGTTGCACGCGCGTTGCCAGGCAGCAGGAGTATTGTTGCATGGCGAACTTCTCTGTGGAAATTTCCGACCGTTACCAATGGATTTCAATATTATATTGCATGAATTCTGTAGAAATTAAACTTTAATTTATTCAGGGCCGTTCAAGTATTACATAAGCACACATTTAGTCATTTTCGACCCCCCCTCTCTTGTAATCAAAAATAAGCAGATACCGACCCCTCCGACCCTTGTGCTTCTGTCAAATTATTAACAGTAAATATCACTGAAACACGCATGAAATACTGAGGAAAAAAAATGTTTCTCTTACGTAGCTTTAGTTTGATTCCCCTCCTTGTCAGCAAAAATTAACAAGGACTGAACTCTTCCCCCTCCCCCTGAATGCTTACCTAATACTTGAACAATCCCTTTTTAGGCTTCTGAAAGAGTGTTACATCGCCGGTTTGTCTGTCTGTAGACACACATCCCACAATGCTTCGCAACGGCTTCTGTTAGCTCAGTTGTAGATGGCCTGAATGTTGAATGTTGTAGGTGGCCTGTTAGGCTAGAGCGTCGTGCTAATAGCGCGAAGGTCGTGGGTTCGATCCCCTCATCAACTTAAGTTTTTTTGTTTTTAAATTATTATTAGGAATTCAGTGTATTAACAAGGTTTGAGTTAAGAATGACGATTATTCCATATAAATAGGGGTGGGTAAGATAGCATGGGGTCGCAAAGAGACTCGCGCGCGCATTTTTGGACCACTTCGGCGCAGTCTATTCTAAAAGAAAGGTGACTCAGAAGCCGTTGCCAAGCACTGTGATTGGTTTACTAATCACTATCCATATCTTGTTCTTTCTTTATTTTTTAGTTTACTTGATGCAGTTTGTTTTTGTTTTTTTAATAAAGAAAGGGAAATTAACTTCCTAACGGGACTGAGTTGTAGATTCATATACAGTAGAGCCCCGATTATCCGCGGAATTGGGTGGCAAGGGTACCGCGGATAATGAAAATCGCGGATAACCCGAAAAAAGACCTTAAAATGAGGTGGAAACACGAAAAAAAATATTTCATCATAAAAACTACGTTTTATTATACAAAAAAAATATGCAAAATTTTTAAAATATGTATAGTACAGTAGAAACCTTTCTGCAGAGCAAGAACCTGCCACTCATCCACAAATTCCGAGAAGACCTATAGGATTACGATGCACAATAAACCTGTCATTAATTTTCGACCTTCGCACTGTAGGGCCTATTGTACTTTCCCTGTTGTTGGCGTGGATTAAAATTGGTTTTTTGAGGTTCGTAATTGAAAAATGTTTTCGCGGCACTCGCGGATAATCGGGCTCTACTGTATCTTATCACTAAATTGTTTCCGTTACATATGCGAGGCCTGCGGAGCAAAGCGACGGGTAGCGGTCTAGTATAATTAAAAAAAAACACATATACAAACAGGGACTTTACTATTAATTTCACAACTTAAAAAAAAAAAAAGGAAATAAGAAAAGTAGACTTTAAGTTCATTAAGGACTTGGTTGTTTTTAAGTGCAATAAATTTTCAACAACAATAGAAACTACGTGTAAGATTTAAGAGCACCTGAAGTCTATACTAAGCCCGTCAATCGTTACCTTATCCTTCTTAACTGTGACAGCTCTCAAATTAAGATCCAATTGATGCGTTCTCCTCCATTGGCTGTACAAGGGCAGTGGCAATAGGGCCTTAGTGGTTTGCTTCTCTGATTAAATGCTTGTTTTCGCAAACATCCGCCTAATTTTTCAAACCGAGGGCTTCCGAAGTGGCCTCGTAAAGCTGTCGTTGGCGTACGCCTCTAATGAACGCCAGCTTATTTTGGTCGACAGAATGTGCCAACCAACCGGAAAGATCGTGAATAAATCACTCGCGATTTAGATGGAAAAGAAAAAAAAAGAACTTATATTAGAAAGATCCTTAATAACGTAGGAATACGCTTTTGCGATAAAACATCTGAATTCGCTTTTCGAATCCTCCTCCCAGCACAAAATGGTATCTTCAGTGTTGAAGTGATGTGAGCTCTTACAGGAAGATGCACTCTGTTTAGAATTCGCTATTTCTGTAATACTGGTTGGAGAGAGCTCTCTTT
The DNA here is from genome assembly GCA_023159025.1 of Thereuonema tuberculata. Taxonomy (NCBI): domain Eukaryota; kingdom Metazoa; phylum Arthropoda; class Chilopoda; order Scutigeromorpha; family Scutigeridae; genus Thereuonema; species Thereuonema tuberculata. Next base: position 36,071,511 of record JAFIDM010008419.1, on the reverse strand, counting down.
CCTCTTGGAAGCTCCATCGTTAACTAATAAGTATTTAATTGATTAAAGAAAGCTCGGGAGGCAGTTATAGTTAAGTTTATAAAACATTTTTATATTAAACATAAAATATAATATATGAATATTTGAAATAATTATCAAATATTCATAGAAAGCGCAGTGGTGCTTCAAAAAAAAAATTGAACAATAGAAAACTTACTAATGAAAAACTAGTGACAAAATTTGTGCCAGCCGTTCGCCGTGTTAGTCTCAGTACGGAGACCTTGTTGTTTTACTGCTCCTGGCTGATGATCGCCAAAGAGCGTGAAACAACTGTTCCAGGATGTCACTTGGTGAACGACTTGGTCTCGCCTATTGTTGTTTATGGCAAATAAGTTTCAATAATTCTCATTATTTTATATACTTATATAATGTTTCCCAAGTTTGTTATGAAAGTTTCCCTACTATATTGTAATCTATATTACTAAAATCTTTTATTTCTCTATCTGTCTGTCCGGCGCAATTGTTAATTAACTTCCTGTGAAAAATAGAAATAAACGTTCGCGACGGGAATCGAACCTGCAACCTTTTGATCCGAAATCAGACGTTTTATCCATTAGGCCACGGGGACTACGTTGAAATTATTATTTCTTATCACTCCTTTTGTATGTGAGTTGGCACAATGAGAGAAGAGCCAGAGAAAAAAGAAAATAACTCATTAATTTTAGCCTACCAGATTAAAATTTAAATTTCAATGTTCACTTTTTTTTATGGCGCGCGATATCAAATAATGAGTTTATTCAAAATATCACTTTTTGTCATAACCCCTTGGAATCGATTCTTCTTGGATTATTGAGACAGGGACTTACCAGGAGAGACAGGGGGATGGCCTAGTTAATAATAATAATACTAATAATAAAAGGCCACAATCTAAAATATCAGTGAAAATCCTAAATGCCGACTTTGTCTCCAATCTACTATTTGTCTTGAGAGGGAGTCGGCTTGAAACTGTTTCCATCTACTATGTGAATGAGAGCACAGACAGATTACAAGACCACACATGACAGGATTGCAAAGTTAATCCATTGGTCATAGTATGTAAAAAGTATGTCACTACTCTTGGGAACGTTCAGAAGGTATCAGAAAACGAACGAGTCAAGATCTTGTGGGATTTTTAGAATTCAAATGGATCGACACCTCGGGCATAATACAGTAGATATAACGGTGATAGAAAACAGAAACGTTTCTATCATTCCTGGTGACACAAGAATTGAAGAAAAAGAGCTAGAAAAGATCACACAATACAGAGAATACCTGGCTCGATTGTGGACAAAACATCCCACAGTAATCCCCATCGTCATTGGGGCACTTGGCACCTTTTCAAAACAATTTACGAACTATTTTAAAAAAAACTGCAGCTTTTTCATACAACACTTACTGAACTGCAAAATACGACTCTGCTGGGAATAACTTATAGTCTGGTACCTGGTTGATATCTAGGTCTCCGGTGGAAATTCGTATCAACTACACATTGCCAGTCAATATTGACTCTCTTTCATATTATTTTTAATAATAATCAAAATAAGCCTATCACTTGCTAATAATTAGCATTAAGGTCCTGACTCAAGCAAATGCAGGCGACTACCAAACCTTTTATTTCTTCCATGTATTTCTTTTTCCAATGCATCTAAAATTCTGAAATTTTAAATATGAACTTGTAAGTATCTGGGATTTCTATTTTCTTGTTTTTAATTTTCAAAATATTATGCAATTAATTAAATTAGAATTCAATAACACTCAATTTTGGGCGCTTTTTTTCGAGGTATTACTCGATATTTTCAACTTAAAAAAACTTGACAAAAACCTGAAACGATAAAAAATTTGTAAAATAATGTTTTGTATTTAAAATATTTATTATTAATGCAATAGTTAATTTTTTTTTTAAATATTTTTTTTTAAAAAAATTGTGTGACTAAATTATTTTCTAAAAATTAACTGTTGCACTAATAATAAATATTTCAAATATATTTATGTATACAGTAGAGCCCCGATTATCCGCGGGATTGGGTGGCAAGGGCTTCGCGGATAACGAAAATCGCGGATAACCCGAAAAAAGACTAAAAATGAGGTGTAAACACGAAAAAAATATTTCACCATTAAAAACTACGTTTTATTGTACAAAAACAAAATATGTAAAACTTTTAAAATATGTACAGTACAGCAGAAACCTTTGTTCTACGTTTGCATCCACAAATTCCGAGAAGGCCAATAGGATTACGATGCACAATAAACCTGTCAGTAATTTTCGACGTTGGCACTGTAGGGCCTATTGTATTTTCCCTGTTGTTGGCTTGGATTAAAATTGGGTTTTTTTGAGGTTCGTAATTAAAAAAAAATTTCACGGCACTCGCGGATAATCGGTGCACTACTGTACATATATTTTTACTATTGTTGTCCACCTTGTCCATTCTCTTGTTTTCCCTCAGTCCACATCTTTAACTTTACGATAATCTTATATAGGCTGTCTACCCCTAAAGCTTTCACTTGTACAGAGTTATTTTTATACGACCCCTTACATTTTCCGAGCATAAAATTTTCAATAAATTTTGACTTAATACTGTTAATGTACGTATGTTAGGCGTTGTTATGTAACCCATTACATAATAATAACCTCACCATAAGTAGTACAAATGCAGAACTGTTTAGAAGTTATTTCTATTTTGAGTTTTGAAAGGTTCAAGTCGGAGATTTTTAATTTTCAAAAAAAAAAAAAGTCTTGCTTCGAAACAGTATCTCCGTTGTGAAACTATCTCCGAGCGATACTAAAATCTCGAAATAGGTTACACGTAGAGCGGTGACGATGGATGCGAGTCTCCAATAAATCATGTCGGTGTCAGTCGGTTGGCGCTGGGTCTACAAATTGTCAGCGCACCTTTCAGAGCATCATTTGAAAGCAGTAGTCATTAGAGAAGAGCACTATAATGATCCAAGAGGTTGACCCCCTTCATTTAAAACAACATCCATATCAATTTACAACTCGACTCAAACAAAAATAATCGAAACTGAATCTAGGTAATTTAAATTTAAATTCGAAAATTTCAAAATTTACGTAAAAATTTGTCGTAAAAATAATTTGAAGTAATGAATGTAACTTCTTGAAAGAACATTCTTTCTGTTTTCCTCAACATATTAATCTTTAAAATTTTCTTTATTATTCCATTATATTCGTGTGGTGATTAATATTTACAATTAGGAGCTAACACTTTTAAAAAAAAAACATATTTTCAAAAATTCTTCATTACATGTTGCGGGGTCATTTGTTATCTGACGAACGGCTCCGAACCTGGATCCCGCAACATGTAATGAAGATATAATATATCTTAAACAATGAATATTAACTCCTTAATATCCAATCCGCATAGTTTGATACGATTAAAATTAATCCGATTTAGACAATTTAAGTTAACATGAGAATTTAGTTACCTTTTTTTTTTCCCCCTCAGAAAACAATAAAAAAAAAATAATGCTAGAAATAAGTTTAACGTGCAGAAAAATTGTTCAGAATGAAAACCAAAGAAAGCACATAAATAAAAAAAAACAAATCACCCTCTTTGAGTTTGTCAACAGAGGGAATCGGGAATGGCCGTTTCGCCCTTCTTAGTTATAAGTTTTCTTATAATTAAATGTCTTTTAAACCTAACGATTGTTAGGTCAAAGGGTTTTTTTTTTGTGACTTTAGCACTTTTATTATAATTCTTGTTTATTTTGTACGGGAGTCACTTTCGGGAGCGAAGATGACTTCCATATTTCACGTATTTCTGGGTTTGTCATGAAGGGAGGGTGGATAGGACTGATGAGTCTCTAAGAAGGACGAAACGGCCGTTCCCGATTCCCTCTGTGGACAAACTCAAAGGCGTGATTTGTTTGTTTATTTAATTGAAGACTTTGGTTTTCATTCTAAAAAATTAATCTCTTTGTATTTAGTTGATAATATAATTGGAATACAGACAAGGGCCTTTCGTTTTTAACGTTTTCACGGCTTTAAAACAAACAAAAATAAAAAAGAAAGAAAGAAACGTGTTAATAAAGTTAGGTTGAAAGGAAAGTAGATCTTACGTTCTTTCGAACTTCTTGCTTTATTTAAGTTATTTTGTTGTACTTTATTTATTTAAACAAAGCAGCTTCTCATGAAATATATGTTCTTTAGCGAATTTACGCCTAAGCGTAATAAAAGTCCGCAGATTAACTGCGTCTGTCATCGTAGCGTAAACGAGTATGAGCCAAAAGTCCTCTGAATCTATCATCATTTGATGACAGAATTGTAGGCGGATAGGATGTGGTGGGTCTAACAGGGCGATGTACCGTTCCAATAAATCTCAAGAAGACATGATTATTCTGTTTTTTCGAAACGACTTTTTTTGAGGTGATTACCTTTAAAAAAATGAACTAAATATAAACAAACAAATAATTTCTGCACCACAAGGATCGGACCAAATAAGCAACAGATATTTTTTTTTCTTACATTTGCTGCTTTAAGTAAAGAAAACTATTGAATCAACAATGTACAAATATTGTGTTTACCTAACTTAGGCCTAATATTTAAAAAAATATTTAAAAAAAGATTCCAAATAAATGAGCTAACACTTGCTGTAATCCATTCATATTATTACTTAATATAGATAACTGTTACAATATTTGGAATTTAAAGATTTTTCCTCATTTTTATTTAAAAAAAAAAACAAAAAAAGACTAATATTCTCAATGAAAAATTTTTTGAGAAACATTTTATGGTTTTATTAAAAAGGAGAATGGGCAGATCTGCCCCACCACTGTATAGCGATAAGATATATATGTAAGGAAATATCTCCATCAATAGAACATTTTTTATCATTACGACTTGTCTCAATTGTTAGTCCGTTCGGAGTTATGTACGTCTAGATATGACTTATCTAGTTAAATTCCCGGATGTATTAATTAATTATCGTTTAATACTTATTTTCGTTTAATAATAAAATATATTCTATTTAAGGAGATCTTTCTATAGGTATATATATTATCATTATACAGAGTGCGGCAACTTCCCATACATTTGTGCCCATTGCCCTTTTTAAATGAAACTTTGGCGACTCAGTTATCTTCAGGAAGATCTCATTGTGAAGACAGGAGGACGTCATTCTAGGCAAAATGGTGGTATTAATAATAAAACAAAAAAAGGAAGAAAAAAAGTCTTGTAAAATTTTATTGGCAATAAAATTGAATTGAATTATTCATGATGTGCATTTCCATATAATAATAGTGAAAATAGACCATATACACAAGGAAACCAACAAAAAAGCATTTAAATAACATGTTTCGGGTTTATATAATCTCCCATCATCAGATTACAACATAAAATAAAACATCGGAACTTACCCGTCCCGAGTAAAATATTTGACATCAAAAGAACAAAAGAATTTGAAAAGTAATAAGTTTAACAATGTTTAAATGTGTTTTTTTGTTTTTTTTGTTGGTTTCCTTGTGTAGGCCTATATGGTCTATTTTCACTAAAACTGAATTGAATTACGTTTGTGATCAAACAGTTCTTGATTTTTTTTTTTTTTAAATGTTCTGATGATTTTTTTTAAATTTAAATAGTTACACCAAAATTCCTTTATTACGAAGTTTGCAAGCAATAACGTTATATTTAGTTATCTATTACTTTAGTACATCCTTACGTTTTAGTTCTTTTAGGCTTCCTTATATTCCCGGTTTGTCCGTCCGTCTGTGAACAAGTATTATTAAAATCTCATTAAATTCTCATTAGCTCAACAATCGCAACAATTGCGCCTTTTGCGTTACCAAAAATAACATGTATAATACAGCTCATTAACAATCACAATAATCCCAACAATTGCGCCTTTTGTTTTCGCAGCAATCACATTTATAAAAATAAGGAAATTAAAGCAATAATTTAACATAAATTACGTATCAGAAGCCGTTGCGAAGCATTGTGATTGGTTTACTAATCGCTATCCCTACCTTGTTAAGTTTAATTGTCATCCAATAGCGTCATCCAATATAGCGCTAATTAAACACGCATATTGTTACAACACTTGCCATTGCCATACAAAAATTTTGTCAGCATGAATTTAATTGCAAGTTCTGCATATTTTGTTTACAGTTAATTTTGGTTATAGAGATACTTATATAAGAACCTAATTCTTGCTAAATTTTATTTGTCTTAATACAATCCACTAAAATTATATTTTTAGAAAAATTAATAGTCATGCGCGCCTATAAGGGGTCGTCCATTAATTACGTGAGGTCAAAAGGGGGAGGGGGGGGGTCCGG
>JAFIDM010008419.1:36030421-36065105 GCA_023159025.1 Thereuonema tuberculata | reverse complement strand
GGGGGAGGGGGAGGTCCAAATTTTTGAAAAAACACCTCACATAATTAATGGACTGCCCCTAATTGCTAGCTTCCTTGCCCCTAACTGCTAAAGGAAGTAGCAATTTGATTTCAATATAATTTATGTAATTTATTTATCGCAAGAAAACCAATATTTACAAAAAATGGTAAATTTTGTTATGAGTTATTACTTTCACGTTATTACTTTATGTAATTTTACCACAGTTATAAAGTAGATTTATAATATTATTTTTAATAGACTTCATTACATTGCCAGTATGTTTTGCCCCCTCCTGAAAAAATTCTGCAGGAACTCACGTTAACAGTTTTATAAATGCAGGTAGGTGCTTAAGCTATTGGATCAATTTCGCCCAATCTGATTCCTCACTTCTCAGGATCGATTAAAATTTGGAAACATTATAACTTGGCTCTGACGGAGGAAGGGGCCGTGATAATTAAATATAAAAATAACATCTTTGATGAGAAATTTTCCCACTCCGTGTGAAATTGATTCAATATTTCGGCTCGGTCCCTTGAACCTTCATCAGAAGGCGTTAATTAATTATCAAAATAAAAACTAATGTGCTGTTATTTGTTGTTATTAAGTCAGTGTTTTGGAGCGGACGATTTCGTGGTCTTTTTGTCCAAAACATTGTAAATTCACCGAAAGAATCCTTCATTAAAGATTATTATTATTTATACTTTTAACTGAAAAGATTATTAAAAAAATATCGTGCTTCAAATTTACAACTTAACATATAAAAACTGTTGTTCCACAAGACTGCGAAAGAACCATATTGTTAATTTAAATATACATTTTTCTGTTTTTTTATTACTTCCTATAAAATGCCCGAACCTAAGAGAGCAAGAGATATAAACCAAAGTATCTGAACGGACGTCGGAATTAAGGTGGGACCCGAAATGCTATAACAAGCAATAAAAAATTCGCCAAAAGGATAAATGCGAGAAAACTCGTGTGCACGCTTCACGCGGGAGACCTGGTTATGTACTGATGACTGCTCCTAGCTGATGATCGCCATATTAGCGTGAAACAGCTTTACTAGGATGTCATTTCGTAAAAAACTTGGTCTTACCTTTTATCTGAACGGAAGTTTGAAAAGAAACCAAAATGAAGTGAAAAAGACTATTTTTAAAAGAATTTTTGAGGAATAAATTATAAGTTATCTTAATGTACATTTACTGTCCTCCAAATGAGAGATGGCCGCCCTGTTTTTGTGCGATCTGCGCATATATGATCGATTAGTCTGGTCAGGCACTTCCGTCTGATTTTATGACAGGACGCCGCCATTGTGCTAATCGCTGGTTACTTTGCAAAAGAGCATAATATTTATAAATAATATGTATTTATTTATTTATATAAATACTTATTGTTAGCAACTGGTATTGAAATAACGATAAATAGTCGAGAGAAGTTTTAATTTGGCGTCATCAATATGTCTTTCTCAGTGAAAACAGACGACGGGCGTCCATTGTGACGGGAAAACATAATTGATCAGCTACCGGAAGGGCTGCGCAGTTCAAACTTCCGCCGGCCATCTCTCATTTGGAGGACAATAGTCCTTTTCACATTCCCACCTTAACGAAACACTATATTGTAATCAAACAATATTTGCCTATAAAGTTTTTAACGAAAATACGTGTTTTTTCTCTCTTCCCCCAAAACGACAGTAAATCTGGTTTTGCTTACCGCTATTTGTAGGTCCCCGCCGAAGGGATTCCAATCGGGACTCGCGTTTGCTTGGACGGGACTTGAATAAATGTATGTTATTCATTGGGAGCACTTTTAAACTAAACTCGCCATCTGCTGGAAAAAGAAGCGGTGTCCCCATTTTTGTTCTGAAGACCTTGCGAATTTTCTCGGTGATTATTTCTCCAGGACCTGACCAATTTTGAGTTTGCAGTTGTAAAAGCAGTCATTTCAATTAGCCAAATTTATTACACTTTATTTTACTATTATTAAATCGGTTAATTGATTGATTCTGCCATATGATCGACAAAACTGAGGGGTTGGGGATAAAAATTCACACAGATAAACCTAGATAAGTAATTGAAATCTTTCAAATATATATTCTCCTATACATTACATACCAGCTGCGCCCCGTGGTTTCACCCGCGTTAAATTATGATTATACATTTCTGTTCCATACACATTATGAGTAATGTTCGGTTCTCGTCGTGCGGCCAACCCGCCCCGACCCAGCGCGTCGACACAGCCGCCGCTGGTTGACATTTATGTTTACTGCTCCGCTCCTATTGGTCGTAGCGTGATGTTATATAGCCTAAAACCTTCCTCAATAAACGGGCTCTCTAACGCAAAAAGAATTTTTCAAATCGTACTGGTAGTTCCTGAGATTAGCGCGTTTAAACACACAAACTCTTCAGCTTTGTAATAGTAGTGTAGATTAAAAAGAATATGTAATATTTCGCCTATAGGACTACTTTAATGCTAGCCTTCATTAGGCGATTCCAAGTCCTATTTAAATTCTCAGTGAATAATAACATAACATAACAAATAATTACATTCTAATAATAATAATTATAATAAATGTATAAATAAACACAAAGGAGTAGTTATTAATAATTATACTTTAGAAGTCTTCCAACAAATTTTAAACAGATATGTAAGAATGTAATTTCCATCAAATTGTGAGATTTTATTCTTTTATTATGTCTTCTTTTGTTACTCTCTAGTTTTGTAAACTTATTATTTTTGGGACATCGCTGATTAAGAACAGGACCGATTTTCAATCTTATTTTTTCAGAACATTTTCATTAAATTAAGAAATGCAAGGTTTTACGTGCATAGAAGTACTTCAAAAATAATTACACAGTATTATTTACAATTTACACGATCATGGTTTCTATTTCATAAGAGAAATCATTTTCAAGAACTAATAATAAATTAGTAATAACTAATAATAACTAAGTAATTAATATTGTGTAATTAAATTCTCTTACTAACATTTAAGCAGGTGTACAGACTTCATTTTTGAAATAATATTATTCTCATTAAATTAGTCTTCCATTGTGTAATGAAAAATTTCGTAACTTCCCTTATTGTCGACATACCTTGTACAATGGTGAATTGTATGATTATCCACTCAATAGAACAATATTTTTACTGAGATTGACCGTCATTTGTTTTGTTTTATTTGAGTTGCACACTGATTTATATTTCGTTAAAAGAATTCAGTCTTTGCAGTGATTGGGTTCATAGACTGTTTAATATAAAATATGTGCTTTGTTTTCTCTGTTTTCTTTGTTAAAGAATGTTGATGTAAATTGGAACTTTATTTCTTGAATTATCGTGCCCACAAGATTCAGAATAAAAGAACTACACGAGCTTAAACATAAATAAATAAACTAAATTCTTCAAAGGACCAAAAAAAAGTGTGTTTTGGTTTGTTTGTTTTTATAATCCGAGTATACGTACTATGCGTGGATTTATGCGTACGTACTATGGATTCTGCTTATCTTGCATTATGGAACAACTAAAAATATTAATAGGAATAATGAAAAAAAAATGTATTTCCCTACAACAGTAGTGCTAATAGTTATCTGTACGTTTTTATATATATTTATATAGATAGATAGATAGATAGATAGATAGATAGATAGATAGATATGTATAGGCCTATACGTAATATATGAACTTGTGTATATATGTCAGTATATAAAAAATTTAATGTTTTAATACTTAGAAATATTTAATCAACAATGCAAGAATATTCTCCGACGATGCAAGAAAAAAAATAATAAAATATAACTGAAAGAAGCAATATTTTTTTTAATTCTATTAAATAAGGAGCAGAAGAAATTTTATTGTTAGATTTAGCCAGTGGCCTAACTAAGCTTTTTTAGATGTCTAGAGCCAGTGGTCACAATGCTTTCTCTAGGTTCCATTCAAAAAATAAAAATGTGTCTTCTTTCCCTCCAAAAAGACAGAACACAAAAGGAAAAAAATATAGTAGATCGCTTTGTATTACAACTAAAATACAGCATAATAACTGTGTACCTCATTTTGCACCCTCACCTCATCCACAATATCTCCCAGTCGTCTTACACTATACACTTCTGTATGTGTCGAATTAAACGTATAATGAAAACATTAAATTATCTTTGGCTATAAAGTGTTACAGAAGATAGCACAGGAAAAACGAGTAAAGTGAGCAAAGTAATCACCTGCCAAATTTTCCTTTCAGTAGAGTTCAGTCAACGTTAATATAAAAACATTTGATTTCTGATACTGAGATTATTATTACTGCTAGAAATCTATATTATGCAGATATTAAACATCATTAAATAGTTTCAAACCTAACCTCAACTTAGTCCAGTTGGTCACGGAACGCCTGGAGCCTTATCTCCTGCGCCCCTAAGGACCACATAGGCCTGTAGTTTTTTATTTTTAAGTAGTTTTCAATACGACGTATTTGCAGTTTTTATCCTGAACTAATGTATCTTGTTTCTCCATAAGAAAGGGTTGCATGTATATTTTTAACAATTATTATCTAAGACAAGTTATCAAAAAAAATATATCAAATCAACCTTCTTTTATTTTAAGCATAATAAGAATATTTTAAGTATTATAAATAGATAAACATTGTGACTAACATTTAAGCCACTTACGATACATAAAAAAAAAGCACGGTAAGAAATTAAAATCACGTTGATCTTTATTAGATTTAAAAAAAAAAACAATAACTTTCAGATCATTTCTAATATTGTTTTGCATGAATTTCATTTTTTTTTTCCTTGTGAATCCAATCAGAAGTTGTTCCAAATAATAATACGACTGTTGTGCGACTCACGGGGTCCATAAAAAACCTCCAATGGCTTTAATTACTAATCCATCATTGTTTTTAATTGCTACAAAAACCTCTGATGGCATGTTAATTACTGGTTGGAACACCTAATTAGCATCAGTTTTTACTGAAACCAATTCTCATTTCGCAATGTTTTTAATGAGTTTTGTGTTTTGAATGCAAGGTTTTAATACCGTCTAATCTTGTTTAAAAATCAAATTAGTTATTTGTTTAAGTTTTTTTGAAAATAATAATTTTTTTTCTAAGAATATCCTAGAAATTTGGCTTACTATACTGTTTTTCTTTCTTTGTTTCTTTTTTTTTATAAGTAAACACTTATTTGCGTTGTAATTAATTAATTAAAAAAAACATAGTCAACTAATCAGAATTAATTAATTTTATAAACTTACAATAGGTTTAAAAAGGTCAAAAATTTTTTATAGTCTTAAACTAAATCACCAGGTAATAACCAGAATAATAATAAAAGAATTTCAAATTAATTGTTTGATCGAAAATTTGATCTTAAAGCTTAATAATTAATTAGTTATTACGATAAATACCAAATTTTTGGTTTTTATAATTTTAAGAAAACAAGTACAAATCACAAATAGAAAAAGATCTCTCAATTTCTTTTTAATGAATTTAAATGTTACAATTATTAATTATTGATTCTTCACCACGAAGTTTAATCAAATTCTTAAACAATGGCTTTAATGTTGACCAAGTAACCTAATAATTACTTCTGAAACCTGACCAGACACTAAAATAATTCTTTAAATACTGTGTATGAAATTTAATAATGATTTGATATTAATAAGCAATAAAACACCTAATTAATTACTGACCAATCAATGTAATAAGAAACTCATTGATGAAAAATTAATTTGATAAATTATATTTGAATATTATATTTACAATTGAATTATTATAAACAATGGAAAATAATTGTCCAATGCTAATTATTTATTTCATTATTTTTTATTTCTTATTTTGAAAATCTTGAATCTTGTGTTATTTTGTTTTTCAGTAAGTATTAAAAAAAATTATTGAAATTCTGTGACCACAATAATTTTAGATTTTTGCAACAAAATAAACACAAAGCAACGCTGATAATAAAATTACAACATAGAAAATAATAGAAATGATTTACATTCTGAAAAGTAACATTAATAAGCAGTTTTGTAAGTTTTCTAATTAAAGTACCTAATTAACTTCAAAACACTAAGGTTATTCATAAATAAATATTTCTGAAATTAAAATTTTGCTTTCAATAAAATAAAACCATGCGTCAACAACTATAATTTAATACAGATGTTTCATGTTTATTGACGATCATCAGCTAAGTAATCACTTACGAATATTGTAGATCTTTCAAAATGGTTTCATGGAAAATTGTAGTAATTTTTGTAAACTGTCTTTATCATATCTGTCTTTATCAGAAAGTTATTTGTGTTTTTGATTTATTAAATTATATTAATAAGTTTTAATGATTAATAATTGATAATATATTACATAATTACACTAAGTAATTTATAGGAGTTAAAAAAAAGTATAATAAAATATGAGGCAAGCTGAAAATCAAAATTATAGTTAATTTTAATTCTTGCAATTGAAATCTTCTTATTTTAATTTTAAAATCTAATTTCAGTTGATTTACTATTTGTTATTTTATCCAGTAACTTCTTTTTTTTTGCATTGTTAAATTAAAACTAACTATTAAACAATAATGAAGAAAGATAATAGTCACTCTAATTTCCACTAATAAAATTTAATAAAGTTATTGTAATGTAATAATAGAGAATATCTATTCAAAAATAATTCTAAATCTCAAAAAAAAAACCGATTGATGCAACTTTAGTTATATATGGAAAGTTTTTTAAATGTTAAAACTTTATAAAGAAAAGATAAGAAAAACAACTGTTTCGCACAGCGAAGATTTTAAGTTTTTTCTTTTTCAGTTCTTTTTTATTTTCAACTTTGTTTTTTAATTGGCTTAAAGTAAAAAATTTTCTTTAATTATTTTTTTTTAATTATTTTTTCCTGTATATTTTTTGATTACGTTTACTCTTTTCAATTTGTCTCCTTTTTTGTCAGTTTTGTATGTATGTTTTTTTGCTTCCTGTTTATGTGTTTTCTTTCATGTTGTAAGAGGATGAGCATCCTTTGCTATTTTGCTTTTTTTTTTTTCAGTTTTTTTATATATAATTTTGCCGCTGATGACGTGGTGATCGAATAATCTGTTTTATCACCATAGAAACGGTGAACTGAAATTTGAATTGGCAGTTTCAGACAGTGATTTGTTCTTTACATTGGTTTCAAATTTCATATCACTGTCCGGCTATATATATATATATATATATATATTAAGTATTTCCATGAAATACGAATATTTCAATCGCATAACTGTTTAGGATATCGAAGCGATATTTTAGTATTCGCAGTAAAATTTAATAAATGTTTTGGAATGAAATAGAATGCTTAGTGATAGCGTCTGTCATTCGCCGTTGTTAAAGTATAGCAAATCAGAATACATCAGTGGTATAGACATTGGTCTGTGGACTAAAAGAGCCGGGGTTTTCGCAGGTTATTTCTCCTCCGGACAGGCCCTTTCAAATAGGAGCAGTTTTCTTTCTCCTTTTTTTTAAAAAAATTACAAGTATCTGAATACCAATAAAAAAATTTTCATTTAAAAAAAAAAAAAAATCAGTCAGCATTACTTAAAAATTTTAAGTTGCTGATATCCGATGAAGTTTCACCAATCACGAACAATTAGTGGTAAAACGAGCTAAAACTATTAATACGTTTTATGAGAAATCATTATTCGGGTTTTAATGCTTTTCTGTGGAATTTTGTTTTTTTTGTTTATTTTGTTACCTTCACGCTCTGATTTTTCCACAAGGACCCATACAGAAAAAATTTCAAATATAAAAGTGAGGTAGTCTTATGTTCATAAATAAGCACGTCAAGTTACAAGAAGATCCATACAGCGGTTCAAAAGATATTAGAAAATTAAGCTTAAAAAATTATTTATTATAAATGAAAGATGTGTTACGTCCAAAAATTAAGATATTATTAATATAATAAATAAGTAGTCAATAACTCAATAAATAGTATTAAATAAATAAATAAATATTTAAATAAATAAATCAATATTAAAATACTCGTAATAATAATAATAACAATAATAATAAATAATAATAATCAATACGTTGTTTAAAAATAATTTAAATAACATGCTAATAAAAATAATGTAAATTACAAACTTTGAAATCTATATTATAAAACTTTTAATTTATTTAGTTTTTCTTTTTTTTAATGTTTAAAGCTAATTTTAAGTTACACAATCAAGCTACTGTCTAACAGATGGATGTTGATGATCACGTTTGCATGAGAATTATGGAAAACACGAGATTTGGCCATCAGCCTCTTCAGCAGGTCTCAAAGAAATTTCTTTTTTTTCAATGTCTGGCACTAGGAAATTGCTACCTAATGAATTTATTGTTGTTTATTGACTGTTTTCAATTTATGAAAACTATATTAAAATGTAGTAAAAGTCTCATGCATTTCCCCATATTATAATTCATTTAAATATTTCAATATTTTGTGAGAAGACATGGATAGAGGCTATTCTCGCGTAAATTACGTGAAAATACGAGATCGTCAAAATCCATCTGTTAGAAAAGTTGGGAATGTCAGAATTCTTGGATAAATGTAATCTTTTTTATTTTATTTTTTATTTTTTTTTTGCTTAGAATTGTAAGTTTTTTAGTAAAATAGTAATAGTAATTTTGTCTTTGAGCAAATTTTTTTTTAGTTGAAGTTAATACAAAAAAAGTTTTCGTCCATTCTCTAGAAATCGAACTATTTCACAAGAAACCAGCAGATGTTCGACCGCAGTTCAAAATTTAAAAACGTTCTAATTAAATTACACTCTTTAGCCTTTGTTTTTATAATCGAGGTGTGATACAAAACACTTATTTATTTATTTATTTATTTATTTATTTATTTATTTATTTATTTACTTATTTATTTATTTGTATTAAAATCTTAATGAAGTAAGTAATCATAAAAATAGGAGACATTCTTAGAGTGACCAGACATCCCGGATTTTAGTGCGATGTCCCGCATCAGTATATGTCCCGGATTCTGAAAACAGTCTCGGATTTTGTAAATAATCCAAAAAGTCATCTTTTTTTCTTTTTGGGTTGTGGAAATTGTCTGTCCCGGATTGACTTCAAAAAAAAAAATCTGGTCGCCCTAGATATACGGTCTCTATAAGAATATTATTATTATTATCTTATTATAAAATAAGAGATTAATTAAGCTAACTACTCGGTATTTAATTAGAAAATTTATGTTTCGAATTGTCTTGATGTAATATTAGATTCTTATTTAGAGGATTTTATAAATAAATAAAAACAAGATATATCTAATAGATCTCTATCCAAATTTATTATTAAAATTGTATTGTGTCCAATTAAAAAAATTAGAATATTCTAGAATTTGAGCTCATTTTTAAGTTCAATCAAAGTACCATTAATTAGTTATTTATTAAATTTATTTATTTTTCAGAAAAATTCTACAATTCTCTTTGTAATAACGTACTTGATGTTTTATTATAATAATGAAAAGAAAATTAATATCTTAACTTTAGATATTAAGAATAATTAATATCATTATAAACTTCTTAATTAGAAAAATACTCCTATTCCTGCTTCAGTATTTCGTCATTTTTAGCAAGAGGACTTCATCAGGATACGTTTTGAAGAAAAGAACTCTGTCTTTCTCCTCTACAAATAGTTAAGAATACAAATATGAAATAACGTTTTACTTACTCCTTTTACTAATATTAGTATGAATATTATTTTTATTAATAATAGGAGTGTTTTTTTAGTTAAGAAGTTTATAATGATATAAATGTTATGAAAGTATTAATAAGAAACAATTAACACCAATTAATATATAATGGAGTTGAGATCGTTTAGTTTTCAATTACTATATTTCTGTAATTTACTTCATTTACGCTTTGAAATGATGTTTATTAACAATTGCATTTCCTTCCAAAAACCGATAATCTATTCAATTCAATTCATGACATACAACGAAAATCTCCTATTATTTTCCGTATTTATTCACGATATTTCGTTTCCCCTGTATCAACAAAGATAAGTGAAGTAACATTTGATTATTTTAAAAATTATCTCAAAAATAAAGAAAAATTCTTATAATTGTCAACGTTCTTAAAATATAAATTTAGAAAAGTGTATTCGTTATATATTGTTGTATGAGTTGTAATCCATATATTATTATATAAGTTATTGTAAGAGAAGTATTATTAATTTGTTGTATGTGAAATATTATTACATATCTGTTGGAACGTGTTGTAATCACGGACGTTAAGTTTATATATTGTTATAAGAAAAATAATATTATTTTCTAAAATTCTAAATGTATAATAACGAATTTTAGAGAAAAAAGAAAAGAAATTTTCTTGTCCTCAATTAATCCGAAGAAGTTTCTTGCTGAAAGAAACGAAATATCGTGAATAAATATGGAATTTATAAGGAGATTTTCGTTTTATGTCATGAATTGAATTGGATTTGTTCCTATCTAAAGTTAGTTACGGGTTTCTCAGTTTACTGAACGATATTTAGGAAGTGTTTGTGTTTTATCAAAATGACAAATATTAAATTAAATATTTAACATATTTTATC
Source organism: Thereuonema tuberculata (assembly GCA_023159025.1). Taxonomy (NCBI): domain Eukaryota; kingdom Metazoa; phylum Arthropoda; class Chilopoda; order Scutigeromorpha; family Scutigeridae; genus Thereuonema; species Thereuonema tuberculata. The sequence goes on along the minus strand of JAFIDM010008419.1, from coordinate 36,054,569 downwards.
TGGAATTACTGTAGATAATGTTTGATATACAGACATATTTAATTTTTTCTTTATGTTGAAGAATTATTAAGTCAATTCTATTTACGCGTGAACTAGGTTTGAAATCAAAGCCTTACTCAAATAAGCCCGCACAACAAAATAATGTAGATCTTTTGAGAGAAAGGGCAATTTTGATTTTATTCGGATGTTAATTTTGTTTGTGATAAAAGCATCAATTTTAAGATTTTGAAGAGATTTTCTTCGAAGCAACTAAAATTTCCTACTTTCGTTAAAATAACAGTTACCGGTAATACGATAGTTACGTACTCGTGTGTCTTGAAAAGAAAGTAGTAATTGTAATTAAATGAAAGGATTATTTAATTCTTATATGCTATACACCATCCTAATTATTTTTGTTATAATGAATTAAAAACTGATTGTTACGTAATCAGTTGTTATTTTTATAGTTGTAATTTATTTATGTTATTTATTTTTATGTTATTTAACAAAAAAATTTAATTTAAAAGCTGTTCATTTAGACTTGTTATACTTTATTTCGTATTAATTTACAGAAACAAGGCGAAAAGTCTTTTTATCTTGTTTTGTAAGTTAAAATGTTATTGGCAACACAAACGATCCATTAAATCTTCAATTGCCAACATTAAAACTTGTGCAAATATTAATTTATTATATGATAGTAGATATATTTTTTTCATATATTTTTATAGTTTCAGTGTATAACTGCCTTTTACAGACATAAAAATTCTTCAAAAAAGTAACCGGATAAATTAAAGACTGATTTTTCTATTTTATTGTTGAGGCCTCAGGACTAGTGAAGGTGTAATCACGGCCCTTAATGGAGAATACAATAGCGTTTTTAGTTTTAGTTTAAATTTCATCACATCATCTGTTCAGTTTTTCAACATACGTACATTGTTGCATCTTTGTGAATCCATTATTGTCTTAGCACGAATTTACACGATACAAATCAATTATTGGTTCAAACTAAATTAATGTAACACAAAGATAACATTCAGCATTTTTTAACTGTTCTTCAATTCACAAATAAAACTTAAAATCGAAGTATTTTATTACATTATATTTGCTATTTTGATTTATTTTTTTTTTGTTTGTTTTCTTTTTTAAAAAAACTAAAAAACTAAAACTGGTTACAAAATAAAAATACGGTTTTACTATTTCAACTTAGCGTCAATGGAAAAAGATTACACTTGACACTTTTTCGATAATTAGTTAGCAAAAATATTGTTATTCTATTAAAAACGATTAAGGCCAACACACAAATTAAAAAGTTTTAAAACGTTATATTAACACATTTAAAAGAATAAATTACCTTTCGGCTTGAGCCCTGCTGAAACGTTAATTTATTCTTTTAAATGTGTTAATACAACCTTTTAAAACTTTTAATTTGTGTGTTGGCCTTAATCGTTTTTAATAGAATATCTATTTTACACACGTAAAATCTCAGTTTCAAAAATATTGTTATGTTTAAAAATTTTTAAATAGGATATATGTAAGTATAACTTACATCGTTTTCAACATGAATAGGATAAAATCGTTTTCATATATATTTCTACATCAGTTTTCAACTAACAAAATTTTTAATTTATACAGCAATTTCTATTATTTTATGTTTTTATATTAGTTCTAAATTTTAATTTTTCTTTAAGACAAAAGAAAAATATTATTTAAATGAATTTTCTGTAATTCAAAATATTACTATTTCATCGAAAATAAAGCAATTGTTATATTTGAAATCAAACAAAAAATATTCATATGTGTTTCTTTGTTTAGTTTTCCTTTCACAATTTTTGTAAGTTAAAATACAGAAATTTAAACTTTAAAACGGGAATTGTTCATAAACATTTCTCTATATAATACACTAAGTTTATTATAAAAAAAATAGTTATAAACAAACCGTAAATTATAATTGCTTATAGTTTTAAACAATTCATATATTGTTCCCATCATTTTAAAAGCAAGTTTTTAACAATTCATTATGAAACTACAGTATAATATTTTTTTTGAATTTTGGTTAAGTACTTCTTTATCTTCTTTTCACATAAGACATTTACTGGATAAGTTATACGTAATGTGTAGTTTTAATTATAAAAATCAGATATGAATCAAATCTATATAAAAAAAAAAAAGAAAAAAAAAACAACATTTGATAGTTTTAGTCTTAATCTATACTTTTAATTTCAGCTTATATTTACAAAATATATTAAAGTTATTCTCAAAAAAAAAATCTTATTATTCAGTATTGTTTAAGTGTGTCTAAAAGATAATAGTCTACAAAAGCTGTATCATGTCTAAAAACTGAGAATGTTTAATGTATTTCCCTTTTTTAATTTAAGGTTTGATTTTTTTTTAAACATATAATGCAATTTTATCTATAAATTTTCCTAAATTTTGGATGAAGCCACTCAAGATGTTGATTAACCAAATAACATAAAAATTTAAAATTTCACAACACTTTTTATTCAGACATATTGTCACATATTAATAATCAAAAACATTATAATCAAGCATTTAACGCTGATAACATTAAATTCACATTTTGTAGACTCAGCAAGCAGACATGTCTTAATTTACATAAACGCAAATATGTGCATGACTTTTAAGTATGATTTTTGCGAATTAAATTCTGATTCTTTGGAAAAATAATTAACAATTCTCTAATTCAGTTTCAGTCTGATTTTGATTTATTTATCAAAATAAATCTACACATTGTAAAAAAATTTTATCTTAAAATTTTCAATACCGAATATTCACCATGTCTTGTTAGATGCTTAGAATGTTTTGACGTGTGTTTTACTGCCTTTCTAAAATTTTCTTAAACAAATAACTAATTAAACATAGAGATTATAATGCACCTTTACACTAAATATATTAATAATTAAAATTATAACAAGATCAAATAAATAAATATATTATAAGTGTAAAGGATGCATTGTGGTCTCTACGTTTAATTACTTTTGCACGTTAAAACAGTTTAATTAATAACTAATTAATTGATAAGGTTAATCGATTATTATTTTTATTTTAGGTCAGACTTCATAAAACAACTTACCATTACTAACAAATCTTAGTCTAGAACTTTCCCACTCTTAACAATCATATCTTTATGAACACATTTTGAGATTTTTAAGAATTTGTAGATTTGCTTATGTTTTGCAAATATTCAGTTTTTGCTTGACATGAGAGAGACATCAAAATACCGACAGGGATTACAATTTTTGTGTTATTATAAATCAAATATTTTCGAGCTATTCTTATATATCTCACAATTAGATATACTTCAGTTTTGTCAACATAAAAATGAATGACAATAACTAACTTTGCGGTGGGAAATTGTTGGGTATTGTTGAAAATCTACATTTTTCCCATTGCTTTAGGTCTAAGAATAGTTTAAGTGCATTTCATAAATTCATTTCATTAATTTAACCTTTAACATTTATAAGCTTACATTTCAGCTAGAATGGGATTCAGAACAATACTTCGATGTTTCTTTTATATCTTCCTTCATTTCTAAATTTAATGAAGGGGGAAAGAAATAAAGACACCCACGAAATTTGCAGCTTATATTTGATTTTTTTTTTTTTTTTTTAAATATTTTATTCATCAAATATTACATTTCAGTCCTACTAGGTTATTAGCCTGTTTTGTAAGTGCTGAGAGTTATAATGGTATTATATACAAAAATGGTCCTATATACTTTTAATGTAAACATAATATTCTATTAATTGTACAAATAAAACAATAATAATATTTCAAAAAAAAAAAATGTTGGGATAAAAGGTAGAAGCTAATATCTTATTAGTACATAATAAATGTAAAGTGAAGTACATGAAGTATATAATAATTAAATTTTTTTTTTTTATTTCAAATTAATCGACCCATATGATTTTACCAGATATTATATCTCTATATATTATTTTTTTTAAGATAGATATCTTTTCAATTTTTTTCATTTCTGTTAAAAATTGATCAAATATTTTATTAATTAGTCTGTTTTTAATTCTTAGTCCGAAGTTATTTTTTGGATTATCAAAGACTTGTTTTGTATATATTCTATTTCTTCTTGTTGCATGGGTATTATCTTCCTGCATGTTATAACATATTTTATAATAATTTTGTATAATTAAATTAAATATAACTCTTTGTTGAGGAAATAATACTTTATTATTTACTAACATTTGATTTTGTTGTTCAATTTGCAGTTTTTCTATTTAACATTTCAATAAGATATATTGTTTTAATTTTTAAAATATTGAGACTCGAATAATCAAATTCCTCCCAAAGATTTTAGTCTTTTGAAGAAACTAAAAACAAAAAACTTTTTTTAAATTATATTAGATGTTGTAATAAAGAAGGATAATAAAGAATATTAAAACTTCATCCATTGTACTAAAAGTAGACAAATTTTACTTTTAAGAGTGTGGAAACATTCGGAAAAGAATTCGGAAGTAGGTAAAATACAGCAAACATAGGAGTCTTAGTAGAAAATAATTAATTTCATTCTAAACATTATTCTAGAAAAAGTTTCGCCTCTAATCTGCTAGGATTTCATTCAACTACAGTTAACATCACAAACTATACACAATGGGAAGTTAAATTGAGCCACAGTAACTAAATGAATGATATGTTTTTGTACGTAATGCATATATTACGGTAACAATATGCAAGTTTTCAGTAGTAAGAAAAAAAAATCATCGATGTTATTTTTTACTGATATAAGATTTTGTATTATTAATACATGATTTTGGAATGTGAGAAACTCAAATCAAATAGCTTCCTTCTGATTGTCTATTGCATCGTATTTCTTAAATGTTTTCAAAATTAGAAGTTTTCCTGATTCACTAATTCTATGTTGAATGTGTATTTTATTTGTTGAATCAAATGTTCCATTGTTATATTATATGCAATTACGAAACATTGTTGAATTAACGAAACATTGCAAAGAAGGATAGACTTATATTATTGAAATAGCATTTCGCATTTCTCAAGAAATATTGAGATATTTACTAAGACGTCTACAAATAAGACAAGAAAGTTTGCTAAGGAATAATTTATACTTAAAATTTTGCCATAGTAAGATTTTGATGACCACATTTTAATAAATAACCGAAGTTTCTTACGAAGTTTGATTAATTTATCAATAACTTAAATGTCTTGTAATAAGTAGTTTCACGTTTGCATTTAAAATTTCAGTAATTATTATTTTTCGAATTGTTGAGGTGTTTTTATGGCATTATTGTTCTTCTTAAAGGATAAATTCATCTTAAATTTATCCTAAGTTTTTAGGAAATCTATAAAGAGAAAGAATATGCGAATATTCTGTGAAAAAGATGTGTTAGATTTAGAATGTTTTTCTTTTTATATTTAAAAATATTATAAAAAGAATGTTTTATATGCATTGTATATATATTATTATATACATTATTACATACATTCTTTTTAGAAATATATTTATATCAAAAAATTTTAATTCTTTAATGAAAAGTAAACGAAATTCAGCATAATTTATCTTCGCGCTCGCAAAAATGGAGTATTGAGATTGAAATAAGTAAGAAAGAATTGAGAAGAAATCATAAGAAGACAGTTTAAATGCTTTAATTTTGAAGATTCTGATTTTAACCAAAAAGTAATATGATTTGTTTTTATTTGGACTGAAAAATATAAATAAAAAAAAGTAATATAAATTGATTTTATTTGGACTTATTGGACTGAAGACTGAAAAGTGAACATGAATGAAATCACGTTTTTATTGTTAGATTATTAAGTTTTTGTAGTCTTGTTTTTAATTTAAAATGGAGTTTTTAAGTTTTAGGAAAGTGAGAGGTATTTCTCTCTTCCATAAGAGTTATGTTAGTTATCTTGATAAAATCTTGAAATAAAGACGAAATATTGATGTCAGTAGCAGTTGGAGTTTATTTTCAAAATAATGGATCAGTGAAATTCAGCATGTTTTCATAGTTTTACAACTCTACTTAAATTAAAATTGGGTTATAATTGCTCTAAACAAAAACAATTTTATTTTAGTTTTAATATTAAAACTAATCTTTATTTATAATCTTCTTATAAATACTGAGTTGTTGTTGAGTTAAAATGGACTTTTGTAAAATCTGTTTTTAATTTAAAATATTAAATTAAATAATATTTAATAAATTAGTATGTCTTTATGCCTAAATATAAAATATCTGTTAATTCAAATTGAGGGAAATAGATTAAATTTACTAAAAAAGCTCATAACAAAAACTAAAAACAAATACAAATCAGTTCTAGAACAAAGTTCTCTCTTAGTTTTTTTTATAAAAATAATTTAATATTAGTTATAATATTTACTCTGTGCTGTTAACACACAAACGACATGAATAAAATAATTTATAAACGCATTATAACTAAAATGGACTTTAACAAGTTAGTTAAATATTGAAATGTTATGTTACAGTCGCTGTTTCACTTTTGCTATTCTAAGCATGTTTAATAATCTAAAAATTATTAAAGTTTTTACATAAAAATTTAGATCCACTGGCGGGAAAAATGGTGAACTGAAAATAATTTTTCCCTTCAATTTGGAATAATATTGGAATAACAAAACACTTTCATTACATTTTCGTAACATTAGAGCACGATAATCTTTTGTATTAAATGATTGTAACAATAATCTTCAATTAAATGAATGAATGCTGTAAATGTCATCATCTTATATGGCTATCAAATATGAAATGAAAAACAATAAATAAAATTTATCATCACAGCAAAAACAAAGTAAAGAGCTAAATCTAGGTTATAAGCAATTCTCAAAAGGAAATAATAATTCCTTTATTGTTAAGATTTTGTTGGTGTCAATGTTATGATGATCTTTTTGCTCTATTTGTCGTGTATGTGATGAAAGGAAAAACAATATACTAACTTTCTGCTGCTTTTTATATTTTGAGAAATGTTATTTTAGCATTTATAACGTGATTCTAATTGTGGGCCATTTTTTTTTATTCTTAAGAATATTCTTGATTTTCTTTTCTTATTTCTATCATGTTTGGATATGGAGGGTCCTACCTGAGTCTTCTTCATTCAGTCCATTAGAGGCAGATGACACAGGCGATGAGGCCTCATCGGGCACCTCTTCGTCGGCTCGTGGGTGATGATCCCTCTTGCCTAGGAGGCTGTCGATGGAAAAAGAGTCCGATTTGAGCACCGACGATGTCGACGGCACAGCTGACGGCTCCATGCCGAGGAGGAGAGCAGGCGACGGGCCGCCGTTTAACCGTTAAATTACGGCTGAATGATGAAGCGAACGCGCGGTAGCATCGGGCCATTAGCGATCGGACAAGGTTGACATTTCGGCCCGTTTGATGAATTGATTTGCGGAGAGCGTCTTACACCACCGACCAATTACGGCTGCGTCTTTGCCGTTGCCCAATGGGAGCGCATGCGTGGCTTGTTATGTACACGGCGGCTAATTAAGATGCTATTTTAACCCCGCACGGGTCAAACCCAGGATCACGACGGAACTGCCGGCTTCCCACTTACGTCGTTAAAGATACCCTTCTCCCCCTCCCCCATTTGTCTGCGGATCCCTCGTGGAAGAAGCACCCCTTGCAACCCAATGGGTCAATACTTCACTTCCAATGGACCAGAGCAATACAGTAAATACTTGTTTACACTCGGTAGGCCTAATTGGAAACAACCGTTTGTTACAAGCTCAGAAAATGTTAGTTTTGGTTACATTCAGATCTTTTACAGTCAGATAATAGATCTTTTAAAATCAGTAAAAATTTATGGAAGGTTAAAAATATATTCATAATATAATGAAAATAGATAAAAATGTAATAAAATATTCACAACAAGCAGACGTATAAATGAAAAATTATGCATATACTAAATGCATGCACATTTCGAATATAAATATTTATAAATGTGTTTTATATATTTATATTTTACTATAAATTTTCGAATAAATTAAAAGATTTATTTTCTATATATTTTTTAAAAAAATCTTACTTTTTAGAAAATAAAATTATTTAACAGTTGCTTTGTTTATAAAGAATATTCAAGGAAGAAGTAAAATTTTTTAATATTTTAGGCGTAAAATATTTTTTTATAAGATTCATTTGTAGACAAATGACTACCGTTGTAACTAATAACTCAAAAGAAGATGATTCTATTCGAGATATTTAAAAGACCTAGCAGATATTATCGAACCTATTACATTAGGTTTTAAATGATTTTTAAATATAAGCAAGGAAAACATGATTGTAAAGTAATCTTTTACGTTTACTTCAAGATTAGTTTAAAGATATTAATTTTTACCCCAAAAGAATAAAATTTATAACATAATGATATTGTTGTTTAATTCTTGAAAAACTTCTAAAAGAGTAAGAAAATTATTAGTTAATCTTAATTAGTCAGTTTAATAATAATAATAATAGTAATATCTGATTAATATATCCATTAGTAGTGGGATTCAATCTAAAGCTTAAATATTTCATAAAAACAATTTATTAATAAATAACCAAAAAGCCTAAATTACTGATAATAATAAATATTTGTTTAGATTAGATTTAATTAAATTCCCAGATAGATATGATTCTTTCTTCTGCGTTTTATAGACGTACTAAGAGATATAAGAGATTATATAATCTTTAAATTTCCTTTTTAATTTGATATGCATATTATAAAGCAAATATATTAACTATACTATTTAAAAAAATTACCTCTTATATATAAATTATAGGTAGGATTTTATATAAGCTTAGATAAGTTATTGACTATAGTTATGAACTATGTAGAAATTTTATTGTATATAATGAGTTAATTTAGAAATTATCTCGTAAAATAAAGTTTCTATTGCTTTTATAAATTGAACTCGCCAAATAGTAGGAATTATTATCTTTATAAAAATGAAAGGTTATTCTAAAAGTTCTATATATAAAACATTAATTTTGTATTAAACCTACTTCATTTAATTTAGAAAATACTTAATAAAAAATTATAAAAAAGCATAATAATTTTTTTTATAATTTTTAACATTTTTATATTTTTTTATTAAATATTTTCCGTTTATAAGTCTTTATATTTATGATTTTTATTTCTAGGATATTAAAGTTACCAATTAATATTAATCTGTAAGGCTTCCTAAGAAATTGTATAATTTAAATGAAATCTTATATTGAAAGGGCTATTCTAAAAATTATTCTTTTTAGTATTTTTTTTAATATTTTTTTAATAGTTGATCTGATTATAAAGTTTTGTCAAGGATGATTTATTGAAAATGAGAAGGAAAAAATTTTTTTTTTTAAAAATAAAAATAAATCTTTTTTTTATTTTAAAAGTTAAAAGAGTAAAAACACCTTTATATGATGATAGTACAGCTAATTAAACAATACATCAAATATAATGAAAATTGCTATCAAATCTTTTTGTTTTTATGAGGGTGGATTCATGATACAAAATTATAAATTGAATGATGTTAACGATTAACGACAAAACGTAAGTTTAGGCCAAAGACAGACATCCCGCGCTGCTAAGTCACCAATTACAAGCCAGTAATAAATAATAATTGTAACTATCTCCCGAAAAGAACTCGTTCTAAATTGAAGATAACACATCTCATTTGAAGATTAGAGTCAAAGTGAAAGTGTGGTAATGGTTGGAACAACTTATTAAAATGATTGAGACGGGATTGCTCGAAATAGCTGTGCCTGACGTGGGTATTTTTTTGTCCTCTTGTTCCGTTTACTTAAGGTTTTAATGGGATGTCTTGCGAAGACAGAACTTTTCCTGCTGTACTTGGTTTGTGGAGGAGCTGGAGACAGATAACAAGGAAGAAAAATGAAAACTTACTCTGTTTGCTGAGACGCTTCTAATTCAAACCAGACCCCACGAGGTGATGGATTTGTCGCCAGGAGTCGACCTGTCTAGGCCCACTGCGCCCCCGTCACCCGGTCACGCAAAACTCACGCTACTAATGAACCTTTTGACTGAACTAACCCTTCGGACGCCACGGAAGGACCCAGAAGACCCGGGATTTCAACCCAAAGAAAAGAAGAGTTTGAGATGTTGACTTGGCAACAGGAATTAGAACAACTCCATTACAAATAGAAGTACAAGAATATTCGTAGAATGTAAGTAATAGCAAGTTCTAGTATTCTAAGGCCGTATTTGTCCTTAGAAATTAGAAATACTTCAGAATGTTATGAGCTTTATATATCTTACATTAAAAAAATATAGCTTAACATTAACAGAAATAAGCAAAAATAAAATGTTAAATTGTTTAATTTATATACTATTCATAAAAAAGACAAGTGGCCTAGACATGATGGAGCGAGGAAACACTGTGGTCAATTCCTTCGAGTCTAATACAATTGATTAATTAAAAAAAATTAAAAGAAAAATTATCAAAATTATCATACGATAATATGTGTAGTTTCCTCACTATTATTATTTTTTCTAAAGGAGTAGATATGTAATTTTATTACAAACATATCTTGATTATATCACTGAATATAATTATAAGTTTATAATTATTTGTAACATAATTTTAGAATTATCTCAAAAAATCTCACAAAATAAAACATTTCAGTCTACAAATGTAATAAGAAAATGCTTCTTTTTGTTAAAAATATTAAGTTTTTGTCATTTTTAATTAACAAAATTAGGCTGTTATCAATGTAATATTCAAATTTAAAACAATGGATATATTAACAAAAACTGTCATAAAAATCTGACATTTTGAAACCGGAAAAAAATTTTCTAAGCGCTGTATTTTAATAGAAAGTTTTTTGCAGATATATTGATTATTTTACAATTAGTTTATAAACTTATTCCTTAAGTAGTTTTGTTAATTGCAATGAGACTTTCTTAAGAAATAACTTCTCAGAAACGCTGTAAATTTTATAAGGAATATTTTCATTTAATTAGGTTTTGAAATTTGATTGCTTTAGTGATAATGGAAATTTCCTGTTTTTACATTTTTTATTGTTAAATGATTGAATTCAATCTTTAAAATTAAATATAATTGTGGTAAAAAATTAGCCATATTAAAAGTAGATTAGTTAATAGATAATAAGATAACATTCTTAATAACGAAGAAATTTATTATCTACTGTAGGCTACAACTATCCTAAAATGTTATAATTTACATTTTCTATATGGATTTATTACTTTTGTTTATAATATCACATTGAAATAAATAAAGTTTAAATTTTAATATCGAATTAACATATCAATTATTCTAATTAAAGGAAAACAAAGATTTTTATAATTAAAATAACAAGTCTGTTATTTATTTTGTTTATTTTCTTATACATCAGTTTAATATTATATGATTTAAACATTAAAATTTAGAAATTAATATTAGAATATCAGTAGAATTTTTAAAGAAATAAATACGAAAAATGGACAAAATCACTACTTAGGTTGAAACTCGAAATTTCAATCAGATAAAGTAAAATACGTTACATATAAAGTTATATATAACGTTTCTGTATAAATATATATTGAAAGCGTTTTTTTTCTCTTTTGAACAATTGAGCCAAATATATAGTTTACACATGAGGCTACATTCTATAAGCCAATTCTTATACATCTGTATAGTTTCTTATATTTCCTTTAATATATATACCGGTATCCAAAATATCTTGTCAATATAAAACTTTGCATTTCTAAATTAATCTGACTAAAACGAAATTACTCTCAAAAAAATACAAACAAATTTCTTAATTTTAAAACTCATTTTGATTATATATAAATTATATATAAATATCTATTATTTTCTTTAATAGTATTTATTTTACTTGATATCTTCCTTATGATTAATTAATTTCTCATTTAATTTAAGGTCATAGAATCAACGGATACATAGATAGCAATTATAATATACACAAATTACACAGAAATTATATTATCATCAGCGCTGATCATTTAGTTAAATAATTTAGATAATTAACTAAAATAATTAATAAAATAATAATTTAGATACTTTAAATAATTAACTAAAATAATTAATAAATAATAATTTAGATAATTTAAATTATTCAAATTAAATAATTATCTAATTAATTAACTTTAATTATTTAGATAATTTAACTGATACATGTTAGTAATTTTAACAAGTTTTACATTTTTCATCTGTTATAAATCTTTTTAATTGATCTACGTGTGCTGAGCTTTCTGATATCACCTCATAGTAGACATGAATTAAACATTTTTGAATTTATACAATTTTAATTTAGATACATTGATGTACAATTGTTAAATATTAACAATTTGTTTTTAACTTATTTTTTAACATTGTTTTTAAACCATATATTAAAAGTTAACAATTTTGCATTTTTCAAATACAGACTTACAATTTGAAGGATTAGAAAGATTTAAAATTTCGATAATAAAAAAGAAAAACAATAATACACATTCAAAAAAAAAAAAAACCTTAATAATTTTGTAAATTGTACTTTTTTTTTTTAACCAATAAAAAAAATAAATTCAAATGGCATCAAATTTCCTTCAACTCATCAAAATTTGCAATTTAGACATTTATTATAAAACGATATTATCCTATTCATGTTCAAAAAGATGTAAGTTATTGTATACTTAGGATCTAATTTTAATTAGTTTAAAGTAATTAACGTATATGAGTTGAATTATTGGAGAATTTTAATTAGTATATATTAAGAAAATGTATTGTAAATTAATAAAATTAATATCTTTGAAATATTTAATAAGGCCTTTTTCTCATTAATATTAAACTGAAAAGTCTTCAACTAAACTGCTTAAAAATTTTTGCTTGCTTTTTTCGTTTTTTATTCGTAGATTACGTAATCATTTATATTCAAGCATTTCTAATATAAGCCTAAAATATAATTTGATAAAAATAATGTATTTAAGTGATTTATTTTTTTATGTAGCAGCTAATTAGAAATTTCGGGATATATTTAAATAAATGATTCAGCAATCATCAGTGAACATAGAAATGTAAGATTGCTTAATAATATAAATGTAAGATAAAGAAAGAATATAGGTCCATTGAAACCAACTTCAACTTAAATTCACAGCAATTCGATATTTTTTCATGAGTTTTCCAGCAATTCAGTTTCTTCGAATTAAAAGCAAATAAAAACAAAATAATAATCTCGGTTTCGTTTTGTTTTTAATCTGAAATTTCTTTTGAGAAGTCGAAAATTTCTTATTTCTTTTTCAAAACTGTTTTTGTAGTTTTTGTCAAATTAGCAGTAACTGTAAGTTCCTTTTGTCCCATAGGATTATATATGAAATAAATAGAATTCCACTGGATTAGTTTTCATGAAACATGGTAGGGTAGCACGTGATCACTAAGAAATTGTTAACCAATCTGGGATGTCATAAACATTCAAAGGATTTTTTTGCTCTATATTATAAATATATAATTTATAAGAATTATAAATCTCTCTCGCATTAAGAACTAATTCATCCGCTAATTGATGGCTTTTCGTGGAATTTAAATACGTTGAAGTTAAAGTTTTTGACTTATTATAAAAATTATTAAAAATTTAAAATAAATATTTATAGTCTGTGTATAAACTATGTCTCACTTACATTAGTACAATTTATATTTTTTTAAAATGTTTTAAAAATATATTTAAAAGAAATTAAGAAATGTTGTATTGGGAGTCTGCAGAAATGTTCGAAACATATTAATCATATCAAAAATAAATAAATAAATAAATAAATAATAAATAAATAAAATAAATAAAATAAAAGTATAAAAACAATTATGAAACAAAAAATTTTATCAGTTTTAAAATTTGCAAAAATAAAGATTTATGTATTTAAAATTAATAAATTTATTAATTTCACAATCCTACCAATATTTCAGTAATATAAAATTAGTTAATTTTGCGCACAAGAAGAGAAGGCCAGATTAATGATTGAATCATGTATAATAAAATTATTGCCATATTTTAATAAAAACAAATTTTTAAAAGTTAGCGAAATTGTATATGAACATTTTTGTAAAATTATTAATAATAGAAAGATAAAGGTATAATTATTAGCAAAGACATATAACACTAAATTTAATTATTACTAAGATTAATTATTAGTATCGATTGATGTTATATTAATGGATTGTTGTTTTTTGCTAAATTTAATTGTTTGTAAAAAAGATTTAATGTGAAATATACTATTACTAGTGTATTGTTAATTGTTAATATACTAATAGTAGTATATTGTTAAATATAGATTTGACTGTTTAGATTTATACGAATTCCAGAGAGGAAGAGGAAAGTTTTTTCCTCTCTTCAGAACCTGATGAAGTTTCAGAACCTGTTTAAGGAAAATAAATATTGTATTTTAGAAGATATTAGATGGAGTCTTTGGTCGAATGGATGTCTATGTCAAAATATCACTTTAAATAACTTTATTTTTTTTAAAAGAAATACCTCTTTACGTCCTGAAAATATTTTTGTAAAAAACAAAAACAAAAACCAACTTGATTAAGGGAGTAAACAAATTGATAATGAGTAACAAAAACATATACGACTAAAGATTTTTCTTAAGCAAATAAAAAAAAAACTTTTTAGAAAGGTTTAATTATTATTATATAAAAAGAGAAATAAGCCATACTGATAATGCATGGCATTTTTTTTAAATGTTATTATTTTGAGAAATCAAATAAACAAATTCGCTACAAATTTCTAAAAAAAAATGAATCATTTACATCCGATTGCAAAATTACATTAATACTTAAAAAAATAATTCCTGAGATTTCCCTGTGTATGCCCATACATATTCTTTCTTAGTTAATCTCGTATTTATAAACTAAACTTATATAAACTTTTTGTAATACCCAAGTCTATGTAATATTTTTTTTCATTCTATTCTGTCTATATTTCTTTGTGTTTTACCTCTCTTTTCCTATAGGTTTTTTTTTTCTCCTTCATTTCCATACAAATTAATTTTATTCTTTAATAAAAGCTATAAAACGCTTTTCAAAAGCTACTTAATTTAAAATAACCAGAACTTATTATTTATTTTTAATTAACAACGCTGAGATTGCACAACATCAAGGACGACAAATAACAGTTTTATTCTTATTAAAAGCATTAAAACATTACTTAGCGAACACTAATTATTATTTATTTCGTGGAATATTTTTTTCCTAATCAAAATTGATTATGTAAATAACTTCGTCATCTCATTTAAAAAGAATTTTTTTTTTTCCTGACAGCCACCAGTATGGATTTTTTTTTTTTGGATTTTTTTTAGTTTTTTTTCTAGTGTGTTTAATGTATTGTTAGCCTAGCTTCCATGAAAAATGAGGCTCATCAGATAACACAATCTGTGTGTGTGTCCTAATACCTTCTGAATGGATGGATCTTCTTGAATTTTGGTTTGCATATTTGAGGAATTACGGACGATCAACATTTATAATTCTAAAAATAGCCAACATAATAAGTTAAAAATAAAACTACGTACAATTAAAAAAGTTCAGACTAGTTTCTTCCCGTTAACGGGCCATCTTCAGTGAATTCACTCATCTTCCTGAATTCACTGAAGATGACCCGTTAACGGAAAGAAACTATTTTGAACTTTTTTAGTATATACTTTTAATTTTAACCTAGTGAGTTGGTTATTTTAACAATTACAAAACTTTAATTACACACTTTAAATAATTATGATCTAGCTCTTATACAGTCAAACTTGGATAATTCGAAGCTGAAGGGACGAGAGAAAAAGTTCGAATTATCCAAAAATTCGAATTACATATATTCTCTCAAACAGAAGAGATAAATAAAAAAGATTAACTCCACGATCAAAGATTTAACACATAAACTTTATCTAAGAATACTGCTACATTGTTTTTCATTAAATCAAACATTTTTTACTTAATTATTATAATTATTTCATAATTAATTATTCATCACTTTAAAAGAAAAGGCAGATATTTAATTTCTTCATTGAATGCAATCTTTGAGTCATAGGAGAGGGTAACAATAGAGTGTGGACAGAAAAATCCTCGGAAATCCCCACATAGTGACATTCCAACCCTCGCTTTTGTTTTCCTTAGAAATACCGTTAAAATAAATAGTGTATCTTAGCTGAGAAAAGTCTCAGGAACAATTTTTACCGTAATATTTTAAGGATAATCGTACGAAAAATTCGAATTATCCAAAATAAAATTCGAATTATCCACGATTTTTTAACATTATTTTAATACACAATTCTAGGGAGCAAAAAATTCGAATTATCCAGAATTTCGAATTAAACAAGTTCGAATTATCCAAGTTTGACTGTATTTGAAATATTTCCAAGTGAGTCTTTAATTCAAAAATTAGAACGAGAAGGCGACCCAAAATTCCCATAGAAAAGCATTGGAATCCTATTTCTCTTAACATTTCATTGTGAATGAATGCTTTCACTTAATCTATTGCGCCTTAAAATTATAAACAGATTAAGTAAGTAATGCGGATTTGACTCATTTTTTTTTTTAATTTTTATTTTTATTTTTTGAAACTGGAAAATTTTTAGTGTTTGTATTGAACGGATTTTGGAATTTAAATTTAAATGTAGGTTTTTCATTTTTGTTATTTTTATGGCCTTAAAAAAACAAAAAAATAAATAAAATAATAAAGAAATTTTTAATTGAATTTCATAATAAGAAAAAGTAGGTTTTACGTACTTTGAAGAACTTCTTTTTTACATTGTTCAGATTCAGTTGGAGATTAAAAAAAAAATTCAACTACGAATTTGAATTGTCACTATTCATTGTTGTGATGGTGACCTAATAGAAAGAAAACATGCGTCATTGTTATTGTTAATCAACAGAATTTCTGAGAATGGTTACAGAAATCTGAGACGTGCTATAAAGATCTGAAATTTGTCAGCCATGAAAATAAGATTACAAACATAGAACTATTTGCTATTTCTAATGTAACACAATGTAATATACAAACGTACGTGATTTCAAATTTTGATCTTGAGGACAGTGATATTTATAAATTCAATATTGTGCGTGCAAGTTATGTGTATTTGTGGTTCCCTTCTAATAAATTCTGAACTAGTGAATGTAGCAGTGAAACTTGACTTGCATATACGGACAAGGCCAAAATTTATGTATTTGAGTATTTTGTATGTTTGTATTTCCAATTGTGTGGTTTCCTGTGGAGATAATAACGCGTGAAGGAGACAATAATTCCCAAAATTTTTCCGTTTTCACTATACAAAAAATTAAAATATTGCATTTTTATTTTTTTATGTAGAGTTTATGTTCTTGCTTGAACTTCTTGTTAAATACTGTAATATTGATGTGTGGCTCGATTGGAGAAATGAAAGTGGCATGAAGTAATTATTATACACTCAAATTCGAATTCGAACTGATTATTCGAATCAATTTATAGTTATCATATAATCGAAACGGTTGGAGATTGAATTATGGGAAACAACCAATCACATTTCCACAGTCTGTTTACCCACAGTTCTGAGAAAAGAATTGAATAATGCTCCCCCCCAACCCTAATATAATTTCCATTGTTATGCTAATATTATTAGGCGCTATTAATGTACTGTTTTTCCTCTAAATTTTTATTCTGCATAAATTATGAGCGAGACATTAGAATTTTAAGGAAAAGAAATTGAATGAAAAAAAATCTTTTTATTGTTTATCAGTTGTTTTTTAAAATAAATATATAACCTATTTTTTTTCTGATCAAAAAAAGTCGAATCTCACAGCAGAACAGTTAAACAGAACGTGATTTTTGATGTAGGACTAAAGGAAGAAATAAAGAGCATTTATCGTAAATGGTGGGCCACATAAATTTCAATCGCCAACTCATTTCTAAATTATTGACTTTTAAGGTATTTAATACATTAAACACACTTATTAAGTTAAGTTAAAGTGTCCTAATTTGTGGCCCTTGGGGTCGCGGGAGGTAAGGCTCCTGGCGTTTCGTGACCAACCGGACTAAGTAAAGGTCGGATGGTCAGTCCGATGCTCGCCCGCCTTTAACTCCCGGGAAAGAAACCCGGTGCCCATTCAACAGAGGCCTGGATAGTAAACCTACGACCCCCGTTTGTAGGAGAATGGAGATTCGAAAAGTCCCAGCCCTCCGCCGAGGCCGGAGATCGAAGCCGCCACCTCCAATACTCAGCAAAATGCCTTACTTACTCGGGTACCGGGCCCTTACATTTACACTTATTAAATATATAAAAATAATGTATTCAGACTTTGCAATCATTTAATGCTGTATTTATTTTCCCCGTCTATGTCAATTATTTCTTTCATGAAAAGAGATTTATAGCAAGACTACAAAAGTTATCAAGCAATGCCAAATGTAATCTAAATCAAATAAAAATTAAGAATTCTAGACGTATAGCAGACAACAACCAGAAAGTTGAATTTTAGATCTCCTATGCACAGTCTATTATATTTATCGGCGTATAATACGCACCCTAATTTTAAGAAGGAAGTTTATGTAAAAAAAATTAAAATTTAAAATAAAAGTACGACGCGTATAATACGCAGGTAGAATTTCAGTCCTAAATTTTAAGAAAAGAAGTGCGTGTTTTTACGCCTATTTTAAATACGATATTTAAACTTCTAAAAAAACCTTCTTTCAGTTCGTGATGATAGGAATTACATGAAGGATCTCTGCTCGTGGTTAAATTCTCTACCAAAATATATGCTAATCTTTATTATATTTAATTTTAATATTTAATATTTAAAAACAAGTCAATTCACAGTTTTTTAGTCGACACAAGATCAAGTAATCCCGTGAAATTTGCATTCTATCAAACACTTCCGTTGTTAAAGTCACAGTAGGTAGCGCGCAAAACTAATTTTTAATCCACCCCTTGTAATTCAAGGATCAAATACAATTTCAAGCGATGCTCACTTTGAATTCATTCAGTTTCTCTAGAGCCTCATTTTCCATTCGGACGACTCTCATCGAGATATGATTCACGGGGCTCCGGCTCCCGGTTTGTGCTGAGGAGGGCGTTACTTGAGCACACACACACACATATACAGACCCATGGGAATCCTAATAACTTCTGCCTACGGGGTCGCTAATAACAATCACATTAAAAATAGCTGTGAGAGATTCTGGCTCCAATTATTCACTGACATCTTTACGACTTGAAACCTGAAGACGATATTGAAATTTTGATTTGTGGAAACCTACATCTTTCTCCCTAAAGCCTACTGTCATAAATTCAGACTTTAGACATAAATATAAATGCGTAATTAAGACACGCCTAAAAACAGTCAATTTGAGTTCAGTAAATGCCAAGAGCTCAAGTCAAATAATAGTTCACATTCTATTGCTTGTGGAATGATACAATGCATTGGAGAAACGTCTTGGGCAGATATTAGAATTAAAAGCATACTGTGGGTATCCTGTGCTTAAAAAGAGATCAGCATAAATCAATCTTCAACAAACACAGTATTTTTTTTTATAAGTAGAATAATTGTAGAAAAAGTATATCATGAGAATTCACTCACGTCTTCATATTTCAAATGAATAAAATTTGAAATTAACATTGAAATAAGGAATTTGTGTCTTTCTACTCCAGTGTCTAATAAATTCTACACAATATTACGTCCGAACTTATTTTGAAATATATATATATAAAAGTAAAAGTTTATATGTTCTCTATACTATTTTACACCGTTGACTGATTGAAACCAAATTTTGCATTGATATTCTTTAATCCCATGCGGAAAATATAGGCTACCTTGGAACCCGGTTAACCGTTCCCAAGGGGGTGAAAAGGGTTGAAATCTCTGAAATAGCGCCACATATGCACCTGGTGGCTACAATTGGAAAGTACACAAATATTGTTCTGCAACAATATTGGAACAACTGGGGAAGGTTTGATGTGATAGGGTTGCGGAGACTCCCAACTCCATCGCTCCCCGGGCAACGC
This sequence comes from Thereuonema tuberculata, assembly GCA_023159025.1. Lineage (NCBI taxonomy): Eukaryota > Metazoa > Arthropoda > Chilopoda > Scutigeromorpha > Scutigeridae > Thereuonema > Thereuonema tuberculata. The sequence continues at coordinate 36,034,664 of JAFIDM010008419.1, read as the reverse complement.
TGGATACTTTAATCTAGTACATATATATATAAAACGACAACTTGGTAAGTTAATTAAGATATTCGAATAATTATAGTTAAATTATAAATACTTTTAAACTATTATCAAATGGCGTAGCTTAGAGTTTTGGACCCTCCCAAACAGATGAATGAAAGTTTAATATTTGTCAGCATTTATAAATACCATAAAATATATCAGTTGTTAATGTATTTTATTTTAAACACTATTTCTTTTTCTTTTTGGCAATCAATAATTATTTTATGAATGGTAATTACTCTGTTTTCTTTACATAATGGCTTTCACTTCGTAGATTCCTAATAGATCTGCCCAATGTACACTGGAATGAAGATAATAGTTCCGTCTGAAATTTTGTAGGTAGATACTTAAATAGCCACTTCTTCCTTTCCCAAAATCGCAGATCATTAGCTCGAAATGCCTACTTTCTACAACCCTGCAAACATGATCATTGAAATCAGGAAAAGTTCAGTTCGTTAGTCGTGTATTTAGAACCTCTAGTTTGTTCAGCGTTGATGGTACATAATTTTTTATTTAATATTAGTGTAATAAATATTGGAAACTAATTAGTTATAAAATTATTATTCCAAATATTTGTAAGCAAAATTTACTAGTTATGAAGCATCATTTCCTGTGTTGTTTATCGGTTGAACGTGAGTATAGTTTTAACTTTACTGTGACCTACAAATAATTCCCCACGAATCCCCGCTTTCAAAACAAATCCAAAATTTAGCTTAAAGTGTCTGTGAAAACTTATCAAAAATATACATGTATCCTGTAGGCTGGACATCAAAAAATGATAGGTGCGAGAGGAAAAGAAATCCATTGTTGAAGCACGAAAGAAGAAACTACAAGAAAAATTTAGGAATGAAATAGGCTTGTTAGTGGTTTTTCCGAAAATCGGCAGAAGTGGAACATGAAACGACGGGATTACAGCTATACGATTTTTTTCAAAATCCATCTAAATCCGCTTCATTACAAATCATTCATTCTAATAATGAATCTTCATTATTAGAAGATTCAGCGTAGTCCTATCTGCATTATCTTGTGGATACGAGTTGAACTATGAGACTTTCGATGAATGTGCAGTGTTTAGCTAGATTGTTTGTGGCAAAGTATCCATAGTAATATATGCCTGCATTACAAGATTTTGCTTCATATGTCGGCAATAATAAGATCTGCATTGCTACCTATTGGACAACAATCCGAAGAAGCTCATGAATCCCAAAATAAAGATTTGAAAAAATTCCAACTAGAAATACAAAGTAGAAAGAGGTCGAGGATGTCTGGGAATGAAGATTTATTGAATAGGATCCTAATTTCATTGGATTTCATCGTTACTATCCATCTTTAACGCAATTACCAAAGAGAAAAATCTCAAGCCTTAGTTCAGAAGACATTGGACTGTTAAAGGAACCAGATGTTAAGCTGAAAGAACCATCATCTGCCTATGTGATTGAGGAAGGGGGAATCGAAAAGGATATACTTATACTGTATCTTCCTGAGATGAAGAAACTGACATAGAAATCGAATAAATACAATGCCTATAATAATAAGTATTTAATATATAAAAAATATAACGCAACTTAATTTTGTATGTTTCTGTAACTGCAGAATAGTCCTACTATGTTCGATTTTAAACTATAATAATGCATATTTAATACTTATACAATTAGTTTACTTTAAAGGTTGTAATAGCATGAAATAACATCATATACAGTAATTAACTACGTAATTAGATTGCTTATTTATATTTACAATTTATTTTTCTGATATTTAAATATATAAACACACAAGTTCAGGAGTACGTGATACAACTATTTGTAAATTATCAAATTATTAAATTATCAAATTATTTGAATCTCTTTGCCATCTGAGACCTGAATGTAGACAAATACAGGAAAGGAAATTTTTCAAACATTCATGTCGACGCCCAGGTCGACACATCGTGGGAGGCCGCTACCAGGCTAAGCTGGATTAGACGTTCACTATCCCGATGTTTGCACGTCTGTATTATGATGGACATTTCGATCATTTAATTTGATACCTGTTGTAGGTGAAGGCTTCGTTGAACACTTGTTTTTGTATCAATTGTTATGTGTTTGTGCACTGTTAGGGTCATTCACAAATACAATTAAAAATTAAGATATTTTTTTTCTTTGTAATTTTTCGAACTTTGTACACAATACTTGTACATAGTAACATTACTGTACTCATCGGCTATATACAATATCATATGCGCATTAATATATCTTGCATCTAATGTAATTTCGGGTATTAACTCGTAATTGAATCTCCATGTTTATTATGCATTTTTTACTGATTTATTTTTGTAGAATCTGCCACTGACGTTTGTCGGTACCTTTAAAAAAAATATATCTGTAAAGGCTTTATATTTAAAAATTAGAAAATGCAGAGACTAGCTGAGATATCAACTTCTATAAGGAATTAAATTCGACCAAAACAAGATCATTTTCATTCACATTGTTTAACACTTTAAAAGAAAAACACAAATCTGCATTTCTGTATTCAGATCCTGTTTTTGGATTCTAGTTTGTTTAAAGCATATTAATTCTCATTAGCCAGAGATACTAATATTCAAATCACCTCACTTGCGGAGACGTGTTCACTTTTGCATTCGACGCCTTTTTTTGAGAAATGATTGGGACTATGGAGCGGTTTTTTCAGGATACTGAAATTAATATTTTTTTTCGATAACTTACATTCTGGATAAAAAGAATAAATTCGAAGAACTAAAAGCCTGAAAATGTTAAACAGAGAAATAAAACTTCAACTAATTGGGTAGAGAAAATCTGTAATGCTGCATATGTGTAAACTCAACATTGTCTTTTCATCTGAGTGAAGGGCCTAAGGAATTTCCAAAATAATCCTATTAATAGGCAAAAATTGTACGGATTTTTGTAAATTTGAAATAACCAATCACAGTGCAGCGTTGGAACAAGTCAGGCATGACGTCACGCCCATGTTTAAACATGCCGCCTCGAATATTCTTCCCACTTCACCTGGACGGCTCGTGATTACACAATTATTATCAGCGTATTGGAATTTTCTTTCATGCGTCAAAATTTATCAGAGAGTTTGTAAAACCTCGGTTTTGACATAATTTCGGCTGTGTCGCCGCTCTCTCAATACTCAACAAGTAGGAGACAATGACGAAGCCCGTGCCGTCATTGTTGTCCAGACAGGATTATTGGTATTGGCTGTTGGACATTCGTTATTGTTATTGTTATTGTTGAAACTGGTAAATCAATTTTTTATTTTCTTTTATTTTAATAAAATTTGGTTTAATCATTCAAATTATATGTGGTGTATTGCGGAAGTCATGGCTTTTAAAAAATGAGCTTAGAACATCTTTTTCAATCTTGTGTTTTTCAAAAATTTCAGGGTATTTCAAAAATGTGGCATTTGTTTTACTTCCGTTAAAATTGCCTCAATTTCGACGAGCCTATTCTTTAGGGCAGCAGGTTGCCATTATGTTTCATAATGAGAAACCGCAGCGCTGGCTACTACGAAAGTGGAAAATCATTTTTTTATTTTTTTTTTTTTATTTTAACAATATTATAATATTATTTTAACAAATAAGCCGATATTCAAATTACGTATGGGCTGTTGTGGAAGTCATGGCTTCTAAAAAATTAGCTTAGAACATCTTTTTCAATCTTGTGTTTTTTAAAAATGTAGATTTTTTTTACTTCCGTGAATATTTCACGGGTCGCAAAACTAGTCAAATTTTATCCATCCTTCTTCGCTGAATCATATAGCGAATGCCTTTTTATTACACTTCTCCTATGTTTAAATTGGAAGGAAATGTAGATGGACATCAGAGGTGAAAACATTAGAATTTCAAGGAAAATGTATTGGTTTAGCCCAATGCCATATGAGTTTTCTGGTTGTGTTGAAGAGAACGAATCAAATGCCAGATGAAATATTGTCTGTGCTTATACAGATAAAGCAAGCAACTGCTTTAGAAGTACTGGCCAACACTCTAAAGCAGTTGCTTGCTTTATCTGTGTAAGCACAGACAATACTGAATTCTATGAAGATGAAAAACTTCAACTCAGAAAACACTATTTAATAAAAGAGTCGTGGGAATCAAAATATATAACAATAAATTCATAATAAAAGATAAGCTTAAACAATATTTCATTGTTTCAATTGGTAAAGGCCAAACACACAGTTTCTAAAAATTAACTTTATAAAATTAAAA
>JAFIDM010008419.1:36018773-36030321 GCA_023159025.1 Thereuonema tuberculata | reverse complement strand
TATTCCTTTTTACTTTAATTCCTCTTAATAAAAATAAGCATTTAAAAATAAATGTTTGTAAAACTCATTGCCTCATTCTCATAGTTTGACAGCACAACATGTTTCATTGGTCTTAAGATCTTTTTTTTTTTTAATTAATGTATTCTTTTTCTTCGCTTGGTGTTGGCTCCTGTTTTTCCCTTTGACTTCCTAACACGAGGTGATAAATGTGTTTTCTAATTGCGGTAAGTGATGCTCCTAATTTCTCCCTCCGGTTTAAGTATCTCTTTGATCTCTGTCACTTATTCATACTTTTACAACATCCTTTACTATTTCATTGCTGAAATGAGTCGAAAGTCAACGTGTTTTCGTCTCTGCTGTTTTTCATTACTGTTTTTCCAAATCTTCAATTGCTAAAATTAAATCTCTAATTATTGAAATGAAGTTCAAAAACGGGATACAGAAAGACAGAAGGAAAAAGCTCTAGTGGCTGCCATGAAGATAATATAGAATATTATCGTTTTTTGACCGATCTCTGTATATCCTATTAAAATCAAAATGAAAAGAGGAATACGGAAATCATTAAATCTTTTGCAAGAAACAATAAAAAATTTGGCTTCAACAAAATAAGATCAAAAAAACAAAAAGGAGTAGAAATAAGTCCATTTTTATTAGAAAAATTCAAAAACCATTGTAAAAATCATGAAGCGTTTCAATGATTATAAACATTGTAAACATTGCCTATCTTTTTACCTTCTTATTTATTGAGATATTATATAAAATAAATTAGCGAATAATTTGATAAATGTATCTCAAAAACGCCGCGCTGGTGTGGTCGAGCAGTCTCAGGCGTCGGTCTGTCGTGAGATCAATGTGCCAGCGCCCGGGTTCAAATCCCGGTAGCGAGCATGGATGTTTCAAAAATTTCCTTTCCTGTGTTGTAGCCTCTTCTTCACTTTCTCTTCGGTCTGACGTCATTCCTTAATGGCGTCCTGGGGAAGGCCACGGGAAACCACCCCAGTATCTTTCCCTTGTAATTCTAGGGAGTCTGCTAGGAGTTCGCCGTCTTGGGAACACTAGCGCTCCCTGGAGCACGGAGGCTTCGGCAACGAAGCTCGCACTTCGGTGCGAACCGACCACACACACACACACACACATCTCAAAAACAATCTAATAGAGAGATAAAAATCACAACCCGGACAACAAATATGCCTTCGCACATTGAGCCAACATCAATGGGAATTCTGAACAGCTGTTTCATCCTTATTAGGAATCATCAGCAGAATTTACCCTTGATATTTGGCTCAGTTGCGCGAAAGCTTTACCTAAAAGCATTCTCGATCCCGGGAATGGGCCGCCGAGATAAAAACAATCAAATAAAAAATAATCCTGTGAAATGCACAGTATTAATCCCTTGTCCTTTCACTGAAAGGCAGTAAGGAATTTAATTACAAATAAGAAACATCATAAGTTCAATGAAAAGCAAATTTAACGTCCATAATAATTCATAAATAGAGAGAAAAAAATCACAACCGGACAACAAATATGCCTTCGCACACATCAATGTAAACAAAACAATGTAAAAGAAAAATATTTTTTTAAGAATTAACACACTAATTATCAGTTATTATGATCTGGCCTTAGCACTTAGTTTTGTTATGTCAATAATAGAATTATGTAATATAATGTTATTAATAGTTTTTTGATTTTTTAGTTTGTGTTAACTCGTTATTATTAGTTTTCAAAATGGATTACTTGAAAAAGGAAGGACAATGTTTTTTCATTCCGAAAATTTGTATTTATTTTATATAATATCTCAATAAATAAAAAGGTAAAAGACTTTATTGTATGAATTATGAACACCAGAGAAAGACTGAAGACTGAATATGGAATTTATTGCCTATCATTGTTTGTTTAAATTATTGTACGTTTGTTTCTATTTTGCTTTATACGAATTATGCCTGAAGAAGCAGAAAAAGCAGCTTTCTGCGAAATACAGCGATTTCTAGTGAAGAATTTATGTTTTCTGTTTTCTATATTATAAGTAAGATCATTTAAAAAAATGGTCGCATTTTAATAGTAGTATAGAAAAATTATAAATTTATAGAAAAACCTTAAACCTTAAACAATAGACTTTAACTAAAAAAATTTTATGTAATTTTTTTTTTTTATTATATAAGAAAAACTTTAGTTAGTCTATTGTTTATAAAATAAACAAGAAAAAAATAAAGAAAAATTAACCTAGAGGAAAGTTCGATTTTACATGAAGATCCTAAAAATACAGTTTCAATAAAAACGTTTGAATACAAAGTAAACTCTGGGATTTTATTATTTATTAAAAACCTTGTTTTTAGAATTGGAAGTTGTTTGAACTGGAAAACCCTGGAAAAATCAAATCGTACGACTTTTATAAAAACTGTCTTTTCGTCAAAAGAGGAATAACTTTTATGCAACGTCAAATGTAGGAGAAATGCCCTGGATTTCCACCCCACCCCCAAAAAAAAATCTCGAAATGTTAAAGCAGGTCTTATTTTCTTTTGTATTCGTTGAAGATATGTTTATTTACAGTTAAATCTTCTGCTCAAATTGTCTTCACTTACTACAGATAATATGAATAAATAACAACCATTGATAAACTCATTTTACAAATTATAGTTAATCATCATATTTCGTTTTCTTTAAGTGAATTCAATTTTAGAAGGTTTTAAAAATGTATTGAAAATACATAAAAAATTTTATAAATGTCATTAACTCTAAAGTTTTTTAGTGATTGTTTTTAATTATTGCAAATTCACCCTAATAATGCTTTTGAAGTTATTGTTTCTAAAGTTTACTTATTATTTACTAATTGAAAAAGTTATTATAATTATTGTATTTACGGACTGTATGTGTTCTAATTATTGTATTCACGGACGATATTATATAAATTATTACAGTTTGTTACAGTAGATCTACAAGTTATTAAAAATGAAATTCTAAATGTAAAACGAATTTTGAGGAATAGGGACAGCTTTTTCCTGTCCTCCATCACCTGAAGAAGTTTTCTTGCTTAAAGAAAACGAAATGTAGTGATTAAATATAATTTGTAAAAGGAGTTTACCAGTGTTTATTTATTTGAAATGAAGAATTTGGAGTTTTCGGAACAGATAATATGAATTTACAGTGTTCAGTTTAAATCCTGGTCAATAAAAAAAAACAAAATCAGTAGTGTTAGTGTAGATTTAGGCTGATGTTGATTACATATTACGTAGGAGAAATGACTTTTGCACTACTCTATATTTAAACATTATGATCTGTGTTTTGTTTAATATATAAATTTACAGCTGTATGGAAACATTTTTCTTCCTAAAATTTTCTTGTGTGTTTATGCTATCTGAGTGTTTTATAACCTTAGATTTCGAGAATTATTGATGCATTGAATTTTGATTTAAGTAATTTTCTCTTAACTCTCTACTTTTGAAATCGTTTTGGTTTCTGAAAGTATATTACATAGAGCGAGATATATCACATTCCTGTAAGTGGTAACTCTGAACTCAGGAAGTATAAGGGTCCTTCAAACGGAAACAAAAGACACGTTTCAGCTCCTGATCTTACTTTTGATATCGGAGCAAATATTCCAGGGAAAGATCCCTGCGAATGTCTTTCTGCACAGAATAGCTGTGTGGTCCGCAAATCTTCCGATATTGCAGACTGTACTTGATAATGGTGTGCACACTTCCAACACTTATTCCAACTTTGTCGGCAAGTGCTTCTACCGTGACTCTTCTGTCTTTTCGAATGAGACAGTCCGCTACGGAAGCATCGTTGATTGCACGGTGTGCTTCGCCTCGAAGCATCACTCAACGATGGCCGCTTATTCCATTCTTTAACAGCTAAGGAAGCATTTTTTGGTATGCGTCACTCATGCGGCGGTTAAAAAACAGATAACTGCACGCTCGTTGTTTCACTCAAGACTGTTTGGATTGTACATTAGCACGACGTCCTCAACAAAAGCCAACTTCTACTCTCCTCACGTGATCGAGATGCCCATCTGCCATTGCGTCAAAACACTAGTGTCACCACCTATGTTCAGTATGGAAAATCCCGCGTATTTCACTATACGTCCTTTGGCTCGTTTTCATTTGAATGACCCATATAGTGATTGATTAGTAATTCAGTCCGAAGACTGGTTAGGATGAGATCTATAACATGTTCCTCCATCTGTTTCTATCCTTCGCCATCCTCTTCAGTTCCACAAAGCCTTTAACTCCTAAATCCTTGCATTTTTGTGTAATAAAATACAGCGAGGTCTTCCTCTACTTTCGCTTGGAATCTTCCCCTCTAGGACTCTGTAGAGGATTATCAGGTCTCAATACATGTCCCAGCCATTTTATTCTTCGGCCCTTGTCGGCAATGTTCGGTTCTCGTCGTGAGGCGAAACCGCCCCGTCGCCGCCGCCGCACCCGTTGATTGACGTTTATGTTTACTTCTCCACTCCTATTGGTCTTAGCGTGATGTTATGTAGCCTATAATCTTTCTCAATAAATGAGCTATCTAACGCAATAGAATTTTTCAAATCTGATTGGTAGTTCCTGAGACTAGCGCGTTCAATTGTACAAACTGTTCAGCTTTATATATTAGTTTAAGATAAAATTTTGTTTAGAAGTTATTAGAAAAAGAATATGCATTATTTAGATATTATTAACTTTTTATGTTTAACTTTTCTATATGATTAAAGATTCACTTATGTTGTATTCTTATTATAGATTAGTGGTACCTTGATCTGGAATTAGATTTTATTCCGATTACCAAACAATTGAAACGTTGTCATAATAACTTTTAGCGAGTAAACTTTTAGCGAGTTCCATGTTCAGCACTAGAGAACTCCACTGAGAGTTCAAGACTTAATAGTCAGGTGCTATTAATTTATGACTACTAGTGATGTTCTGCATTTTGTCATTATTTTAAAGAAAAGTTAAAATGCCCCACGTTAAGCTTACACAGGCTTTTGGGGGTCGCAGAAGATCAGGCTCCCAGCGTTTAGGACCAACGGGACGAAGTTGAGGTCGGGTGGTCAGCCCGACGCCCGCCCGCCTTTAACTCCCGGGAATGGTTTGTCTTTATTTTAACAAACTAAATTACTTTTTTCTTGTTAGCAAATTTCATTAACATTTAAAAGTTGTTTATACATTACAGGATTATTTCATATTTGTAATCCTTATGCTTTATAAGTTTGGTCTCCATCGCGAAGTGAATGCACATGCAGCATTATTACCGAAAGGGTTAAGTAATTACTATTTCTATATATTTCATTCTTTACAATTTCCTTCTTTTTGTACCTTATGTAATAATTATTGCAGTACATTCCATCTTATCCGGCTACTGTCGTACCGGACCCGTGGAAGGATAAATGAATGGCCGGTAAATCCGAAAACACATTCAAAATACCTTTTTATGGCTATAAATTGAATAAAACATATTTATTCAGGTCTCTGATTAAATCTCCTTCATTATAAAATAAAGAAAAAAATCAGTGCAGTATATTAAAAAAAAATATTATGTACATATTATGGACTACAGCTAACTGAATAGGATAGGACGCAATTTCTCTTTTCAATATCTTTCCCGAATCTATTTAATCATGAACTACAGTTCAGTTCATGAAAGAAAAGCTTTTCATGACGTAATTTCCTTATGGATTGATGTTTCCAGGACGTAACAGCGCCATCTATTGTTCAAATCCGTAACTGAATCTTATAAACATTACAAAAACATTCTGGCCGATACAGTTTGAAGTAAATCACAAACACTTGTAGCTTCTCCCCGAGTCTTGAATTCACTAAAAACGTTCGACACTATTCCCCTTGCTTGACTATGAAAAGTTTGTCTTTTCTTGGTCAAGCTTATGCGATCACAAAACGACGCCATCTTGGACTGACTGCTCGGAGTTCAAGTTGATGACGTCATGATTGGCGACGTTTGTTCCAGACAAAATCGATCGCTACATAATGACCATATTTGGCAAACCCTTCTTTTTTGAAAAATATTGTAGATACCATTAAAAGTTCCTAACTGGCCAACGGATGTCCATCTAATTCATAGAGACTCATATCAGGTCCACCCTTCTCAAGATCTGCAACAACTCTAATCTAGTTGCTAACCAACAACCCATAAAACAGTACATCTCCATTGATTTCCATTCCAATTGTCTCCAAATTACTGCTACAACATGGCGTCAGAGTCACCTCTTCATGTCGGAACACATCTAAACGTTTCTGCAGACAATTACATACCGTCATCCCTAAGGAACATGTGAAGGTGCTTTTTTTCTTTGCGATGTGAAGCGGATTGCTTCTATATTGGAGAGTCGAGATGCCCCCTTACGAACAGGTTCAACGAACATCGCAAGGCTTGTGCTAGAAGGGACTTCACCTACGCTACAGAGTCCCAGATCGTTAATACTGGACATTCCATCAACTTCCACAATCCATTCATCCTGGTTACTGCTCCTTCTCACTTCCTCCGAAGTGCAAGGAAGTTGTTCTTATTGCTTCATCTTCGAAATGCTATTATGATTTCAGTTAGCCAGATGGATTTGTACGCGGGACTAATGCTGCTACTTAAATTTTAACATCAGATGCTTCACTGCAGTACTTTCCTTTATTTGTTACTTACTTTGTTTATAAACATCTCCACGTGCTTTGTACTTTTCATCTCCTTTCTCCGATCGCCACCAGAGGTCACATAGGTCTTCCTCAGCCACGCCTCCTTCCCTTTCATTGATCCACTGTTATACATGGTTTGCCAACTTCCTAACTGCTTCCTCTTCCTTATTGGTCCACTTATTGTTCCCTTATATTCTTTCTTATTGGTCCCTTTATATTCTGATGTTTCTCGGAATAAATCATTCCCCTCCGATGTACAATCCGCAATTTGGATGCAGCTAGCAGGTAGCTTTTTATTATAAATATTTTTTATTTTTAACCAAGTGCTGATATAATTTCATGTTAAAAACACTTGAACTCACCCATTTATTGAATTGTATCAGGAGCCCAGCACAGACTAAACAACAAATTGGGTCTTAGGTCTGAAGAGCCAGTTGAATGGCGAAACAGCTGTTACCTAATCCTCCCCGGTAAATGAATCAGAAAAAGGCAATTATTTGTTGTTTAGTCTGTGCTGGGCTCCTGATACAATTCAATGAATTTAATCACCCATTTATGTTTATTGTTTTAAAGATTATAAATCTAGGGAAACTAAAGTGACTCTCAACAAACTAAGAAAATAAAACAACATCAAAATGTGGAAATCAAATCTTTGGGCAGCTAAAATTTCACCACGAAAGTCATTTGACCACAAAGAAAAAAAAATAATAAATAAATAAAAAAAGAAAAAACCTCCAATAGATCTAAAGAAAATCAATTCAAGAGTGGTCATTTTAGTTTCTAAGAATATATTATTTATTCCCTCTTACGCTTTTCTTTGCTTACTGGGTAGCTCTAGCTGGAGAGAGCTTAATAATCTCGAAACAGCTGTCTTCAGAACTTAGCTTGACTCAATAGATTCCTTTTTTGATGAAGATTTTTAATTTAAAATAAATACCAAATAAATGTGAAATAATGTGTGCAGGAGCTTTCTCATTGTTTTATCCAGGTCTGTAGACACAGTAGGTTTTTTTGGCAAGAGTCAAAGTCGGATTCGTACTTGACTTTATTTCTGGACTCTTTAGTGGGGAGTCGGAAATTTTTTTCCAACTTCACAGCTCTGGTTTTTATCGAAGTATTGAGTGAAGAGGAACACGTCGAAGATACGTTGAAGTTAAGATACGTTTTTTTCTAAGTAATTATCGTACAAAGGTTAGTCGCTGCTTCTACTCACAGAAAATAGATTATTCAATTGTTTATGGATTTAACTAGCTGTACCCGGCATGCGTTGCAATGCCACTTAAAGAAAGAAAGTGTTTGTGTTTTAATTCTGTTTATTGAAGTGCTTTTGGTATACACAATATTTTTTGTTTTTCCATCTGGTGCATACACGAATAAATCAGAAGGTTTTCCGACGCGTGAGCAGGCCACATACAGATGTCCATGTGTGAAGCATGGATTTTCCAAATTTAGTTCACACATTTCTAGCGATTGTCCCTGTGCTTTGTTGATGGTCATTGCAAATGCGAGTCGCACCGGAAACTGCAAACGTTGAAACCGGAAATACACTCATTTGTTGAAACAACTCGCGCACCAGATGTTGTAAAATGGTTCTACTAATTCAGAAACCTTCGTGCGCACAACAACTCACCAAAGTTTCATCGCAATCTGATGAATGGTATAGGAACGCATATGGGACAAACAAACAAAGAAACATTCATTTTTATATATGATATTAAGATAAGATTAACTTTGAAATAAGGAAGTTCACATGTACATACACTGTATATGCATTCTTAGATCTATTATTTCAACGGATTTTAACAGATAACTGATTTTTCACTTTTGTTAAACCATGGTATATTGAGAAATATTCTAATGAAGTATTTAATCAGTATTTGGTAAAGGTTAAAGTATAAAAGTTGTTTTTTTTTAAATAGTTATATATTTTTACTAAGCACAATTTAAAAAAAGTATACTGGTATTTAACTAGTAAAAAAAAAAAAAAAGAAATTTTTTTTGATAAATAATTAAGTTTGGCTTAATATAAAAATATATTGAGTTAATGTACATAACAACATTACAAAAATTTATTCATTAGTTTTTACAAAAAGTAATATTATACTATATTTCTATAAGCAAAGATAAAAGCCGGCACACGTGTTTACCTTAAAAATCATTAATAGATTTAAAATTAGAAAGCACGACCTATTTCGGGTGCATTAGAGAAACCTTCCTCCATGTATAATTACAGTATACCTATAAGTCCATGTATAATTTTATGATATATTTCTAAGTTATTTCATTTTCAATGTAATCTAAATGTAAGAAGTATGTTACGTCGGAAGCGCAGTGGTGCCTCAAAGGAAAAAAATATACCATGAAAAACTCACCAACGAAAATTAGTGAGAAAATTCATGTGCCAGCAGTGCGCAGGCCTCAATGATTTTTTTAAAGCATAAAAATTCAAACTGCGCATTTGAATTATTAATAAATAACAATGGGTGAGACCACATTATTTACAAGTGACATCCTAGAACATGACGTCTTCAAAATTTTCCCTATCCTAAGTTATTATTTATAACTGTACATTACGTGAATTGTAAGAATGGGCTACGTTTGTAACAGTTCCGATTGATTGCAAATGTGAATCATCTAACGAATTAAAAACCTTCATGAAGTAAAACCTATTACTATTCCATTTCTTATTGAGGTGCAGATGTTGAATGGATCTGTGCATTGGCAATAACGATGTTTCCACTTGGCCCAGTATCAAACTCCCGCAACACCTACTTACTCATTCATTCCTTGTATTTTTTCATCATCTCCTTCTTATCCCTTTCAAACTAACTAGTAAATCACAAACTTTGTTGCCTTATAATTGGAACAGTTTTCCTTTACTGAAGCTATAAAAATAAGTGATAATAAATAACGCCTGTATATCGTTCTCCCAATTACTTTGATAGATTTCATCAAAACATTTGGAGAAACGTGTACTTGAATCAAAATGGGAATCGTGGTGAAATGAGAAATCTAATATGACCGAAGAAGAAGGAAAAAAAAAAGGAAAAGAAAATATAGTGGAAGCGTCATTTGCTGAAAGCAGTGAATGCATCTTTAGTTCAGTTTCGATATCTTTAGAAATAAATTTTAGCGTGGGTTATTTCAGATACTTTTTCTTCTTTCTTCTTCTGTCCTGTAATTCCGGGCGCTTTGGTATAACGACGAGAGTAATTTTAATTTTGGCAGCTTTTTTTACAGAAGATTTGTTATTTTTGCCACAGCTTTTATAGATAACTAGCCGGGTACCGTCGCTTCGCTTTGGAACCCTTGCATGTACATCATTAAAAAAACAACTATTTATTAAGCAAATAAATATTGAGATCGGAGAATAAACGACTTCCCAGCCCTTTGTGGCCTTCTCCGCTTGTTTCGATATCATGCTTATTTATGAAAATATGATCTATATTTGTTTTCGTATTTCCATGAATTGTACAGTTGTTTCATTTTTACGTGTCTTCACAAACTTCTCACAATAGCCAATATGAAATTTTTCACATTTTTGCATGTATCTTGCAAACGCAGAAACGTTTCTGAATGACTGATATACCATTCGATAGAACTTTGAAATACCAATATTTTTTCATTATAATATTCTCTTCCAACTTTTCTACTTTTCGTTTAAATTGAGAAAAAGTCAAAATTTGACTCTTTAAAAGACGACATCTTGGAAACCAAAAAATTTTTTCGAAAGATTTTTGTAGCATTTCGTTTATCTTAAAAAAGATCTACATTTTATCCATTTACATGACTAATCTATCTTATAGTTTGGTCACAAAATTGGAAAAACGTAAAGTCTTATAACAGAATGACAGACAGAATAACGTTTTATATATATATTAATATTTTAGAGATAATCTTGTATCAGTAATAAAAAAAATATTCACTGAGCATGCGCAGTCCTACTGTTCCAATTGAATACAGAGCCTACTAAATACGGCAGGAAGCTTCGCAAAAGATTTCCAAATGGAATTCAATTGCAACAAAAGCGAAGTAATAAACTTTAATGTAGTTGAGAAAAACTACTGGCAAATTAATAATCGGGAAATTAAAGAAACCAATGAATACCAATACCTAGGAATATTAATAACAAATGAGGGACAAATCTTTAAAAACATACAAACAACACAATAGCTAAAGCAAATAAACTAAGTGGATGGATAAGGAGCATATGTAATAAAAACTACAATAAAGTAGAACTAGGTAGAATATTATGGAAATCATTGGCTGTGCCTGTTCTAACATATGGTAACGAAACTATAATTAATACAGAAACCGAACTTCAAAAATTGACAAATATCCAAAACACATTTGGAAGAAAACTAATAGGAGGGAACAATTTGACACCTACTACGGCAGTTCAAAGTGAAATGGGGTGGTCATCGTTCTTTAGCAGAGAAGCTTCAAGCAAATTAAATATCTGGGGAGGTTGACTTTCATGAATAAAAATAGATGGTCTAGAAAGGTGTTTGAAAATACAACAGAAAAAAGCAAATGGGTAGATAAATTAGAATATTTAGCAGAATATTATGAAACAGAAGAAATTAGAATAAACATTGAGTCGGAAAAAAAATGGCACCATCTTATTAATAAATGTGTAAAAAGTACAGAATTAGAACTATTCGTTGATTCTATTAATAAATACAAAACTTTACCATTAGGGTTTAAAAATAAAAGGGCTCCCCTATATCAGGATATTTATGATAATTCCTATGGAAGTTCTTTACTTTTTCAGTGCAGAACGGGATCATTGGCGCTAAATAAAAGAACAGAAAAATGATCTGAAAAGGGGCCAATATGTTTAAATTGCGATAAAAATGAAGAGGAATCTCTAAAACATTTCATCTTAAGATGTCCATGCTTCGGAAAAGAGAGAACCGAACTCT
>JAFIDM010008419.1:35997465-36016653 GCA_023159025.1 Thereuonema tuberculata | reverse complement strand
CGGTACTCAGAGGTGAGAGGCCGATGTCTTAGCGACAACGCCAACCGCGCGGCCAACAAGAACCTTAATAACTTTGATAGACTATGTTTCCTTTATAGCGCCAAAATTACCAGTAAGGGAAAACTATCGTCAGAGCTGAAACCTTATCATTCTCTAGTGAGATTAATAAGGTATCAGTATGTATCAGTAATTCAACTACTTCGGATGAAAATGTTAACCCAAACTAATGATGCTACATTTCAGATTTTAACGTTTTTTTCATAACAATAACCTCTTTCAATGCATTTTGGTATTTTACGATGAATCTTGAGATGCTGCTTTTGCAGAATTTATGTAATAAAGGAGAATTCAAACATTTCTTTCATTTTCCTTCACAGATAAATGAAAGAAAGACAGGTACAAACCAGGATTCCAATCAAGATTCATCCGCTTGACCAATTGCATCAGGATTCGATGTGGAATTTCGCAGGTCAGTTAGTTTATTCTGCTTACGTAATTAATAAATATTATTTTTTAAAACTAATAAGTCAAATTTTACGTCAAATACAAGTACACTACAACCTCGTTTATGCGGACTAACTGGGACCAAAGGCAATCCGGAAAATCGAAAATCCGGATAATCCGGGTAATATGGGTAATAAGCAAAGCAAATCCTTAAATAAGCAGCCTTACCGTTTATTACGATAAAATAACTATGTTTTGTAACAAAATTACTCTAGTAAAGCTTTCTTAAACTCGACAAAAAGCCTTTTATTACCATAATTTATTGTACAATCTATGCAGGAACTGTAGATTTAATCAAAATAAAAAGCGAATGTACTTATATTTACGTTCTTGCTATCATAGTTAAAAATTATTATCTATGTGAACATTAAATAAATAAAAAAATGTCCACAAATGTGATCCGGGTTATCCGGAGATCCGGATCAACGAGGACCGGATAAACGAAATTGGAGTCCATTAAAAGAAAACTTCTCTATTTATAATGCTATTATTCTCCTTCTCTTCTCTCTCACAAATTTTCTTTCAAGATTTGTTTCCGTTATAATATTATCTATTCTGTTTGATTATCTATAATAGAATAGGGAAATATCCAGTCTCTCTGTTCGAAATGTTTAGCATACTTCCTAACATGCTATAAACTTGAAAGGAGAATGGTTAGATCTGCCCCACCATTGTATAGCGGTAAGATATATACCGTATATGCTCCAATAGAGGCCCCGGCGTTTATTTGCAAAACTAGCCTCGGCTCCCGGCGCTTAATAGAGACCGACTGCTATTAGAGGCCGGCCATTATTAACAAAAACCTTCAGAACGCAATATTTTTACACATAAATACCGGCTAATATTATAAACAGCTACTTTATTTGAATTTCACATGCTACATAAGACTGTTAAAGATAAATAGCAATGTCTTTCTTTATCTTTCGCTGCTATTCGTCGTCCGAATCTGAAATGATGGGCGGCCGCCTCACCGGAAGTTCCTTTCGCGTATTCCACCGCGCGAATCTTAAAGGCAATGTCAAATGACTGTTTCGGCGGCATTTTGTAAAGCAATGTACCATAAGGTATTACGCACGATTATAAAGATACGGACGCTTACACTAGTACTGGTAGGCAAATATCAAAGATCCGGCTACTGTTAAAGACAGGCTACTATTTGGCCGTGTCCCCTCTGCAGCCCGGCGCTTATTAGAGACCGGCGACAATAAGAGCCTCGGCGTTTATTGGAGCATATACGGTAAGTAAGGAAAGATCTCCATCAAAAGAACATTCTTTATTATTACGACTTGTCTCAATTATTAGTCCGTTCGGAGTTATACAATTCTAGATATGACGTTTGAGTGATTATGGTGATTGTGGGTGGCTGGGAAGCCAACCACCTACAGGCGGAGGGTGCTTGGCTATAGGTGGTTGGCTTCCCTGCTACTCACATTCATCACAATCAATCAATCACACTGTTAATAATTATTATACTTAATTAATAATTAATATTATCATTTATTTCAAATAAATAGTAATTATTTACATGTAATAAATGTAAATAACATTTACTGTTACTGAAAATAATTATTAAATGATAATTAATTAATATATCCGGGAAGAAATGTCAACGAGATACGTTATATCTAGACGTATATAACTCCGAACGGACTAATAATTGGAACGAGTCGTAATAGTAACATATGTTCTATGTAAGGAGATCTTTCTATAAGTATATCGGGTGATTCGTAAAGTATTGGAAAGTACTGGTGGTTTTCACCGCCCCATATCTTTTAAACTACTGCTCATAAAAATCTGAAACTTTTATTTAAAATCGTCAAACATATAAGAGTTATATTTTCAGTTATTATTTATTCTTCTTCTTCTTCTTACGAGTTTGGCCTACTATGGACCGCGGGAAACAATTGACTAGATGAATAGTCTTTTCCTCTCCTCCCAGTATTTCTTCATTCTCTCACTCTGCTTCCGCCTTCTATCATCTGACCAAATTATCTAGGTCCTCGTAGTTTCTTTACCCTGGAACCCCTGGAATCCATTAACTCTCATTCTAAACATTTTCCTATTCCAGATCTCTTCTGAATTAATCCCAACTTGTTGCATGTCTCTTCTAGTTTCCTCAACCCATTTAGTCGTCGACTTTAAGTTGGTGATATAGTCGAAGATCTTCTTAGTTAATCTAGATTCGCTCATTCTTACGAGGTGACCATAAAATATCAGTCTTCTCTTACGTATCGTGTCTGTAATCTTTTCCACCCGTTTGTATAAATCCATATTTTTCCTCTTCCTCCATGTACCATCCTCTCTTTTTTCCGGTCCGAGTATCTTCCTTAAAATTTTTCTTTCTCTCTTTTCAAGTTCCTGTATTTCCCCTTTTTTGTTTAAAATTAGGCATTCTGAACTGTACATCCCTTCCGGCTTGACAACCGTGGTACAGTGTCTGAATTTTGCGTTGTAGGAGAGAGCTTTTTTGTTATATATATTTTGCACTAACCTGTATGCCAGTTCTAACTTACTGATGCGTCCTTTGATTGCCTCTTTATCAAGACCATTTGGCTGGATCCATTCTCCCAGATACTTAAATTTGTCAGTTCTTTTAACCTTTCCATATCTTGTATTCAGGTGCGTTTCTCTGTTATGTTTGTATTCCATGTATTCAGTTTTCTCATATGAGATCTTGAGTCCTGTTTTTTCTGCGATCTCGTGCAGTTTTTCAAGCATTATCTTGGCATTTTCTTTCTTATCTGTTAACAACGCCAAATCATCAGCGAATGCTAGACACTCAACTTTTAAACCCTTCTTCTTCGCACCTAAACAGATTCCTTCAATTCCGCTTTCCGCCATGGCATTCTTCCATGTTCTCATAATTTTTTCCAGAACCATGTTAAACAGAATTGGTGAAAGTCCATCCCCCTGCCTAACTCCTGTCTTAATCTGAAAGGGTTCTGAAATTTCCTCCTGAAATTTAACTTTAGAGACAGTATCTATTAATGTTTGTCTGATGATTGATCTTGTTTTTTTATCCACGCCGAATTCTTCCAAGACATTGATGAGCGTCTGACGGTCTATCGAGTCATATGCTTTTTTGAAGTCGACAAACGAAATCACTGTGTTCTTACCCCTCAACGCTCTTATTCTCAGGATGCTTTTGAGACAGAAAATTTGCTCCACACAGGATCTTCCCTTTCTGAAGCCTCCCTAATATTCTCCAATCTGATGATCCACCTGTTTTT
The DNA here is from genome assembly GCA_023159025.1 of Thereuonema tuberculata. NCBI lineage: Eukaryota > Metazoa > Arthropoda > Chilopoda > Scutigeromorpha > Scutigeridae > Thereuonema > Thereuonema tuberculata. Next base: position 36,012,919 of record JAFIDM010008419.1, on the reverse strand, counting down.
CCACTATGTTAAGTAAGACCTTGGAGAGTATTTTGTAAGAAACAGGTAACAGTGAAATTCCTCGGTAGTTGTTAGGGTCTGTGCGGTCACCTTTCTTGTGGAGCGGATGTATCAGAGCACATTTCCAATCACCTGGTATTGTTTCTTTTTCCCAGACATCGCAAATCAGATGATGTAGGCTTTCTACTGCCCTATCTCCTCCGTTATTATTTATTCATTGTTATTGAAATTCATTTTAATTGCGATCAAACACCCCAAATATATCGAAGTTTTATCCAAAAAAATTATTCGACTGTCTCCCAAAAAAGTGATTTGTCAGGATGCATTTTCAAAAAAATACAGTTGTTTTTTTTTTTTAATTAAACAAAGGAATTAATGACAAAAGTGTTTAGATTAAATTTTCCTAATTTGGTTTCTGTATCATTTGAATATTGGATCCAGACTTTTAGAGTTTAAACAACATCACAACAGTTATTTAAATATACGAATATATTGGCGATGTTTGAACTCAAATAAAATGAATTTCAATAAAAATGAATAAATAATAACATGAAAATATAACTCTTATATGTTTGACGATTTTATACAAAAAGTTTCAGATTTTTATGAGCAGTAGTTTAAAAGATAAGGGGCGGTGAAAACCATCAGTACTTTCCAGTACTTTATGAATCACCCGATATATCTTATCACTATACAGTATATCACTATACGCTTATCACATAAGCACTATAGGAATGGGGTATTTTTGTTTCTTGTGTGCAAACAATTTCAGCATATACTGAGTTTTAAATATTTTCAGATCAGTTTTGTTTTTGTTTTTTAATTTTTTTTTTATTTCGGAAATTATCAGCAAAAATTTTCCGTTGTCCTTTATTTGAAATTGATTACACACACGTTCAATGTCCGCTATGGTTTTAATGGGTCGCCCTTAATGTTATGCTTTAGCACAATTTTGTTTTTATCTAGTTTATTTTATTTTTCCTAAAATGTCCTTGTCTTTATAATTGTTAGTATAGTATAGTAGTAGCAAAATAGTAAGAATAAATACAGACACTTTTTATTGTGAAGTTTATAAATTCAAAGTCTCTTTTAGGATATTATTCTAAGTTTCTTGACTCACAAGCAAAACCCTAGCAATCCTAAATGAGGGCTGTACATATCGAATCAGTAGCAAAAAAACATAGGAAAATCACAGAATTTTTTATGATCATAATGCAAAGACTATAAACAAATGCAGTGGCGGACCCCGGATTATGGTTGGGACTAAGGATTTTGTAAAAAGTCCATTCAGATGTAGGTCTATTTAAAAATAAATTGTTTCAAAGATCATTTTTCAATAATAAGATTCAGACACTTCAGTGCTTTAATAAAGGTTTTCATCTCGTTTTCTTTCTTGTCTTTTTCTTTCTTTATTTTTGGGTTGGGGGGAGGCTTTAGCCCCATTCGTCTCTCGCCCCATCCCACCCCCGAGCGCCACTGGACTTAGAGATTAAGTCGTAGGATTGATCAAAGATTTCACAAAGCAAAATTGAGCAAACAAAAAAATAATCTTAATTAATTTAAAAGAACGTGCTGATTGTAAGTTAAAAATAATCTTTACAAAAATACAAACAAAAAATAATCTTTATTATTTAGTGAACAGTGTTCCTGTTGTAATCTATGTTTGTTTCAACTAGACATCATACTATCTACAAGCGATTTTTCAGGCTACATTTTCAAACTTTAACCGTTTATTTAACCTGAAGAAGCAAGGGAGGGAACCATTGCGAAATATCGCTCCTAGATAGTATAACATGATTATAATATATGTGGAATATTTTAATGTTCCTGTTACTCAATCAACATTTTTTTTTTTGACCACTGTTCTAATTCTTAGTTGAAAACCCTCAGACAGACAGAAAAAGTGATTCCATCAATAGAAATAGACTATGCTTACGAAATAGAAAATAGTATTTGTATTGCTGGTACTCGATCCAAAATTGGTACCTATTTAGCTATTTTTCCTGTATTAGATTAAAAATTAATCCATTTTAATTATACGAAACATAAAAAAAAAGAAAATCGTGGGTTATGGATTACTAATTCCATGTATGCACAGCGACCTTTATTGCAAAGCATCGTAACTATTTTCTACCTTTCTGCAAAACAAAGTAGAAGAGAATAAGATTTTCGATATTATTTTTTTTTTTTTTAATTCTTTGCATCTTTAATGTACCTATGTACGGTTATTATTGTTTTTATATTCTTCAAACTTTTTGTAAATGTCATCCATAACCAAAAGTGACTTTGGATAAGGAAAAGAAAATGTCCTGGTGAGAAAAACGAACCTCGACTCCCGTGGTTTTTCGATCTTTGACAATTTTCTTCACTTTCAAATGGGACAAATTTGTAGCAATAGCAGGTCTTCCTAGTAATTCAGAAGCACATATACCATCACCCTAACTCTTAAAATAGTGAAAAACGTTACAAATTTCACTTCTAGCTTACAGTTCAGCCCTTACAGTAAACTGCTTTTAAGACGCCGCCATATTGCTTTCTGAGGCAATGAGATCCAGGATCAACTAAGTGATCCCTTATTTGCCGTATTTGGTGATTCTTCTTTCTAGGTTAGATTAGATTAATTGAAAGTGGGTGGCATGACTGCTGAGCACATTGACCTGAAAGATCTTCTGTGCTATCCCACGGAAAGAAGGACAGACGGAGAGAAAGGGATGGTGTGAGAAATGCAGGGGAAACGGGAGAACCCCGGGAAAAACCTGCCCAGCGCGGATCGCCACCATCAACGAAACCCACATGAGAACCCGGGACTCAGAGGTGAGAGGCCAGTGTCTTAGCGACATCGCAACCGCGCGGCCTTCTTCTTTCTACGTGCATACTTTAAATAGATTGAAAAGTTTCCATTTCCAACATTTTTGTATATCAGTCACATTTTTATATATCAGTCTATTATAACTCAAAATCTAGATAGCTTTGATAAGTAATCTTTTCTCGGATATTGTAATACTTTATTTTATACAACATTTCCATATAAACTTTTGATAGCGCGCTGATTCTTATATCTCTTGACAACCAAATATGTGTTGATTTAATAGTGCTTTTTTGAAAACTACGTTTTCCCTTACATTTGTGTTTAGTTGTTGTATGAACTGAGAAGCTTTAAGGGGAAATATTGAAATAAATATTTACGTACAAAAAAAAAAAAATAATTACCTACAATAAATAAAAAAATAATTTCCGCAATTCATAGACACAAGCCACACACAACAGTTGCCAAAACCATTTCATCTGGATCTAACCATTTTCACGTGATCAATTTATCACCCAAAACTTAGCTCATCAGCTTGTCACTTGATGAGATCATTACACAGAATCTAAATAAGTGGAAGTCTTGATGATGAAGATGAATTACTTAGATTCCCATCTGGAATGGATAACAGATTTAAGGCAGTGTTTTGACAAAAGAGTAATTAGAGCATTTCGATGATCTTCACTGTGGATTAGCTGTTGTCATTTACAAATTATCTTATTACTTATCTTTACATATTTGTTTTACTTTAATCTAGAGAGTTTAATTAACTGTTCCATATTATTAGGCGTTATTAAAATCTTAGAGTCGTACGAGATAAAAGTTATCATTTTTTGGAATAAGTAACTTACATAAAGAGGTTGTCTCAAAATCGACGATTTTGGCCCCACTCGGATTTCGCTGAAAATTGGTATGCAGACTCCGTAGGGGGTGTATGGTCTACAGTAGCAATTAGAAGTACGCCCGACTTCCGGTTAGACCGGAAATTGGTGAAGTTCGCTGTTCATTTCTATGTTGAAATATCAAAATGAAACCTATGCCAATCGATAGAGCTCGTTGTGGTGAGTAAAATGATGTGTCATATGTCTAGCAGGCACTTCCGGTAAAAGGGATATTTAAGTATATTCTCATGAGTTTCATGTCTTTTCTCGATAAATTCTAGTCTATGGTTCTAGAAAAATCTCGTCAGATTCATAGGCATTTAGGCTCTCTGTCTTGACTATTCTAGACAATTCTAGAAGTTTCCTGAAAATGTTAGTGAAAATTCTAGAATTTTACTAATAATTAGAATATTTCTGATTGATATAGATTCACAGTACTATCGCTATGTTTTAGAAAATATACCTAACGGATTCAGAACATTTTACCATGAAATTGCATTAGACTTAGAAATTAACGTATTTACTCGCGTATTTTTCGCATTTCTTTGGAGGAAAAAATCGTTTTAAAATAGGGATGCTTAAATTACGCGAGAAATAAAAAAATCCTTCCGAAACGGCAAATTCTCTTCCAGCAGCTCGGTTCCTATGTTTCTCCGCAAATAGAATTACACGAACTTTAAAACTGGCCACGTAACTACTGTATTATATGCACAGGTAAGCTTCTGCTTTTCATTCATTTTCTTCACAAAATAGCAATCAAATACACCGATTACGAGATTTATCGCTACCCACAGCTGTAGCAAATCTCAGTTGGGGGGGGGGGGGGGTTGTAAGCAAGAGGCGACCTTCATGAAAGCAAACGTTTTATGATCGGGTGGAAGGCAGTTTAACACGAGCATGGTAAACCCCTTTACCATTTTAACTGACCAGTCAACGATTCGATACTGAGAAAATTATGCGAGGAAAAATAAATCCAAAATATGCTTTTAAAATTTGGGGTGCGTAAATTATGCGAGGGCGAAAATACGCGAGTAAATACGGTAACTTTTAATTACTGTTTTCATATTTTTAAAACATCATTTTTCAAAACTTTAAGTAAAAATTGTAGCTTTGCTTTTTTAATTGCGTTTTCTTTTGAGAGAGCCGCTATTAGCCACCCTTAACACTTTTGCACTATCTGAGCGTTTCATCTGGTGAGTGGGTCTGGCTGACGAGTCTACAAAAAGGACAAAACGGTCGTCCCAGACTATCACCGATGAAAGTTCAGATATTTTTTAGTTTCTATATTTCTTCTTCACTTATTTTTATTGTAATTCTTTATTTATAAAATATTTTCATTTATAACTTAGATAATGCGCACATTCCTATTATCTCTTGACTGCCAAATATCCGTTGATTTACTATACTTTTATTATTATTATATCATTATTTATATTATTATATTACATTATTTATAGACTTTTAACTTTACCTACTTTACATTCACACTAAAATTACCCAATTAAATGAAGATTATTATTAGGCATATTATTATTATTAGTAAAACAAAAAGTTCCAAAACTTGGGTTTTCCAGCAAACACAACATGGCGGGTTAAGCACATGTTGCTAAAGTCCCCGCGCTGAATAAAGATCCTCCCAGAATGCAAAGCAGGTTATAGATTGTTCTTTCCTGGGCGACTGCTAACATTAAAACAGAAGAGAAGCGACCTCTTCTCTTTCAATGTTAGCGGTCGGCCAGGAAAGGACAATCTATAAGCTGCATTGCATTCTGGGAGGATCTTTATTCAGCGCGGGGACTTTAAGTGTAAAAGAAAAAGAAAAAAAATTGCAAGGGGAAGTGAGGGATATTAGGGATGCCTGATTGTGTCCATGAATTTACTAACTATACGTAATGTGTTGAGTACCACAGCCTTCTGGAGTTGTGTATAAGTGTTTTTGTAAAGTCCTAGTAAACAATCATTTAAAAACAAGGTGGAGCCATTACTGAAACAGTGAGATTACTAAGAAACATGGGAGTCAAATTAAAAAGTAACTATTAAAATATAAATATTTATTAATTTAAAAAAAACTTCGAGTTAAATAAGTTTTGAAGGACCACAGATTATTGAATTATTCAAAGATTAAATTTATTTAAATTTTCAAGGATTAGATAATGGAAATCTTTACTTTTCATCCAATGATTTAGGAAAAATTCCCTGAGGCCCTTAGAATAAGAGAGGTGTATTCGCCAATATTCCATTTTTTCCTTTTTTATCGTAGCATATATTTGTAAACTTTCCCCTTTCATTCGTTTGACTTTATTTGGTTCAAACGCCTTCGTAAAGAACGAAATTTCCATTGAAAAAGCCTTGATGTTAAATTATTGGACAATTTGAAACGCGTTTTTCTCGAAACTAACTTTGGCGCATACATCTTTCCTATTCTAGAGGCCTCAAATTATTGGACAAATTATTGGACAACATCAATTTCTTTGTTACCACAGTCTTTGGATTTCTTCATCAAGTATTCGATATTTCAAGATTTTGTTTTGTTCTGTTTCTATGAACAGTTCCAAGTATTGTTACAAGGAAAGTGCGTGATCTCGAGCGCTGAGAATCGCACGAAAATGTGCTTAGAATATAAATCGCTCATCCCAAAAACAGTGGTATGAGTCACTTTCATCCAAAACTGCACGTCTTACCACGAGAGACATTTGAATGATACCTATTGAAGGTCCAAGAGAGGAACTTTGGTTACACAAAGAAACAAAATATCGATATAATAGGACCAAAAACACACAATGTCGTAACTATATTACTATATTTCCCTCCAAACACTTCAAAAGACGGCCTATTACTGCAGGTATACTATTCACACAACTACATTAAATACTTGTTAGTGGAGGTACAACATGCCAACGTCGGATAGCGCTAGCAGACAACAGTTAAGTTTTGCATGGAAATGACTCATGCCACTGTTCTTGGCATGAGCGATTTAAATTCTAAGGATATTTTCGTGTGGTTCTCAGCGTTCGAGGTCACGCATATTGCTTATTAGATCAACACTAAAACTCGAAGTTTTTCTTTTTTTTTAAAAATAATAGCTCACTTATTAACGGCATTCTTTCATTTGTAATAATCTGTTATCCCACGATAGCAAATTGGTTTGCTTTTGGCGGATTGTATTTATAATAAGGTGGTATGTTCAAAAGCTGCTTCAATAGAATCTTAGTGATCTGATTATATCTATTCATTTAATCAGTAAATGCCCATACAGGACAATAAGATGAATAAAATTGTAACAGTTTCTATATAAATATTTTTAAAAATCATTTATTTATCTATATTTTTGTAGAAATTCTGTATTCATTTTTATCCTTAACCGTTATTTAGTCCTTTTCTATTTTCTAATTACTGATATTCTGTTTATTTTTTAAATTCTTTTCCGTTGAATCACTTAATTTAAGTTCCTTATGTTTTTATCCAATCATCTGCATATTTTTATTTACTTAGCCAATGAAATCAAGCTTTGTAAACAGTATCAAAATTCATGTTTTTTTGTTTAATAGATTAATTCAGTTCAGTTCCAGAACTTGACTCATTGTCTTTCGATTCCAAAGACTCTCTCTCAAACACCATTACAATATTTTCTGGAATTTTTGTTTGTTTTTCAAGCTCTTGATTTGTCATCAATTTATTTAAAGTTTTTTCTTTTTTTTTTTTTTTCGTGTGAAAATTGACTGGTGTTGAATGAACTCACAGCACATAAATTCTTTAGTTTTACTCTGGACCTTGTATTCACAGAGTTTACTGTTAATTATCAACATTTCTTCCATAAGATCCATAAGATATTCTCCATGCGGTTTATTCGCTCCTCTTCAGAGATATTATTCATTTTTACCAAAGCCAGTGTAAAATTTGAATCGAATTTAGAAACTGTCTTATAAGAGGGGCTAATTCACTATTAAGAAAATGTTCACGAAGATCATAAAATTTCTTATAACAGAGGTTCCTGATATCTTATATTCCACGACCACCCTTATTTCTGGAAGACAAAGACGATCTCCATTGTTGTTTGGATAACAGTTTTTGTTTTATTTTGTTTAGAAGAAGTTTTGTTAAACCCATTAAAAGTGAGACTCAGTGTTTAGAAATGACATCCCAAAACAGCTGTTTCACGGTGAATTGCCGATCATCAGTTGAGAGTAGTCCCAAGTAAACAATCAGGTCTTAATACGGAGGTTACTATAAGTTGAGATAGGAAAAAGCATGGGACCTCCAAAGTCTAAACTAAAAAACAAGAAATATACAATAAAAATAAAGAAAGTCATGTGCCAGTCTCCACATCTTTTTTTATTAATTAATGCGCAAAGGAAATTCATTGAAGCCAGTTGAGACTGGCTTCACATGAATGTCTTTATTTTATTTTTATTGTGTATTTCTTGTTTTTTAGCTTAGACTTAGAGGTTCCATGCTTTTTCCTACCTTAAGAACTTTTGTTCTGCTTAGAGTCTCCAAATCTGTACAAATCTCAATTGAGAATTCAACAGCATCAGCTGTTGGTATCAAATCAAAAACTGGAACAGTCGAATTGTTAATAGCAAAGATCTTATTCTTGACAGATAATTCAGTTTTCAGCAAATTATCATAGAAGTGTCTTGAAGCTGCTGCTTTATTTCAGTTTGGTTTGCAGCTCTGTCTCACTCCCACTGATTTGTAAGTTTGATTATCATTAAGACAATCAATAACCCTGCATGGAGTTACTTCACAATCGGAACCATTTCTGAATTTTCATAACACACATTTATCAGTACAAAAGTTTATGCATATATCCTTGCTGAAATTTTAACGATATCCAATAAATTATCCTGACACAAAAAACTAAGTAAAGTTATTTCATTAGTGTTTGTGAAAACGACTTTATATCATCCATATACAGTAAAAACGGCAAATTTGTTACCTACGGAAGGGAAATCAAAAAGATTTTCGTACCCTGAGCTGTCATACGGGAAACACTGGGACGTCCGTTTCGTCCACTTTAGGACTCATCAGCCAGCCAAACTTCACCGATGACAAACTTAGAAGGTGTGAACATTTAAGATTCCCACTCTCGCTCCCGGAAGGGGGATGCCACAAAAGCAAAACACTGTGGAATTTATCTTGCTGATGAGTCCTAAAGAGGAGGAAACAGCCGTCCCTGTCTCTTCCCGGTGACAGCTCGAGGTGTGAAATCTTTTTGGATTCTTTGTGCCTTCCGTAGTTATCATTTTGTTGAATTATCAGGTACGTAAAATTTATTATTACTTACGGAAATTTGTTCTTTTCGAGAAGCTTCTATTTTGTAGCCAAACGTTGTTTTATTTGACAACGAATTCAAGGCTAAACAAAACCACAAGGGACTAAATGAATCTCATTGAAAGACTCCTCCTTTAACGGAAAAGATATTAGCTTTTCGCCGGCCACAATAGATTTGTGTTCTCCAGGATTTCATTAGATAAATTAACAATGTTGTTACCAATCCTACACGACTTTAACAAGACAACAATAAAAAAACTGTATAAGACTGACCTGAAAGGGATTGGGGGGGGGGGGAGCACAGTTTATCTCCCAAGCAGGTCTTCTAATTCTGATAATCATTAAATCTTGTAAAACTGATGGTTGATTTGAGTGTTTTTCCTTTTTCGTCCATTTTTTCTAACCAAACTGCGCCATTTCTGAAATCTCTCCAGTACGATTTACTGGCCTTTCCGTAATTAGACACTAACTCTTAAAGGCAAACTAAGAGAAGAAGTGATATGTTCTCTGGAGCGATTAACCAATTCTTGTTCTTCGTAAAAGCATTACTGTGATCCTGCGCGAGATAACAGGATTTACACTGGAAGATTGTAGCATTGTCGACCGTGGTCCTCTGCCTAAACCACGAAAGCTACTCTCGGTAACCCGCGCGATGGCAGCAGGGGTGTTGTCAAATCCCTCGTCTTCCATTCCTCTGAAGAGAAGAATGTCATCCCTTTTCTTACAGAGGTGAGATTGCCATCTATCGATTGCCAAACCTGTAGGCCTACCAACAACATGTGGACCCCTGAAGGTTTATTATTATTGTTGTTGTTGTTAACTAAGTTTGTTGTACTTCATAATCTTCTTTATTTATATTTCAACCGGACCATTGCCATTCTTCAACGGGTCCTTACAAAATTCCGTGTTTTGAATATAAAACAAATTTAAACACATCTTACCACTAATAGATTCTTAGTAATAATTTTTTTTTTAAATAATAGTTTTTCAATTATTGAAACATTACATTAACGAAATTTTACATTATTTTTGGAATTTTTCTTAATATTCACCAATTTTGAATTCCTTTATTTTTGTTTATGCATTTGAAACTATTTATTACCAATGCTTCCACGATGTACCTCTCTTTCTCGTCTTTGATTTTGTATAAAATTTCTACCAATGGATCTGGGTTGTGGTTTTTACTGATACAATGATCAGCCCATTCTGATAAATTTTTCTTGTTATTTTTGTAAGCTCTGATGTGTTCTTTTATGTCGATATATTAAGTTTGTTATAATTTATTTATTGCATTTTAGACATTTATAAACTTCATAGGTTTTTAAAACCCCTTCAGTAGATGATACTGAAATACTCTTGTTCTTGTTACAACTTCAGTATTTTAAGATTAAGCTTTTTGTTTTTCATCTTCTCGACCACATTTTTTTTCCAGTTTGATTATTTCTAAGTTATTGTTACTTCATAGTTGCTAATATATTGCTTCCTTTTTTTTCTTTTATATATTGACAGAAAGATTAGATCAGATACACTGCTCTGTTATATGGTTTTCTTACTTTCTGTCAATATTGTTGTGTTCCAATGTAAATTGAATTTTTTTGTTTTCTAAAAGGGGTTCTGGTAGTGTTTCCCCATTTTCCTATGTCTGGTTTTGTGTTTATTTTAAAACATTTGGTACATTTTGCTATATGGTCTAGGATACCTTTATTGATTTATCATTTACAAAACTTTGATATAAAAACTTTGATAATATTGCTGTATTCTATTTGGATATCTTTCATGGAATCAATGTGATTTCCATAATTTTGTTATGGTTTTCAATTTCGCTGAAATTAAATTGGCTATAATTTTTGTCTGCTGTGATTATAACTTTATCTAAATGTATCGAAGAGCTTTTAAGTTTTCTGTTAAACCTCTATCGTGTGTGTGATTCTGTTTATGTCTTTCCTTTTTCAGTATACTGGTACTTCTAGGCTTTCTTCGAAGATGTGATTAACTCATAATTCGTAGTTTTGTTATTAGGAGTTTCTAGAAACTTCTTGTCTTGATCCATTGATTTGTTGACTCTTAGTCTTATTTCCATAAAATTGCAAGATTTTGCAACTATCTTTAAACTCATCCTAAATTTGTCATTAGTCTATGAACATAGCCTTCAGATCATCAGTAAATAACAATTGTACTAGCTTTATAGTGTTAGGTTTACAAATAGACAGAGATTATACTTACAAGGGAAGTGCGTGACCTCGAACGCTGAGAACCGCACGAAAATGTGCTTAGAAAATCGCTCATCCCAAAAACAGTGGTATGAGTCATTTCCATGCAAACCTTAGCTATTGACTACTAGCGCCTTCCGACGGTTATAACATTGGCAGATCAGTATCATTAATTGAAAATGTAATTAGTGTGGCTTTTGATATTGGACTGCTTGAAAACGGATGTGATGTTGAAAATGTGAAAAAGTGGCTTTAGTCAGATGTGCAGATTGTTCTGTTCCAATTTGCTTTGACCATTTCATTGAAATCCCACACCTGCACTTTGAAGACTGAATAGCTGTGCAACACTATCAGATCAGTAGGAAAAGTTTATTGTTTACATAGCGTAATTATTTGAAGCAGAGGGAAATATAACAATATAGTCACGACATTGAAATATATATGTTTATGGTCCTAATATATCGATATTTTGTTTCTTCGTGTTACCAAAGTTCCTCTCTTGGACCTTCAATAGGTGATCATTCAAATGTCTCTCGTGGTAAGACGTGCAGTTTTGCATGAGAATGACTCATACCACTGTTTTTGGGATGAGCGATTTATATTCTAAGCGATTTATATTTTCGTGGTCTCAGCGTTCGAGGTCACGCATTTTCCTTGTTAGTCTCTGCCTCCCAGATTCTTTTGCCTCCCAGATTCTTTTGCCTCTGCAAAAATTATCTCTTTGAATTTTTATAGGGAAACATTTCCTGTTTTAGAATTTAATGATATTTTAATAAATTTTGTATGCATAAATGCATAGTAACCAAATGTATAGAATAAGATACTTCATAACTTCTGTAAGATTTCTAATTAATAAATTATTACTTAGATATCCAGTCAACATTCCTTTTAATATCTTCTAAAAATATAATATTTCATTTCGTTAAACAGGAAACTTCATCAGGTTCTGAGGACAAGAAACAACTTTTCCTTTTCCTCTTACAATTCGTTAAAAACCTATACAGTAATTATTAATAATAGGAAGATAAAATATCAATAATTATTACTAATATGAATGGATTTTTTCTTTTGCTAAATTTTAATTGTTTTGTAATTTTAATTATTACAAAAATGATATAATAAAAAACTCTTACTGTATAGTTTTTTAACGAATTTTAAGAGGAAAAGGAAAAGTTTTTTGCCGTTTCAGAACCTGATGAAGTTTCCTGTTTAAGGAAAGGAAATATTGTATTTTTAGAAGATATTAGATGGAGTATTTCGACTGGATGTCTATATAACAAATGTGTAGAAGCTTGTCATAAACTGTTTTATAGATTATAATTAATCTATGTAGGTTAAGGATGTAGATAAATTCCATTGTTTATAATTATTTGTTTCTTTACTGATGCGCCAATTAGAAGCTGCTGTTCTTATTGCATCTTTCCTGCTGTACCTGTTTGTTTTTCTACAACAACACTGGTCTCTTCATAGTACTTGTGAAATCCAAGAGCTCCTAATAACTTAGGAGAATAATCAGTCTGGCTTTCGTAGTGTCCAGTGTTGTATTATTTTTCTTTCATTGATATAATCTTACAAGGGAAGGGAGTGACCTCGAACGCTGAGAATGTGCTTAAAATGTAAATCGCTCATACCAAAAACAGTGGTATGAGTCATTCTCATGCAAAACTGCACGTCTTACCACGAGAGACATTTGAATGATCATCTATTGAAGGTCCAAGAGAGGAACTTTGGTAACACAAAGAAACAAAAATATCAATATAATAACCAAAAACACATGTATTTCAATGTCGTGACTATATTCCTATATTTCCCTCTGCTTAAAATAATTATGCAGGTATATTATTCACACAACTAGATTAAGTACGTGTTAGTGCAGGTTCAACTTGCCTCCGTCGGATGGCGCTAGCAGACAATAGCTGAGTTTTCATGGGAATAATACATACCAGGGATGAGCGATTTATATTCTAAGCACATTGTCGTGCGGTTCTCAGCGTTCGAGGTCATGCCCTTCCCTTATTAGTAGAAATGGCTACTAAGAAAGAAATGGCTTTAAAAAATAGCCATTTTAAATGTAGAAATGACTAAATTTTTTTTTTTCGTTTTTTAATGTATTTCCTGGATTTTCATGAAATTTAATATTCTTTAAATAAGGTGTCATGACTTTTAACGCATTTCAGTTAATTAAGGTTACTGTTTTAAATTTCAAATTCTAATGAGATGAAGTTAAAATGAAAAATAAAATCTTTCTATTATAATCATTTTCATGACATTGAAATTAGGGACAAAACTATAAATAAAGTAGAAGATTAGAAAATAATTTGATGTGTAAAATTTAAAGTGCATTTAATCGATTTTTTTTTTTTTTTTTTTTTTTGTTATTTGTTATTCTTTGAGTGTAATTTAATCGTTAAGATCGTAGATATATCTGTCAGATAAAATTATATTCTTATTCTTACGTATCCCCGGATCCATCATGGATCATTAGCCATGGAGAATTATACTTTATGGTGGGGGAGAAATTCTGCTGTCTTTAGATTTTAAATCCCAGAGACACCTTTAAGTGACAGTGAGACTTTGTCTCCTTAATGAACAGAAACAAACAGTGAAGAGCCACGCTAGGATTCGAACCCACGTTCAAACATGTCGTGGCAGGCCTCCGCCTTAACCACAACACTGTCGGAACTGCTTAAAATTGCACTCAAAATATTGAGTTTATACGTACGTTGATATTAGCCATTGTTTTAATGTTATTGTTAGGCATTTCTCAGAAGCCCGTTGTCAAAATAAGTGTAAAATCTTTTATTAACTGCATTAAATCTACACTTTCCGGCACTTTATTAGATACATCCTTGCTGTGCGCATAAATGTCTGGACCCGTCGTGTCTCACAACAACTCTTCAAGCCGGTGGGAGCAGTGTCATAGTGTGGGGGATGTTTTCCTGGCACACGTTGGGTCCATTGATACCTCTGGAGGCACGTCAAGATGCTAGAGCATATCTAAACATCGTAGCTGACCAAGTGCAACCGTATATGTTAACAGTTCATCTTCATGCAGATGGCTACTTCCAGCAGGATAATGCGCCGGTGCACAAAGCCCGCATCGCTATGCGATGGTTTGAGGAACATGACGATCACTTTCCTTGATGCAGTGGCCCGCTCAGTCCCCGGATCTCGGTCCGATTGAAAATTTTTGGGATGAGCTGGAATGGGCTGTTCGCTCCAGGTCTACACCTCCATCAAATCTTCAGGAACTGCGTGACACACTTATGTCTGTATGTCTACACAATACCTCAACAACGTTTTCAGCATTTTGTGGAATCCATGCCTTGACGAATTTAGGCTGTTTTGAGGGCTAAAGGAGGCACAACACACTACTAGGTAGGTGTACCTAATAAAGTGGCCGTACAGGGTATGTAAATTAGATGGTTAAAAGAAAGCAACGGTAACTTAATAGTTTTAACAATTGTCAACTGTTAAATGAGAAGACTAGTTAAATAGTTAAATAATCTAGTTAAATAGCGTGAAAATAAAATTATTTACTAGTGTTTCAAATAGCTCCTGTAACTTTTTAACTTGGTTTAGGCTAGAAGATCTTACAAAATAAAGATTCTAGTTTTAACTGATATTTAAGGTAAGATTGGTTTCGACTAAGAAGGGTCATTTTTAAATGTTTTTGTTAAGAAGAAAAAAAGTGGGTAACACCACATTTATATAAGCTGATATGTATTAATTTATTCGACTATTCTTTATCAGTTCGTATCAGTGTACTTTTAAAGAAATGAATAAGGACAGGAATATTGGAAAGATATTCCAACGGTCGATAACCTTAAAATAATTTTTGAGTTAAAATGGTTAGAAAGCTATAGGCCTAAGATATAAATCTAACTTATCTGCTTCAGTGCAATAGCGAATTTTGTACAAAATGAATTGTAATTAGTAATAAAGTTTGTTTTGATAATTAGAGTTGTAAAGAGACTTGAGACAAGCACTGCTTTTAAAATTTACAAAAAAAAAATAGATTTTATATACTGTGTATTTGAAATATCTTTGAACTGCTAACAAATTGTTAAAAATATTGTTACTTTATATATATTAAGAAAGAATTGATGGTTCTTATGTAAAGTAACAATGGTTGAAATAACAATGCAATGTCTGAAATGAACAATATATTCTCAGAGTTATACTAAAAATTAGAGGCTAGTACTTTTAATAATTATTAAAATAATAATCAGATTGTTACAGTAAAATAAACCAAAGAACGCACATAACTAAACAAAACAAAA
>JAFIDM010008419.1:35974536-35988341 GCA_023159025.1 Thereuonema tuberculata | reverse complement strand
ACACCAGCAAATTCAATTTCTGTTTTATTCTATTTCAATCTGATTTCATAACGCTCAGAAATAAAGATTGTCTTTTTTCGCACTCTGCTTCAAATGGAAAGTTTGTGAATTCCATCTTATACAGAGGCATATTTACACGAGGGCTAAAAGGGCTGTAAGCCCAGGGCGGCAACTTTAGGGAGCGGCAAAAAAATAACAAAAAAACCAAAAATCATGTACTTTTCAATAATAATATTTTTTCATATTAATATTAACTATTAATAAGTGTCATATTACAAGCAGAAAATGAGGGAAATATAAAAATAAACAGACATTTCCTGGCTTTTTGATGTGTCTATACAGTATATGCGAACAGAGCGTATTTTTGGCTTTGAGTGTATATCTAATGAATAGACGAGTTGAAAATTATCAGTAACTTAGCTCAAAACTAAACATAAACATCAGTATAGTTTGCAAGTGATATATTCAGATAGGAGGGTCAGGAGGAAGGGCGGCAAATCTCGCATAGCCCATGGGCGGCAAAAGTGTAAATCCGCCACTGCTAAAATGTACCAAATTATAGCGCTGTTGTATTAATCCAATCAAACTTAAAAGTAAAGGGAAAGGAAAACAAATAAATAAAGGTGTCTAAAATTCTGTCTTTAGAAATGATTCGTGTCTCCTTCAGTGGTCGACTTTTAAGTAAATTTTACGGGAAAAAAAAAGACCCCGATTTTTTTTGTGGAACCACTTGCTTTCAGAATTCATAAGCCACTCAAATAATACAACCTTTGAAGGATGTAATTAAACAAAATACTCCGTTATTTTCTGTTTTGTTTATGCTAAGTACTGATTTTTTTTTTCCTTTATTAATTACATGCCACTTTTATGGAATAATAAAACGAAACATCGAAACCATGTCCCGAAACGAAGGAAAGTGGCGTTCATTTACACACTACAAATGTAATGTCTTTGAAAATGAGACATTTAAATGCATTCGATGGCTTAAATGAGTGTTCCTCTTATGCAGTAGCGTAGTTAGCTCGCTGTCGGAATATCTTGTTGGAAATTTGAATTTGGCAAAGCAAAAGAATTAAAATAGGACCACGAAGTTAACCAATAAAATAAGGCGGAATCAGAAACGAGAAATGCTGTGTCAGTAGTGTAGGAAGATGAACACGATAGATGTAAAACAAAGACCACCCCCGCATAAAAAGGAGGAGAACCCACAAGGAAATTTCATATAAAGCACCAAAGAAATTTAAATTTTAAACTTCCTCTTTTGGTATATTAGTTAGCTATTGATCTCTGCTGTCTTTTGTACAAAATTATGTTTACAAGTAGTGATTCTTCTTTTATGATTTTCATCTGTTCTTGATTACTTAAATTTACAAGACGTAAACAAACATTGTAACAAATTTCCCAGAAATTCTAGATATAACTTTAGGAATTTTAGGTCCTTAATGAATAATTAGCGGAACAATTTTAGATTATCTCGAAATCTTAGCTGTTCAATTAATACCATATAAATGTTTTTCAAAGTTAGAATGATAACCATGTTCAAGAGGATCTGCCCAGCGACTACAGAAGATCTGTGTGCGCTCACTACTTTATTCTTACTTTAAGAGATACAAACTAAAGAAATTGGTATGCACATTTAAATAATACCAGAGCTCGTGGTTTATTCACAACAAATTATAATTATTATTGAGTTACAAATTAATTGTAGTACAGCATTACGCTTCACTATTCTCTAAGTACAGTGTTACCTCCGAATAACGGACAGTCACGGGACCGGAAGTTTCGTCCGTTATTGGGAGGTGTCCGCTATTGGGGAGGACTATCTTTTTTTCAGTTTTTAGCTTATAACATGCCATTTAATGAAAAATTACGTTATAATCTTAATTATATCGCAATGATAATTGTAGAAATTTGAGAGAATATGAACAATTGCAAATTATTTACTATATTCCTTTTTAAATGAGTGCTAATCCGTTTGTCTTAATTAAAATAATGACAAAATTAATTACAGTATATAGAAAATTAATTCTAGCCATCCTTAAACGTGTCCAATCCTAAAGTTTGACCGAATTCTCTGGCTTTTTCTTGAAGCAAAACATCGCTTATAGGAATGTTCTTTGCATGAGCAGAGCGGAACCATTTTATGACCACTTCGTCGATTTTGCTTGTTTCAGTTTTATGAAATTTTAAATTTTTCGAATTTTCGTTTGAATTCACCATCCACATTTTTCTAATCTCATCTTTGTCCTTCAAAAGTTCACTTATCTGAGTTTTTCCAACTTTAAAACGTTCAGCAAGACAACGCACACTCAGCTTTTCTTTTTCAGCAACTTCAAGAGCAGTGAACAGTTTTTTCTTTCAGTGCCAATCTCTTCCTTTTTGACGCCATTTTAATTCGCACTAAATTTAATTAACACGTCTATAGGATAGCTTTACGAGGGATTGACATTTACAAAGCAACTGCAGTGAAAAAAAGGTCCTCAGATTCGTATATTGAACCATGGGACACAGATACAACATATCAATGTATGGTGGGACACCGATACAATGTATCAATGTATGGGACACCGATGTAAATACAACCATGATGTGTTTGAATAGCGGACAGTTATTTTAACTGTAAAAAAAAATTTTTTTTTTTTCGACAGAGTGTCCGCTATTCGGAGTGGATAACATGGAATGTCCTATTGTAAGGGACTGGGACCCGCAAAAATGTCCGCTAATTAGAGGTGTCCGCTATTCAGGGTGTCCGTTAAAGGAGGTAACACTGTTATTAATGGTAATGGATTCATCTGCTTCATTAATAATACAAACAATTGGGTTTGCCATTAACCATTACAATTTTGGTGGCTTTTAAAAAAAAACTACTAATTTCTTTACTTTAAAAAGAAATTTAGCAACAGCGAACAACATGCGGCTTGTAGCTTACACAAAAATAATGACAAAATAGGGAAAAATCTCAATGAAATACGTACTAGGCTAATTTTAACGACGGTATTACTTGCTAAACAGGTAAACGAATTAAGATAGTAAATCTTTCTTTTAAATTGAAGATTAATCTGCTGTAATTTTAATGTATACAATATTTATCCTTTTATTTGAATACCTTGAGATTTTCAGTAAAACTTTCAATATTTCAATCAACTGTGACTACAAAAAACAAAACAACAATAATTTGGTTTCTTACAGAAATAACAGATTTGTTATTAAAATCTTCTAATATTGTAATTTTTTTTATTTCATGTTAGCGTTTGATTGGAAATTGAAAAGCATTTAATTTTATTTATTACCTTTTTTTTTCTTTTAATGCCTGTAGTGAATTATCCTTTTTGGCTCCAAGACTGTTGCTCTTGTAGGCGGCAAACACAAGACGCTGGTTTTTGTTTTTTAAATGTCTTGATTACAAATTCCCAATGGCTGTCTTGCCAATGATGCCCTTTTGCTAAAGCACCTCCTTTCCAAAACCCTCTGCTGAATCCTAGTAACTTATCATCGAAATGAAAATTTATTCTAAGGTGCTCTATTTGAGAAAATCTGCAGAAAAAAAAAATAAAAATAAATAAATTGTAATTTGCATTTTTTTTTAAATTTTGATATAGGGCCGTTGGCACATCCCCATGTATGCTTTCATCCATTGTAGGATTAGTGCGATAGATCAGCAATGTACAGAAATTCTGAAGCTAATTGTTTTTTTACATTTGCAATTCTGACAAATTTCACATCCTTCAATGCCACAGACAGCGGAAGAGAAATAGAAGAAGCAGATAGACACAGGAAAGAAAGTAAACGTCCAAGCCGACATCGGGATTCGAACACAGGTGCCGGCTTGGGAGACCGCCGTCTAAATCCACTAGACCACGCCGGCACGGCGAATAAATTACAAATTAGAATTATTAAATAGTTGAAAAAAAAAACAAAAAACAAAACAAAAACAAGATCTTAATTTTCTTGTTTGGCAAAAACAAAATCACCGTTTTCCTAAATACTTTCAAGCTAACGGATAATCTAGGATAAAATTTATGATATTTACGAAGTTTTTAGAAGTGATGTTATTTTTTTTTAAGGCTTTAGCATAAGTGGTCCTCATTTTTTTTAAAAACGAGATAATTATTTAACAGACGGACGGAAGAATAAACTGAATATCATCCTTTTTCCTCTTAACAATGAATAATAATCCAGTTGTTTTTGTTTGCTGAAGTCAGTCAGTCTCAAAGACATCTGAGACATCTTAAACTGCATCTCCGGAAATCATTACTGGTCTTACTGTCCCAAATATTACTGTTTGCTATCATTAAAAACTTTCTCATATAAAAGCAGGTTTGGTGGTTTAGATAGAAACTTATCTCTGGGAGGTCTATCTATCTACCAAATTTTGTTTAATGCGGGAACAACAAGAGTCAAACAGAAACCCAAATTGATCATCAAAGAAAAATAAAAAACCTTTTTCGTAACAACCGATTATCAGTATCCCAGGTATTTCCAGGAAAGTTTCTTGAATATTCTAAATAAAAATGATAAACAAAAAGTAAATATTCAGGCAAAACTAATATTGAAAGCAAATTTAAAAATGGCAAAAGTGAATGTGCTGAAACAATCACTTAATAATAATATATAGTTACGAAGTGATTGAGGATATTTGTTGCACTAAGGGATCTATAATGCGGTCATCATAGAGGTAATGGAAATTGATAATCTACATCCTAATATTTGAAGATTTAATCCAAATCAAACGAAGAAAATTTTGGAAAAGGTGTATAATTGTAAAATTGCAAAATTTACCATATTTTCGCCCAAAAAGTACGAAAATCGAATTATGAAGATTTTGGCTAATATAACCCATCAAAATGTTGAAACGGTAATGATTTATAAATATAAAATTCTCTCACATCGCTCTGAATGATGTAGGTAATCGCGAAATGACCATTTTAAATCGATTTGGAATCGTGTGGGCGATAATAGGGTTCGAGTATACGACATTGGACATCGCGAAGTAAAAAAAGCTCAGGCAGATCGCGATCTTCGAAATCTTGGATCCAAAAGATCGCGATATACCTTATGGACAGTTACCTCAACTTTACATGATGTTAACTAATGAACAATCAAAGTTATAGAATTAATGGATTAGTGTGCTATTTATTTGTCTCAATTTTAAATGCAAGGATAGTTCTATTACATATTAATGAAGATATGGCAGTCGATATCTTTATAAGTTATCAAGCTGTGAATTAAAAGTAATCATCGAACTTACAGCATTTGTGTAGAATAAATATTCGAAAAATATATATATAAATACTATACAAAGCTTAAAGGGTACTAAGGCTAGTTATAATCCCGCATTGGTCAAATAAACATTTAAAATCTAAGATTTAGTTCATTTAGTTGAGATGATATTTAATCACACTAGAAAGCTGAAATTTATTAGTAAATAGTACTGCATCCAGTTTGGAGGCTCTCAATGTATTTTAGAAGTGAATCACACGGCACCAACGTTCGTATGTCAACTGTATTTTTTTTTTCCTATCTTATTTATCTTCCTATGCAATGTAGTGAGGAAGTGTCAGGCGAGAGGCCCCTACGTTGATCGGCGGATGAATGGGGGGAAGATAAGCCAAGGACAAACACTCCACTGGGGTACTTGTACGCCAAGGATGCTTCAAGAGCGAACACAAATGTTTATTCTGACCACAAGGGGCTCACCTGTCGGACAACCAGGTCACGTGGCACGCGAAATCCAGTTTGCTTAAGAAAGAGATATGGTGAGCAGTGAATTGGAATAATAATAAAAATAAAAAAAAAGAGCCTCAATAGCCCTGTAGCACCTTCACAATGAATCCACGAAGCTTAATCAAACATTCGAGGAGTCTCTGACATTTGACAGCTCTTACAACTCAAAAACTCCTGTAAATCAACTCAGGATTGATTTAATAAACTCTAAGAAGTGGACCTAAGAGGGTTCTTACCGCAGTGTGAGGACAAGTTACAAATGCTAGCTTCCTACTTAAGGTATATAAAAAAAAAATCAGTATTACATAAATTTAATCTAAGAAAAATATGTTGTAAAGAATTATATTATTTATAATTAAGAGTCCGCCCATTAGGTTTTCAAAGCAGAATTTTTTCCTATAATATTTCAATTTCGAAATGTACAATACACAGTGTAATAATTTTATATATTTATAAAAACTGATTGGAGTTACATTTATACAAACAGATGTGTGCATAATCAATTTCAAAGTGCGACCCATTAAAATCCACGCGGACATTAAATAACAGAAAAATTTTAGTTGCATAAACATGGAATCTTCAAATAATAAAAAATTAAAAACAATAAATTACATTCAAGGCTGGGATTCGAACTCACAACCTTCTGATTCTGAATCCGTCACTCTAACCACTATCCTACTTAAATTTCCTTAATTGGCCTATTTTAAGGGAATCTAAAATTAATTGGCCTATTTTAATTTCGGAATACTCAGAAAAAAAAAAAAAACTTGAAAATTATTTGCACACAAGAAACAAAACTACCCCATTCCTACTGTGTTTGCGCCTCTGAACACTATGGTGAAGTCTGTTTGCCGATCAGACTTTTCGTTCGGGAATTGTTGTTATTGTTGTTGTTGGGGGGGGGGGGGGCGGACAGGGACAAATTCAATAGCACCCATATGGGTTTCTAAAAAAAAGTCCAACGCAGTTAAAATGAAGCATATATTTGTTTATAAATACTATATATAAGTTACACCGCGTTCCATGTCCTTGAGGAGAGTAATATAACTCCAAAAGCTGGCAATTTAGCAGATACTTGTATGTATATACAGCTAGAGAGGTTATATTACAATACAAGTATTGTATTTATTTACATTCACTGTATTTGCAGAAATTACGCTTATCCGAAATTACAGCATAATCTGTGCAAAGAAAACGAAATTAATCAACTGATGGCCTGATATTTTCAAATATCAAAATCGGATTTTAAAATTATTTTTTGTGTTGTTAATTTAAAGAACCGCCTTATTGTGTTTTTTCTGTTTAAATGCAGGCAGTTCAAACACAGTATTTATTTATTGACTTAAAGTCTGTGAATCAAAGGCAGAGGGTGCAATGTTACTACTCTGACAATTATATTACGATCACGTATGATAAACAGTATGTTTTAAAATCAATTTATTGTGAGATATGCGAGAAAGCTAACAATGCATTGTTAACATCACGCAACTCGAGGACTCAAAATCGGCCTCAACAAACAAGGGATCAGATCTTTCCAAAGCAACTCTTACCAAAACTGGCAAGTTTATTCAAGGAAAAACAGATATTTTGTGTGTAGTCTCAAGATTTGAGTGGAAAAACGTACACTTGTTCAACATCTCAGTAGTATAAGAACGTACACTTGTTCAACATCTCAGTAGTGTAAGATTCTGTAAAAGGATGTATGGAAATAATAAAAAATATAATCAGAAAGTCACAACTCGTAACACATTCGGGTTCAAAAATAAACCAATGTGTTGCAGCTGAATGTATGTTGTCGTTGTGATTTGAATCCAAACCAAATGTTTTGGAGTGTGGGCACAGCCATTGTTACTCGTAATCCGCTTAGACTATATCCGATGGGGGTGGAAGTGGTCTCTGCTCGTTTGCTATGGTGGCTAAACTCCAATGCTAACACGGATTTGCGTTAGGATGGTCTACTGAACACCCTTCTTCGCCTCCTCTCTTGTACCCTCTTTTTTAACTCCTTTTCGATGACCCCCTATTTCTCACGGAGAAACACGACCTGATGGTACGTAGAAGACAAGCGCGTATTTTAAGCATTTACAAGAATATTTCGTCGAGAATTTGTTTTTAACACAATTCAAAACTAGAAAAATTGAGACAAATAAGTTTACGACATTTAAAAGTTAGTCCACATTTACCTCTCATTTTTATAAATAAGACTAATTACATGTAATTTGTAAAGAAATATTAATCTTACATCAAGTTTTCATAAAATTATACTTTATATTATAAGACTTTATAGAGAATTTCATTCCCTTACATCAAGTTTTCATAAAATTATACTTTTATATAAAGAGTGAGGACTCGATTTGTAAGAATAATAAATACTGTATTCTTATATATTACAAATACCTGAAATATAATATATCTCTTTAATTTTGAATTATTATTTTTTAATCACAATCAAGGCCCTTATTGTATAATAAATCGAATATATTTTTACATTTACTACATATAATTCACATACGTACTTTATAGCCTCGTTATAGCCTCGTGAAGAAAAAAAATAATACACAATTTAAGAATAAGTTTTCATTAATATATTTCTATACTGTATCTTGACACAATATTATGATTATAAATAAAGGAAATATTAGCATCTTTATCGATACATTTTAATAAACCATATTGAGTTTTATTAATACTTTTATAGTTTACTAAGATATTCTGTAGCACTTTTGGAAAAAAAAATTCTTTTAGCTTAATTATAATTAGACGCTAACTAAAAGATAATTAACGTTACAATAGTCCAATCTAAAAATGAACATCAGCACCAGTAGCAGACAATTGGAAACTAACTACAACTTATTAATTCGTTAGTTTAAAAAAAGAATCATTCTTAAATAATTGTTGTTAGAAATTATATTGAATTTGAAAAAAAAAAAAAAAAAAGATTACACCCCTCCCCGACTTTCTTATAACTCCACTGATTTCATCTAGCCTATAGTACTTCAGGATTAGAGGGAAAAAATGTCATGTATTCTGGTAGTACCAAGATTTATTGATTTCTGTTTCCATATTCATTTATTTGATTCTAAAACGAAAGCTGAAATCCAACTCTTAGAATATATAGAAGGTATCTTACATCACTAAACTTCTGAGCCCTTCGATAGAAAGTACACTAAGTGCTGAGAATACTATTATTTTTCTAGTCAGAATTAAATTTATTATCCCGTCTTTTTAGACAGAAATGAATATTTTTTTAAAAAATGAAATTGAGAATTTTCCACCAAAGTCTGTAGTGAGAGATAGCAGTGAAGAATCAGCTTTTTTCCAGAACAATACCAATTAAAGCAAAATCACAAATAAAATAGAGGAATTAAATTATTGTCGCTTTTCTTCCCTTCAACAATGGGAATTCCTTAGAAATCAAAAACCAAAGACTACACATAAATAAAGCCTTCATCAGAGGGAATCGGGAACGGCCGTTTCGTCCTTTTTAGGGATCAGTCGGATTCACCCTCCTTCAATGAAAGGGCGAAAATAAATGGAAATCACTTTCGCTCCCTAAAGTGATTCCCGAACAAAATAAACAACAATTAAAAAAATAGGTGCTAAAAGTGCACTCAAAAAAAACCTTTGACCTAATGATCAATAGGAACAGAATAGTCAAGGAAAAGAAATTTAACGTGCAGAAAATCATTAGGAAATAAAAACCAAATAAGTTACTGCACATTTAATAAACATTCACGCCTTTAATTCAATTTTTTTTAATGTGAATTCCTCATTAGGTTTTTTGAAAACAATCTAACGTAAATTGGCTCAAAATGTGGTTGAAACCCTTACGATATGAACGACGAGCCTAAGAAATTATGTTACTTAAGAGGAAACTAACTAACTAGCAAATTAATTTATGACTTCTAACTATAGGGAATTAGATAATATATATACTTTTACTAAGCTTTACATTTTCAAAATCTTTTCTGCTCAAGTATTTAAAACTTTTTTCTTAAAAGTAATTGCGATTCCTAAGTGGTGACATCTTTAACCGTTGTGGTTCGTTCTTATTATCGTGTTTTCTGTTTGGAGAGTTTCAAGTTTCCATGTCAGGATAGTGTGTAACCGAACTCCGCCCCTCCATTAAAGAAGCCTCTATGATTCAGTGACGAATTCAATATTTGGTTCATTCCAAAAGCTTGTGGTCATGGTAACCAGTGAAAATCAAATATCTCCAATTGAAGTCCAATTGGCGGTGACAACCGGTGATGGTTCTCGTCGACAGAGTGGGAGTAGGCGCTGCACGAATACACAAATGAAGGGGTGGGAAAAAGAGGCCATTTTTTGCTGCTGAGGGCCATTCGAAGCCATCTGAAATGAATTAATAAATAAAGTTGTGAACGCTGTTATTCAAATAGAAACCACTATTCAGATGCAAATAGGTTATTTAACTATTCATAATGTCAGTTATAGACAGTTCGTTTTCACTGGGAATAGTATTTTCTTGAATATTATCTAAATATAATGAAAGGATAAGAATGTTAATGTGAGTAATTTACTTTTAGGACTATACTTAGCACGGATTTTGTAACATGTTAACGATTAAGTCAACGTTTCCCTACGTTCAATTGTTGTAATGTAAAGAACGGCAAGGCTGCGCAGGGAGTTTACCCAGGGCCCAGCACCCTTTACGATTTCTCGCTGCAGAAAGGTAAATTTACAAATTGACCTCAAAGTTACAAGCTTTTATAAATTAAAGGAACCGCAAAGTATACATGCCTAGGGCCTCGGAAACACTAGGGACAGTCCTGGTAAAGACATTTTGTTTGAGCATTTGTTTAGAAATTCGTGATTTATTTTCATTTAATTTGCATATCACATAATATTAAAATTCATTAGCAATTGAGTTAAAACGCACAAAGTTGCTACTGTATTTAAAAGTAAAACAAGGTAGGGATAGTGATTAGTAAATCAATCACAGTGCTTCCGAAGCAACGGTTTCTGAGTCACCTTTACTTTAGAATAGACTGCGCCGGGGTGGTCTAGAAAATGCTCGCGCGAGTCTGTTTGCGACCCCATGCTATCTTACACACCACTGTTTATATGGAATAATCGTCATTCGTAACTAAAACCATGTTAATACACTGAATTCCTAATAATGATTTAAAAACAAACTGAAGTTGAGAAACTGTGAAAAGATTTAAAATGGGGAGAAACAAAAATGAAGAATAAGAATTGCCCATGAGGGAATCGAACCCACCATCTTCGCGTTATTAGCACGACGCTCTAACCAACTGAGCTAACAGGCCACCTACAACATTCAAGTAATCCTAAAACAGTCGCTTCCTAAGTATCTACTTTAAACAACGTGATATTAATTTTAGAGATAATCAAGTAGTTATCAAAATCCCAATTCTAAAGGATTACATAACCAATATCTCATAATGTCATAAGTTGAGAAACTGTGAAAAGATTTAAAATGGGGAGAAAAAAATTGAAGAAGAAGAATGGCCCATGAGGGGATCGAACCCACGACCTTCGCGTTATTAGCACGACGCTCTAACCAACTGAACTAACAGAAGCCATTGTGAAGCATTGTGGGATATGTGTTCACAGACAGACAAACCGGGGATAAAGGCGTCTTTCAGAAGCATAAAAAAAAGTAGATACGTCTCTCGTAATTAATGCTATTTTGGAGCGGGCTTTACAGTTTTAGTCAGTTCTCTATTTCCACTTTTCATAAAAAGCGGCTGAGTGGAAGTCGAATGGTGTCAGAACGAGTGGGTAAATTAATTGACATAGTAAAGATATAAAATGTTACATTATGAATAAAATCAGTTCATTACGCAAACTTAAGCGAATAGGTACCGATTATATTATATTTAAAATAATGCAATGTTAATCCATTTATCATTTAATATTAGTGACAACGCCATCCGCGCGACTTAGAGCTGAGAGGCCAATGTCTTTGTGAAAACCTGAGTACGGGGTTCGGTTCTCATGTGGATGGTGGTGGACGATCAGGCTCGGCAGGTTTTCTCGGGATTCTCCCACTTTTCCCTGTACTTCTTCCACCGTTCTTTCTAAATCTTCCTCTCCAGCTGTCTTTCATTCTGTGGGATAGAAGAATAGATCAACGAAGGTAGTGCTCGACTTCACTGCCACCCACAACATCACAACACATCAGCAGCAAAACAAAACACTTTAAAATAAAAATAAAATAAAATAAAATAAAATAAAATAAAATAAAATAAAAATAAAATAAAATAAAATAAAAATAAAATAAAACAAAAAGAGCAATAGACAAAAAAACCCTAAGATAGAAAAGGCTTGAATAACAAATTTGAAATGAATTTTCTAATGAACAGGAAATGACCTTTCCAAATAAACTATTTAGGAAACCTGCGAATTCAGGAACTTTGCTGCAGAGCAACAGAATTCAGAGGAAAAGCCTAACGTTTTTAAAATTTATTGAAATTCCACAAAATTAAAAACTCTCATATGAAAATATAGATGCTCATTTGTTTCATGTGGTTGTGTTTTCCTGCAAGAGAAACCCTGTGAAGTAATTGATTAGAAATAATTAGGATTTAAAAGCCTATGAAGAATTTTCTTGTTCATCACTTGTCCCAAAGAACTCAGAACCTACTTTCATAAACTATATTACAGCATTATAACACAAAAACACTTATGTGTCTACTACGGAAACGAAATAAATGAAATCGTAATTAAAAATAAAAAAAAAAAGTTCAGTATCAGTATTTGAAGAAAATGTTGCAGACAAAATCAATAGATTATATTAGTTATAATAATAATAAACAGTTCTCTACAAAATTCTCTTAGCATTCTGTATTCTAATTTCATATATTTATAAATTTTTTCTTTTTTTTTTTACATTATAAAAATCTCTTATCAAAGTAAAAAAAAAAAATTCAAAAAAGTCTAAAATAGAAGATAATTAAACTGATTATCTTACATTAAATTTTTGAAAACGACGGTTTGACTCTAACTCTACAACGTCATATAATTTTCTGACTTAATATTTTATCTGGCGTGCCAAATAAAATGTTCCGAATGTTCAAAATCCTTGAGACGTTTACAAACCGAATATTAAACAACATCAAAAACTATAAAAACTCAACTAAGTAGTAATTGAACTACCAGCGAATAAAACATATTTTAAATAAGGCAGGGAAAGCGATTAGTAAATCAATCACAAGGCTGCGCAACGCCTTCTGATAAGAAAATATAATTGATATTGATTTAATTTCCTTATTATTATAAATGTGATTGTTGCGAATGCAAAAGGCGCAATTGTTGCGATTATTGTGATATTGTTGCGATTATTGTGCTTGTTGTAGAGCTGTATTATAAACGTGATTGTTGCGCATGCAAAACACGCAATTGTTGCGATTGTTTGGATTGTTGTGCATTGCATTGTTTTGATTGTTTTGCGTTGCATTG
Source organism: Thereuonema tuberculata (assembly GCA_023159025.1). Lineage (NCBI taxonomy): Eukaryota > Metazoa > Arthropoda > Chilopoda > Scutigeromorpha > Scutigeridae > Thereuonema > Thereuonema tuberculata. The sequence goes on along the minus strand of JAFIDM010008419.1, from coordinate 35,975,171 downwards.
TGGGATACATATCGACAGACAAAACGGGATCATACGTCTTCTGATCCTTATCAGAAGACTATATAATCTTTAGTGTCCTTCTGTCGTTTTAAAGAGATCTTGCTATCTATCAAACTTCAAGGAAATCGACTCAGTGAGAGTCGAGTTATTTAATTCATACAAACAAATTAATGTAAGAGACACTATACGATTATGGGATATGTGTCTGGATTATGACAAACGTTCTTTTGTAAACTACGAAAAAATCTTATTGAATTCCAATATATTTACAATGAGAAGGGGAACAATATTAAACAGACAGGATTGGGGATTAGTGACCTGAAAACTAACACCAGTCGATTCTGACATTAAAAAAAAAAAAAAATACAGTGTGGGGGTGAGAATGACGAACCAATGAAACATTAATGAGTTCCTTCGACATGTCACGAAAACTCAGGAGAATAATAAGCTTTTAATTAAATGATTGAAATGATATTTAGGATTTCTTTTTGCCAGAGACACTTTCTCCTACCTTGTTAACTTTTAACAAGCAGACGAAAAAGAAGAAAAAAACAGGTAAGGCTAAATCCGTACGTTTGTTAGACTATTGGAAAATGATAACTGCCTAAGGATTTCCCTTGTTATTTTTTAGAGAC
>JAFIDM010008419.1:35954713-35968138 GCA_023159025.1 Thereuonema tuberculata | reverse complement strand
ATTTCGAGTTTTAGATTAATAGACATTTTATTTATTTTTAATATTTACTGATTTTAATTTATTTTGAACATCACATAATGTCACACCTTATGAAAAATCATCCATTATCTCCTGATTGTTACCTAGAAAAAAGGCAGAGTAACTTTGAATTCTTTAAAATGGGTCAGCGAATTTTAGAAGCTTCCTATTAAATCAAGTTTCATAAAAATTAGATTTGAAGGTCAGTTACTCATAGAACCTTAAAAAAAAAAGCAAGAAATGCGGACTAAACAATAATGTAGGAGTATCAAGTGAAATTCTCTAAACGACATGTTCTTAAGTTTTCTTATAATTATTTCTAAGTTATATTATTTTATAATAAGTTATATTGTTTTATCATATTAGATAATTTTTTTATCGAAACTTTTTTTTATTTTTACATTAATGAGGTAATTAGTGAACGATAGCGATTAGTAAACCAATCACAATGCTTCACAATGGCTTCTGATACGTATAAGAAATTATGATTAATATTGCTTTAATTTCCTTATTATTATTATAAATGTGATTGTTGCGAATGAAAAGGTGCAATTGTTGCGATTATTGCGATTATTGTGATTATTGCTGAGCTGATACCTGTCCATAGACGGACAGACAAAGCGGGGATATAAGACGTCTGATACGTGGTATCAGAAGCCTAAAAAGTAAAAGTTAAGAAAGTTCATTTTCCTCGACCGGCCATTTTCGTTTTACTCGTTCTTTTGGATATGGATGATATTTATAAAAAACGTGAATATTAAAATAATAATAACAATATATAGATAGGTTAAAAATGCAAAGAATAAAATAATAAATCGATAATCTTGTTCTCTTCTATTTTGCAGGAAAATAGAAATTACTTAAGATGCTTTGAGAATACATGAAAGTAGTAATCCATAACCCATGGTTTTCTTCTTTTCACAACCGTCGTATAGTTATAGATCAGAATCAGAATCAGAAGATATTGTTACATAGAAACTTTTGTTGTATTTTTAAAAACACCGTTCAGTTAACGGTAGTACAATACAGTCTGAAGAAGCAGAACAATAACATGCTGCGAAATATCGTTGGTAAATATGAGACGAAGAAGTAGAAAGTTGTCTACATATTATATGAATATCTCATGAGTATTTTATTATATATAGTCTTATTTATACTCTGTTTAGTTAATTAAAAACTGCCGTAGAGTGGATGTTTTGTGACTGCACAGTTTTGTAAAACCTGTGGAATACTATTTTCCGTTAAGATTTCTTGTTGGAAGATACCATTTGATAGAGTAGAACAATTTAAGTGATTTTCATATTTTCCTGTTATTCAAGAAAATATGATTTATTCGCTGGTATTCAATGTATTCCAGAATTAACGCTTTCCAACATACAGTGAAGTAGAATTTATTAAATTTCATAAAATGTTCATTATCTATATTTGACATTCGAACTCTTTTATAACGAGCACCGCTATAACGAGATCTCGGCTTTTGCGAACAGTTTATTTGGAAAATGATGTATTTCATCAGCAACAGTTCACGGTTGAAAAGTAATTCCACAATAGTCCACGGGATTGAGAAGATGAAATCTTTTTTAGAGTAATTTTTCTTATTGTAATGGGAGTAAATGAACCTCTTTCCATGCAAAATCAACAGGAATATTCAAAGATCTATACAATCTCTTTCAAAATTAACAAAATAAAATTGCACAATAAAAGATTTAAAAATTTTAAAAAAAAAGTTATAACGACAGTTTCACTACCTAATGAGCTATCATTATCAAGGGGAAAAAAAGGGGCATATGAACAAGGACAAAACCTTTAGTGAAGACCGTATTACAGATCACGTTGGAATCCCATTCATCCTAAGTAGACCTAGTAAATATAATAACGTAATATACATTAAGAGTTTTTTTTTTTTTTTTTTTTTTTTTTTTGCTCAGCTTTAACTAAGCTGTTTTTCAAAGAGAAATTTTCAAAATCCCTGTTTTGTCTGATGTTAATGTATTATTTGTTTTTTTGTGAAATAAATATTTTACTCTTAAGTACCGGTAAGTATGAAGTTTCGTTTTTATATTCAAATTTCAAAAAATTCTATTTCATTACGGTAATATAACTGATAACGTTTGAGCAGATTGTCACAAAAGACTTCCGATTTTTCGGCTTTCCGTATTACTATTCTCTTCTATTTCAAGATGTTTACAGGAAATTTAAAACTTTGTATTTCAACAAATATATTCCTTCCATTTTCATCCATCTGTTTAAAAATTCTTCAAAGATATTTCGCGGAAAACTATCGTTCCGCTTTTTCAAGTAATTAGGCTGGACGATACTTTTCCGCAAAATATCCTTGAAGAATTTTTAAACAGATGGATGAAAATGGAAGGAATATATTTGTTTTAATATATAACGAAGAACTTTGTATTTCCTTAGAAATAAAATATCGAAATTATTTTCTGGATAAAAAGAAAGAGAATTTAAATTACTGATTTATTTATAGTTTTAATTCTTTTTTTGTTGTTAAAATTTCATTATTTTTTTTTTCGCTTTATCGAATAAACAAACAATTCTTCAATAAAAACTTGCATCTTCATTCGCAATATTTCGTTCATCCGATTGGTGAACTTCCTCAGACATTAAGCGGAAGCAACGATGTTCTTTTATTCTATTCTCCATTATAGAGAATTCCTTAACACTTACAAAATTCAAATATACAAACAAAAACATGCAACTATTAGGTTAACAATTAAACTATTATCACGTTATTGTTGAAGTTTTCCCATCAATAAAATTTATCTTAGTTGTCTAATTGTAATAAATGAATAAAAATTAATGGTTACAGATTGTTTCAAGAAAGCATTCAAGTTATTAATTACACATTCTTTTATTATAAATCTTGCTTTAATGAATGACCATACCCCTGATCCTAGTGCAAACATTATTCAAATATAGAAAGTTAAACAGTGATTTGCCCACTCCAATATATTTCTCCCATTATTCTTGTAGACCTCGTTGTGTTCTTGCAATCTTTCTTTCATGATTCTACTTGTATTTCCAACATAGATTTTATCACAGTCCTGCATTTCAACTTATACACTACACCATAGGCTACTAGTGGCTGAACGAAATACTACGAATAAAGATGTAAGGTTTTGTTTTAAAAAATATTTGTTCATTAAGCTGCTTTTCAAGTTATTTATTTTCTCTTTATCTAACTTTTCTATGTAGAAATCTTATATTTGACGTGTTTTGGTATGAGTAACACGAAAAGTAATTTTGTCAATATGCATTACTTATTAGCAATACTTATTAGCATTCTCCGAGATTATTCTGGTCTGAAAGCATTACGATACACATGCACATCTGAAATTTCTACCAATTTAAGAAGAATATACTCGTCTGAAGTTTGTAGAATGCAAGTCAAAAGTATTATCAATCACTGAGAGCCCTTATTTTCCGCGACTCAAAGGATCAGAAATTGTCTTGTAGAGATTTACTCTAACTGAGAAAGTGCGAATTGAAAACATAAATCAAAATTTGGGAATTGGTCACACGATACTATAAAATCATTTGTAATTGGTATCAAATTCGAAACCGAACCAACAACTTCCGCTGTAGCTGACTCCGGAAGTCACCAAAATGAGAAGTTTCTTTTTGTGGCAACAGTCTAATTGGTCTTCGTACCTGAACCTTTTGGATATGAATCATTGGAGCCATTATCCCTTTTATCATACGAACCCTTCATAGTCCTGTATACCAATGTTACGTTAAAAATGGAAAAGAAAAAATTTTGGAAATTTGATCGTAATAAAGTTCAAGATTACTTAAACTGCAATTCCAAACCAGTCATTTTAAGATAAAAATGAAGTTTGGGAATATGTTTCCTGGACAACTACTGACACGATTGACTTGAAATTTGGATATGCTTTAGTTTAGAGTGTCTACTATATAATGAGTATTTTTTATTCGACTGTATCTATAACAGTTTGAGGCAAAGTCGACTGTTTCCGGATATACAGAAATAAATACCTCATTGCTACGGCATTTGGGCTTCTCAACACGATAGTGAAGTCCGTTTGCCGATCCGACCTTCCATTCGGGAGTTGTTAGGGATGGACAGACATGTGGACGAACGGACAGAACAGAAGCAAGAACACCTATATGGATCACTAAAAAAAAAAAAAACAGCATTGTTTGTAAAACAAATCATTATGGGCTGTTCTAAGCAAATGTTATTTTCTTCGTCATAGTTTCTAACAAATTATCGATGTGTTTCATCCCAGATCGGCAAGAATTCAATCGATCTGCATCTGAGTAAGTATATCAACAATGACAAATCGTTTCGTGACTTCGTGTTCATGCTAAAGAGTTGTTGATATGGTACTGTATATAGCTTACAAGTGATTGAAACCTAATTAACTTATTTTTTTTAATTCTATTTATTTATCATTTGGTAGAATGTTTCACTTTGAATTTATAATTAAGAGATGTCTATAGGATAAAAGCTATTAACCTATAGTCTATCTAATCAGTCAGTGAGTAAATATTGTAACAGTTTATATATAAATATTTTTAGAAATCATTTATTTGTATTTAGCTGTATATATCTGTATTTTATTCATTTTAATCGTTAACCGTTATTTATTTTAAATCATTCGTTTTCTATTTCTTAATTACTAATGTTCTATTTTATTTTTAAAATCTTTTCCGTTGAATTAGTTAATTAACTTAAGTTTGTTATGTTTTTATCCAATCATTCTTTATATTATTAATTACTTAGCCAATGAAATCAAACTATGTAAATACTATAAAAAACCAATGTTTTTCATTTAATAAATTAATTCAGTTCAGTTCCAGAACTTGACTCGTTGTCTTTACATACCAAAGACCACAAACACCATTACAATATTACTTCATTTTCAAATCACATTTTCAATGTTTTTGATGCGATATTCTTATTTTCTATCTAAAAATTTAAAATAGTTTGTTAATATTAACTTTCCCGTATGATTTCAAATGGGAGGAAGGATAGCAGTGTTTTAATTTTTTAAATACATAGAACTGACTTATATATTATTATTATTTTAAAAAAGAATTGATAATGCAACATTGGAGGGAACAGATATGTAAATTTTTTCAGGACTTTATTTTCACAACACAATTAGATATTCATAAATTTCATCCAATACTAATTATACCTACAGGCCATAATGCACCTTTTCAACATATATTAACAATTAAAATTAAAACAACCCGACGTTTCAAAGTTCTAGTTTTCGAACTTTTTCTTCGAACTAATACTATATGTTTTAGTAGGAGTGGCTTTCTTAACTTTATTAGAACGAGCAGCTCTAGGATATATTCAAATTCGTAAGGGACCCAAATTCAAATTCGTAAATTTGTAAGGTATTGGAAGATTTATAGCTTTTTTCAGGTGCTATTAAACTTTTACTAAAGAAATGACAGTTCCGTCTCCAACATTTTGTAATTCATTTTTGTTTTCTTTGCCTGAAGATAAAGGTCGAGTGCTGGAACTTTGAAACGTCGCATTGTTTTAATGTTAATTGTTAATATATGTGAAAGGTGCATTATGATCTAAAACAGTTTAATTAATTCATCCAGTATCGTTTTATTTCCACAATTTCTTTCTGTCAATTTGAAAATAGAGTTGTTGTTTTATAGATGTATTGGAAGTAAAAACATTTTTAATCTCTTTTCTACTTATTGTCATTTTTGTAAATAAACATCATCTTCACCAACAATATATTATAAAATATATTTATTCAACAAATTTTCGGAAAGTCTTATCTTTTTTTCTTTTTCAAGTTTATCTAATCAATGAAATAGTTTCAGAGATGTCACATATCATATACACACTCCTGGACATAATGAATAAGGAATTGTTATTTTTAACTATTAACATTATTATTATTTCTGACAATCATTTATCCGTGAATAACAACTGTTATTGCTTCTAACCCTTCCTATATTTGTTTAAATTCTTCAAATTTTACCAACCTTTTATTATTTACACAAATGAGAATAAGTGATGAGAATAAATAAACAAGTTAGAGTAAGTGATTGTCAGAAATAATGATATTAATAATGAGTAAGGAATTATTGTTATTAATTATATACAGGAGAGGGTAAATGTTATGTGACATCTCTGTAACTATTTCATTGTTTAGTAAAACTTGTAAAGGAAAGAAGACTTTCCGAAAATTTGTTGAGTAAATATATTTTATAATATATTTTTGGTGAAGGTGATGTTTATTTTTAATCTCTTCTTATATCAAAAAATAGCTGCTAACTTCAGAATAATTTACCAGGCCTTTGTTTCAAACTGCAAATTCAACCCCCCCCCCCCTCCCCGCCTCTATTTTCAATTTCCTTTTTCTTCTGTTCCATCTTCTCTACCGTTGTTCCTCTAAAACCTATTAGAAATAAAACTGCTTTCGATCTCAAACTTCAATTAAAAACGAAATTTCGAAACGTGGTAACAATTTGCATGTCAGGGCGAATTTTCCAAAGAAGCTCGTAAATTATGTGGAGAGTTGAGTTCTGCCATAAATTACTACGATCTCAAACGTTGATCAAGGAAATTTGCACAACAGCTTGTGTTTTTATTGCGGCTGCGCTTTTCGAGTGAAAAAAACCGTTTTTTTCTTCTTCTTCTCTTCGTTCTGTATTGGAATCCTTGCGTGATCCCCTACAAATAATGAGTGGGTCGACGAAATTAAAAGGATTTTACTGCAAACAAAAATTTTATTACTTGTGTTGGTTTTTTTGTTTTGTTTTCTTTTCGTGTTTCACTAAACGAATTTTTCTCATTAAATCCATTAATTATTGGTAGATATGTCAAGAAAACACAGGCATGTTAAACATGGAATGGTGTTAAACATATATAGAGTAAATAAATAATTACACAAATAGCAGGAAAACAGTGTAAACATAGAAAAACAATAATATATTTGTTAATTAATTAACAAGATTGACAATAACACATTTGTTAATTAATTAACAAGATTGACAATAAAACATATGTTAATGAATTAATAAGATTGACAATAATACGTTTGTTAATGAATTAACAAATTGATAATAATACGTTTGTTAGATTGACAATAATACGTTTGTTAATGAATTAACAAATTGACAATAATACGCTTGTTAATGAATTAACAAGATTGATAATAATACGTTTGTTAAAGAATTAACAAAATTGACAATATTACGTTTGTTAATGAATTAACAAGATTGACAATAATACATATGTTAATGAATTAACAAATTGACAATAACACGTTTGTTAATGAATTAACAAGATTGACAATAATACATATGTTAATGAATTAACAAGATTGACAATGATACATAAATTAATGAACAAGTATCTACTGCAAAGCTTGAGGATCTTAGCAAGCGTAAAGTCAGCAGATTTGTGTGAATGGTAACTTAAGAACTGAAGTTTATAACAGGAGTTTTTAAAAATAATGTGAAATTGACCAATGAAACAACTTGTTTGAAAAAGTTCGTAATAGGTGCTGTAACGAGATTTCCTATTGGTTCACAGAGAGCCCTCTTTCTTCTATCTTCTATATATCATCATACGCTTCATGTTACATTTCATTTAAAAAAGTAATGTAATGCTGAAAGGAATAATGCCAGTGGCTGGAAAAATCCTTAAAATCTTTTTTTGTTTCAGAAAAGAGACATGGATAAGCAATTGGGAGATTACAAAAAAAAACTAAGAAATTTGGAAAGATGTATGATAACGGAATATTTGAACCAATGAGCGCACAAGGAGGTGTTTTATTTCTTAATCGCCACAAAGAAACTGAATGAAATGGATGTGACTTGTGACTGTAATGTAATGTTAATGTAATGATCTGATTACCAATTCATCACTATTAACCAATATTTTCTTCCTCGTCCATTTTAGACCAGAAAATCATTGTTTCCTCGATGCTTTAACAAAAAAATGCGAGCTGATTATAAATCTCTGAATGTAGAAATGTAAAAATGTCTGAATACATGTTTTATATTTGCAATTTTGTCAAACAAGAACTCCTGAACATGTAAAAATAGTTGAAGTGATATACATTGAACATATATGTGCTTTCTATCCGTGTAATTCAACACGTTCCAACAATATGCTTACATAATAATAATACTTCTCACACAATAATATGTTAACTTTCTTTCTGTTTTTACAATTCAGCACGTTTTAACAATTCGTAATTAATTTATATTAGATTCTAAAATAATAATTCTCACACAATTAATTATGAATTACTATAATGTGCTGAATTGTAAAAACAGAAAGAAAGTTAGCATATTTTTGTAAAAGAAGTATTCTCAAATATATAATAACGAATTCCGGAGGATGAAGAAAGTTTTTCTTATCCTCTAATAACCTGATGAAGTTTTCAATTACATGAAAACGAAATATTGTGGAATAATGAAGGGATGTTAAGAAGATTTTTTCAATGTTTATCATGATTGATTAAGATTATCGTTTTGGTAACTATATATAAATATAGTTGAAGTGCCTTTAGTCTGAAATGTTAGAAAATGATGTTTAACTTATAGGTTATTGTTTCAAAATGAGCGAAATGTAATAATGAATTTTGACCGAAATCACTGCAAAAATCACTGCAGAAGTAGAATTTTCAACTTATTAAAGACGTCGAGTTTTTTTTTTTCCGTAGTCCGATTTAAACATTCATGATTATGAATATAACATTAAGATAGGCTTCGAGATTAAAATCGGAATTTCACTATATGTCAGAAGTTAAAAATAATCTAGTAAATAAACGACAAAATAAAACCAAGAATGAACTTATGAATAAAAAGAAAATGGCTTCCTGTAAATTCCTGCTGGTAACAAAAAATATGATATTACGGCATAACAATCCAAAACTTTTATAAAAGAAAAAAACAACACGAAAACAACTTCTATTTATAAACTATCCAGATTCTTGGATTATAAACCAAATTTCAACGTATGCAGATCAAACACTCTGTGAAAGAGCGAATAGGCAAAAATTGTTTGATCTTTCGTAGAAACTCTACATGCTCTACTGCAATAAAATGAAACCTCCCCAAAACCGCAGAAAATTATTGCCGAGGAAACTTCCAGTCTCAGAAGCAAAACATTTCCAGTAAACTTTTAACAAAGTTTTTTTTTCCTTATACAAAGAACAGAGTAAATAGACACAGCCTCAAGTGCTCCGAATACAACTGTTACTGTGCTTCCAGCAAAACCCTAACAGACTGATCGCATGTTATTTAAAGCCTTATTCAAATCTATTATACCATGATGACTTGGGATGTATTTTGACTCATGTTGATGACCCTTTGAAGTGATAACGGGATCTCATTGATTAGCAATGACTCTCCTCTTTCCAATTCATTCATGCTGTATTTATTCCGTTCCATCAACGCTGAATCTCCAAATCCTGTGTCCTCTCTCCCGTCTTCTCACGCAATCCCGCCATTAGCCTGGTGGAGTGCAGCGCAGGCGACACAAGTATAGGCTATCATCGACACTCAGGCTTTGTGTACTTGATTATTTGTCAAGTGCTTCCCATAAACGAACATCAGGGGCCAAGCGATGTCATGCACCTTCGCTTACAAAGCAAAAAAAATAAACACCTGGTCCCTTATCATGTCCTCTCGTCTATCGTATTATCCGCAGGAAGAGCTCCTTTAACTATAAAATCTCATATTTAAATGTTTCACAGAATTAAAAATCTAAATGCACTTAAGATCACGAATAAATTCCATAAATATCAACAATGCTAATAAAGATAAAGATACAGTTGACATCTAACGGCATAAAAGATAGCTAAAGGCGTAAAAACATGAGAAAGATACAGTTGATGTCTCAGGTTTTCTCATGTTTTTATGTCTTTAGCTCTTGGTCAGATTCGAGCAAATTCAGAGTCAAAAATTACCTTTAAAATAATAACGTCGTAAAGTTTTTAAGTAATTATTATCACAGACAATTGATGTATATTTACACATTCAAAAAGTTCTTTTATCCTAACACTATATTGTAACAGTTTATATGTAAGTATTTTTTAGAAATTATTTATTTGTATTTTATTCATTTTAATCCTTAACCGTTATTTATTCCTTTTCTATTTCCTAATTACTGATGTTCTGTTTATTTTTAAATTCTTTTCCGTTGAATCAGTTAATTAATTTAAAGTCGTTATGTTTTTATCCAATCATTCTGTATATTTTTAATTCTGTATATATTTGATCTTCCAATCAAATTCTTCAATGTAAAAATCTGTAAAAACCAATGTTTTTCATTTAATAAATTAATTCAGTTCAGTTCCAGAACTTGACTCGTTGTTTCTCCATCTCAATGACTCTCCCACAAACACCATTTCAATATTTTTTCGATTCCAATTAAAATCAATTATTACAAACATAGGGCGAACTTATAATATCCTGGGATAACTAAAGACCGTTTCATATATTTCAGATCATTAATCATATTACCTAATAATGACAATGATGAATGGATTTTAGTTAACACTGATTCATTGTTGTGACGGCCTAGTAGAAATAAAGCAAACGTCACATTCATTTTTAGCTACAAAATCTGAACTGGCATAATGTAGAGTATGGCATAATGTAGCTTTAACAATTGCAGAGATCTCATGAAATTTCGGGTAATTTTATAACTACATCAAAATAGAAACACCTTTCAATGACGTTTTTCACCATATCAATATCTTGATACTGAGATCAGATATACCTTAGGGCAGGTATGATAAAAATATTTTTGCAGGTGTACTTCGGGTGATCAGGTTTTTCTGATGTCAATTTTCAGGGACAGACAATTTTCATGATCAAAAAAAACAAACAAAAAAACAGAAAACGACTTTAACAACCAAAAACAAAAAACAAAAACAAAAACATAAAAACCAGAAAACTAACAACCAAAAAAAAAAAGGAGGAGAAATTTAACTTGCCCGACGATTCAAAGAAATGAGTAAACAAACGAAGGCACAAAGCTACAAGATAGGATTCGCACCACGAGTTGTCACTGGGAAGAGACTGGGACGGACCGTTTCGTCCTTATTTGGACTCTTCTGTCATCGGTGGAGTTTCGCTGGCTGATGAGTCCTAAAAAGGACGAAACGGTCCCTCCTAGTCTCTTTCCTATGACAGCTCAAGGTGCGAATCCTTGTAGCGTTGGATCTTCGTTTGTTTACTCATTTCTCCAAAAAAAAAAGGACTTTCTCGATTATTTACAAAATCCGATAGAATTTTCCGGGGGACATACTGATGCCGGACTTTACACTATAATCCGAGACGTCTGGTCATTCTAGGTTTACTGGATGTTGCAACTTTATTTATTGTACGAGTTCCTAAATTGTTACATTATTTTTACACGATCCATCTTGATCTAAGTACTGCAGTCATTTAATCTCAAAGTAAAAGCAGCTGATAATAATAGTAACACAGCAATACTACACTTTTATACTAGCGTGGTAAACACAAAGGGTAATATAGGCACTGGATAATGTTTCTAAAATCTCTCTATAATCATTAGGGAGAAAAAAGATTAAGATACAATTTTAAGTCAAAATATACGAAATCACATTTCGTCCCTGCAAACTTTATCAAGTAAAATACCTTTAAAAAAAATGAAATTTTATTAAAATTATTCTAATTCCGTATTAGTGTTTTAAACTTACAGTGTAGGAAAGGACAAAAATAATAACTAAGTTATGATTAAAGAGCCACAAGCAACTGTAATTTAAGAGCTTGCTGAATGCCGGTGAATAGATGTAGATTTCAATATAAGTTGCTATTCTAATATAAGTTGGGCCCCAATATGAGAAAGGTAAACTAAAAAACGACAATACATTGTATCATAAAACATCAATTGATTTTGGAAAAATTAACGTGTTGTGAAAAATTTCTAACAAAACAAAATGAAAAACCCAGAGCAGCACCAGAATAAATAAATTGCCTCTCTGATTCGATTATCGGGAAGGAATGGGAACGGCCGTTTCGTCCTACAGGGAGCTCATCAGCCCGATCTCCACCTTCCCCGATAAAATCTTGCCTTTCTGAGTCTTTTATCGGGGAAAGCGGAAATAGGGCTGATGAGTCTCCTGTAGGACGATTCCGATTCCTTCCCGATAATCGAATCAGAGAGGCAATTTATTTATTCTGGTGCTGCTTTGGGTTTTTCATTTTGTTTTGTTATCAATTGATTTGTTCAAGGAAACTAAATATTCCCTGCTGGTATTCGGAGTTGGTTTGACAACTGCAATTTGTCTTTAACCAAAATTTATCATTTCAGAGATTTTGAAATGGTTAAATGTAATAAAATTTCAAAAAATTAAAAGTCAAAACAAGATCAGGGTCTTAATAGCAATCGAAGTATCCGTGCTTCACAATTATTAAATTATTTCAAAGAATAATCATCGATGACTATACAATTATTCTACCTAAATTTAGAACTGAAATTCATAGTTTTTTAATGGATCTCTAGAGTAAGCTAGCACATGAAAATTTCGTAAAATTCTAAGTTGACTTTTTTATGTTTTAAATTTTGAAATATTTTATTTACTTTCCGAGTTGATTTATCACTTCCGTTGTTAAATAAAACCGTTGTTTTTTATTCTAAATTCTATATTTTGCTCGAAATAATATAGAGACGAAGACATTGATGCACAAATTGTGGATAAATTTTTTTATCTCACACTAGCTCTACCCGGCATACGTTGCAATGCCACTCAAAGAAAGAAACTGTTTGTGTTTTAATTCTGTTTATTGAAGTACTTTTGGATACACAATATTTTTTGTTTTTCCGTCTGGTGCATACACGAATAAATCAGAAGGTTTTACGACGCGTGAGCAGGCCACATACAGCTGTCCATGTGTTGTCCCTGTGCTTTGTTGATGGTCATTGCAAATGCGAGTCGCACCGGAAACTGCAAACATTGAAACCGGAAATACACTCATTTATTGCAACAACTCGCGCACCAGATATTGTAAAATGGTTCTACTAATTCAGAAATCTTCGCGGGCGTGCATATAACAACTCACCGAAGTTTCATCGCAATCTGATGAATGGTATAGGAACGCATACGGGACAAACAAACAAAGAAACATTCATTTTTATATATTAAGATTATGACAGTGTATTTTACGTATTCAAATTAACTTTTCCGCTTACTGTATATAATGCATGCTTATTTAGTCATATGTTAAAGATTCGTAAAGGAACCAAAACCGGTTGTGGGCTTCTGTATTTTTAAAGTTTTAGGACTTTTTTCTTCCTATTTTTCCATCACTCGTTAACTATTAACCAAGTGAAGAAGGATACGTATAAACGAATAAATCAAATTAAATTTACAAAACTTCTTTATTCCACATCTTCCACAA
>JAFIDM010008419.1:35924646-35950278 GCA_023159025.1 Thereuonema tuberculata | reverse complement strand
GTAAATAAATAAAATTTGACGTCAAATTATAAGTGTGAATTACTGATTTTAAATTTTTAATAAAAATAAAAACGAAACATTTTTAAGCCGCTTCAAACATGATTTTTTTTCAGTCCGATACGTTTTAAAGAGAAAATAAACTTATGTCGGATAAATAAAGTGTGTTATTTAAGTCGGGTACAAATGAAATAACATACTTCCGTTATACAGAATTGCTATAAAATAAAATATAGGTTTAATGTAAGAATATTAAATAAAATATATGTTGAAAACTGACAAGCAAATGTTTTATTTAATACCCATCCGATTAAATAATATATTTTTTTATTTATTATCTAGGTCTAAGTCAATTAAACTAGACATTAAATAAAATAAATATAAGTTAGTAATAAATATAGTTTGTGAGTCGGAAAGACATTAACTTGTTTTATTTAACTGTTTTTAGAAACAAAAGGATTAAACACAAATTCACTAGAAAGTTCTTAGTATTAGTCAAGCGTATAAATATTCTTATAAGATGTTTAAATTGTAGTTAAACAGATTTAACAATGAAATATTACTCTAGTTAAATATGGATCAATCATTTAGTGTCAATTGAATTTAGTGACATTTATAGATTTATGTGGAATAAAATTTCGGAATAGTCATAAAAACTTAATTCTATCTTTGATTTTATTCTTGTTTTTTTTTTTTTAATTTGTAACCTACGAAAATAAAAACAACTAACGATAAATAACTTTTAAGCTATTAAAATTATTAATCCGATTTTTTTAACATTAGAATTTCCGCTTTCTTTCAAAATATAAGCCTATTTATTTCAGTATATTTAGATTAAAAATATCCCAGAACAAAGAAATATAGAAAAATTTAACGACTTGAAAAAAGTTTTGATTGAATGCATAAAATTATTTAATTGAAATATTTTTATCATTTAATAAATTTTCATTATTCTTTCGCCAAATCCTGAGGCTAGTTAGGTTGTAGAGAAGATGTCATATTTGCAATGAATGACTTGAATAATTTTGCCAATTCATTATACTGAGTAACTTTTTTTTTTCTTTCTTTCTCTTTTTTTTTCTTCCCGCTAAATCGTTTCTTTCTCAGATAGGCATTTTTTGTAAGAAGTAGAAACTAAAAAAACCGTAGTCAGTAATGCGTACTGTTAGTATTACGTAAAAGTTAAGCCTAATTTATCTTAAAACCCCTTAAACTTTAATCTATAACACAGATATAACAACAGATACAAACTTTGCTAATATCGTTTTTATAATGAACAATGACAAGTACTATTGCATATATTTCTTTATATATAATTTAAAACAGTGCATATTTCTATTATACTGCTTTAGAATACTTCAAAGAAGCCACGAACGTGCTTTATTTTAAAAGCAATGAATAAAATTTCTCTTCTAAATTATAAAATAATTTTTACATTTGACCGCAAAGTAAATAAAAATGAAATATTTATTTTAAATATCTAAATTAAATAAATAAAAATTGCTTTTTACGCCTCAGTAAATACAAAAAAATATTACTTTTAAATAAATAGCCATTATTTGTTAAAAGAAAAGGATATATTTTGAATTAAACTTAATTCATTAAAGAATATTAATCTTAAAAAAAAAAACCCAACCCTTTGAGATAGACAGAGTTTAATATCTTTTAAGGACATTCCGAGAAACCTCAAAACTTCATAAAAAGTATTGATTATCTTAAGCAATTGTAGCATTTTTAATGACTTTTTTATTTTAAATTGAATCTAGATATTTATTAGAAATATAACATATTTAAGAGCGGGATTATTAAACCCATTACAGTTAAGTTGATTACTAGCTTCCTGTTTTAATTATGACGTTTCAAATACTTCATTCCAGAGAAATACTACATATTAATACAATATCGCACTAAAAAACCCAATTTTTATTATATTTACAATTTTCTGGTATTATTAAAACTTTAACTGAAACCAAATATAAGATTAAAAATTTTTTCATTTTCCGTCATTAATATTATTCGCGTGTTTGATTTTATTATGATTTTAGTTTATAATAAGTTATTTATTTTAGTTTATTTTTAACTTTCTTAAAATCCTTCTTTAATTCATTTCAAAAATATGTGTGCAGTGGATAACATTTATTTTCCGAAATGAAATTGATCGCATCTATTTCACATTCTTATCCAAGTTTCTAGAGCGATTTTGTCATTGTGCTTTATTTTTATAACTAAAGTAAATTTAAAACAAATCCGTCAATATGTCGCTAAGCCACCATCTTATATTAATTGAATCTAGGAAATTTAAACTTTGTTAAAAAAATTTTTAATAATATAATATTTTGTTCATTTCGTTTATTGCTAACAAAGATACAAATAAATAAGGTTATGGTAAAATACTTATTAAAAGAAAAAAAGAAAAAAAACAACTAAAAACCATTGAAGTGAAAACTATTTTTAATCAGATTTTAATTCATTTTCCTTTAAAAATATTAATTTTTTTAAATTCCTAATTTTAATAAAAATGCTAAAATTAATACGGCCAAAAATTTAGTAATTCATTTCTATTTTTTAAATCAAGTGTGAAATAGTAATTTTAATTACTTAATAATTTTAAAATAAATTTGCTTTATTTAAAATCAATTACAATTTTTCGATAAAATAATTTGTAAAATAGGTCTTTGATTGTAAAACTTGAAACGTTTTCCAAATTCTGATTGTGTAATGTAGTCAATTATAATAATAAGTAGTCAATATTAATAGTAAAAGCTGTCCGATTTCTTGTTTTTATTTTTAATATCGTTTAGAAAACAATTACAACTTAAAAAAATAATTTATAATCTTAAATGAAGATACTTCATAAATATTATTTTTACTTTCTCCGAGTACAGAAAATAACTGTTATGTAAAAATTAAATTTCATTTTTATTAGTATAATTTAAAAAAGATTGAAAAATATAATATTTAATTCAGATGTTAACTGTGGTTTATTATATGAAATCGGCTTGGTTCCGCTGGATCTTTTATCCTCTTAAGTAATTGTACGGTGTAGCTGCAGATGATTTGAACACTTTTATTATTCAATTTTTCCCGCTGATATTGGTTATACTTTTTTATTATTCCAATATTGAATTAGGAAATCGATTTAAAAAAAAAATGAACAGATCGACGACGAAGTACCGTTTTCATAACTGTTCATTTTGCAATCAAATATAAAAAAAGACGCACAAATATTTTTCTCTTTATTACACAAATAATAATTTTGTCATTGCAGGGAAAAGTTTAAGTCGTTACAGATTTAACCGCCTAAATACGCCTGAGTGAACTGCCACGGCTTATAACAGAAAATAAATAAATAGGAAAATATATTTTATTACAACGTAAAAATAAATTTCCTGCATTTGAAATGAAAAGTTTCGTAATTCTTAATACAACGATAATAATGATTCAAATAGCCAACGTTTATTAAATCAAGGAATGTTTTAAAAAAAATAAAACTTCTTTATATAATTTTCCTAAACACAAATTTTTTAATTTATTCTTCAAATAAATAAAAATAACGGTCATTCAGAATTTGCAGAAATTCGAGGAAAATATTTTAAAAAAATTTTCCTTCAAAAGACATTTACATCAAAGGATATATTCAGTCAAATTTAATAAAATTAATTTAACGAAAAGTAAGATTATATTACTTTTAAAATTTGTTTGAAACACGATATTTTTTTAAATGTTTTCACTTTTGCTAAAAAAAATTTAATAGTTTTATATGTGTTTTGGCATTTTTTATTTTCGTTATATTAGGTTAAATAATAAATATACGTTAGTGCAAATATTTTCAATTGTTAAATTTAATTTCTTAAATTATGAGGAAAATATTAAAATTGTCATTAAAATAATGCAGTAACACAATAATAATTTGAAAACTATGAAAACAAATTTAGCTGACAGCAATTAAATTTCGGTTTTGTAAACTCATTGTTGAAATAAAATTTCGAATCTCGTTTCAGAAATTACTTTATTTCTCCAGAAATTACGGAAGGAGAATTCTTAAAAGAAAACAAAAAATTCAATTAGGACTAATAATTATATTTGCAGTCGAATTCACTTCTCCTGATGAGATTCCTTTGAGAGATCGGGTTTCTTCATTAGCAATGAAATACAGGATTGAGTTTGAAGCTCATTAATCATAATTCTTCTATTGTCAAATGAAATCTAATGACATCTGCACGTTCAAATCTATTTTCTTGACAGATACAACATGTCAACAATTCATTAATAAAAAAAAAAAAAAAATAGTGATCGAATTGCAAAATTCGATTTCAATTATTTTTTTCAATGAACAAAAATTTTCAGTTTAGTACAATGAAAATATAATTTACAGGAAATGCTGAATTCAGAAACTTTGAAATCTGTTACTACATATTTTTTATTTTTGTTTTTGTTTTGTATTTTTTGTAGCGGCTTTAGAGTTTTTTTTTTGGTTATTTTTTTATATTTTTTATTTTTTAAATCAGGAATTTTTTTCTTATCTTTTATTTTTCCTTTACCTTAATTCTTAACTTCAATTTTTATTATTAATTCTTATTAATCATTTTTTTATATAAGTTCCTTATCTTTCTCTAAACCTCACGTTTATTACATCTTAATGTGCTTATAATAAAAAAATTTTAACTTCTTAAAATATTTCAGTTCTTCTAAATTCGCAACGAGTTAATACAAAGATATTTATTAATATTATGAATTTATGAGAATTATTAATATTATGAATGTATTTGTAATTTGAATATGCTTATTTCATTGTTATACCATATAACATGCATTGAGTGAAAACTTTTATAGTTAATTTATTATAAATGATTCTTCTTTTTTAGTAGCAATGTTATTAAATATCAAGCGATTTCATTTTATAAGCCGTTTTCTAAAATATATGAGAATTACTTACAGATAAGTAAAATGTATTTTTGCTTAAGATAAGGAGTTAAAATTTTTAAAATTACACGACATTAAAAATTAAAATATACAATTAAACTGAAATAATTAATCAGACTTTATTTTACGTGATCATTTTAAATGATTATTAAACACACTTACTAACAGTAGATTATCTACACATTGTATATTCAGTGATTCAAAATATTCTTTATTATTCTAGAAAACTTTCATAAATTCATTTAAAATATATCAATACACACCGTAAATACAATAAAATGTTTATTCATTATATTTCCTTATCTCTTAGCGAGATAACTATATCAGGTGATAAAGACAGGAATATATTATCCCTGTTGAAAGTGTTGATAACAATAATAAAAATTGTAACCGGTATTTTAAGGTATATTGAACATATTGAAGCAAATGGTGATGAAAATTTTTTTTTGCACCATTTAATAGTTATTACTTAAACTTTAGTTTAAATTCACCTTAAGGAAATTAGAATAGATGTTTAATAACGGCATTGATCCACAATTTAGTTCTAAAATATGATCTAACACAAAAAACTTGTATCATTGTTGCCGTTAGTATCTTAGTGAGTAGTGCAAGAACTTTAAAACGGACTGGAAAATATCTTCATTCTTTGAAATTTAATTTTGGATTGTTTTACTATGAACAATTAAAGAAACGTTTATCAAATTTATCTTCTCAATTGAGAGTCTTTTTGAAAAACTTTTTGCTTCTTTCTTTTATTTTTTCCATGAACACGGGAATCTTTCAAAAAAATATTTTGACCGCTAAAAAATTTTAGAACGGGTCGAATGTTTCCAAATGCAAAGTGTTATAAAATCTTATGGAATCTTCAATAAAATTCTTTATTACATTAAAAAAAATTAAAACTTTACTAATATTATTTACATTATATTATTTTCAATTTTGAAAAAAGCTAGCAATTGTTACTTTTTAAAAGTAAAAGCTAATGTAAAAAAAAAAATACTACAGGCTTGTGAAAAGTAATAACCCTATTAAAAATATATTATCCTATTCAGCTTCCGATACATCGTTTTTGTAGAATTGTTGAGATAACTTTGGTATCGATTTTGTAGAATTTGAAAAAAAAAGCAATTTTTTTGTTTTAAAGTTAAGACTAAATTTAAAAAAAAATACTGTAAGATTGTGAAAAGTAATAACCCTATTAAAAATATATTATTCTATTCAGCTTCGGATTTATCGTTTTTATAGAATTGTTGAGATAGAGGAGTCGATTGAAGAAGACCTACTGAGTTGTCTATCACTTTAGCAATCGATGGGATTGGATAGTTGAGTTCAGTTCTTGTATATCGGTGGCATTCAGTGATTTTTCCTATAGATCGTGGTTATCTATCGGAAGTGAACGTCTTTTGTGGCGCAGTTCTGCTTCCTCTGAAGCCAATGGGTTCCCAGGTGCTGTCAGACATTGGTGTCCAAGGGCAGAGGCAAAACCGGATCTCGGACACCGTGAGAATTACGGAAACCGGCCGAACATTGGACAATGGAATAAAAGAAATAAAGAAGGAAAAGAAATTGAATGTATTTCATTATTTTTTTTTTCCTTTTCAAGCACTGGAAAAGGCTCTAATCGAAATGTAAACAAAATTCTGATTGATATTCGCTTATATGAATTACACGCAATTTCTTTATAATCTAAATATTAAATTATTTAACCTAAAATAATTATGTTCAAATTCTAGGAATATAAAAAGATGATGAAAACGTTCTAATAATTACGAGTATTTAATACCATTATTATAACTACTTGAAGCCAAATATCAATTGTTAAGAAATCCTCAAATTATGAAACTTGAACGGTCCGGACATTTTTTGTGTTTTGGTTGTATTGAAATGTTATGAATGACTTTACTTCATTTCTTTAGTGTAATGTATTTCTAATTCGTGTACATAGAAATAATCATGAATTCTAATTTTATTTAAAGCAAAAATACATAATTTTAGGCTTGGCAATTTATAAAAACGTTAAGCTAATTTTTTATAAAGTGTATTTAAAAGATTCGATTGATAGAATAATGTATCTTTTTCTTTTTTTAACTACTTAAAATTTGTAATTGTCTTTCATATCTTAAGCGTTATTGGCGAAGAATTAATTAAATGTTAAATGTTAAATATTAGGTCTATAGATTTTAATCTCAGAATAATGACAATTAGAATTGGAAATGGATAAGAAAATAAAATGGATAAGAACAAGAAAATGGATTATTGATTATAATGGAAATAAGGTTTTTTTTTAATGCAATTACATTTTTGTTACTGCACTGTTATTATGTATTGTTATAACCTACTGTGACCTTTTTAAAATATTCTTTTTAGATAAAAATATATATATATATTATTTTTAAATGGACAAAGTCTAAATTTAGATGAAAAATTAAATTGAATTCTTTTAATATAATTTTTGATTTGCATTAATTTGCTATTGGGTGCATTAATAAAAAATAAAATATTCTACAAACTTTTACAAAAAACATTAGCAAAAAAAAAAAAAAAAAACTACATTTGGCAGATAAAATTTTTTTTTTTCCTTTAAATACAACTAAATGATAGATAACACTTGTACTTTGCAATAATGGTCTGTAACATTTGGGTATAAATGTTTTGCGGTTTTTTTGGATTCAATTTTTTTCATAAATAATATTTCTTAAAAAAACTTATCTAATTAAAGCTGATATGATGAAATGTATCGGTGCGCACCGACACGGTTGAAATATCGCTATGTATTTCAAACAGAAAAAAAAAAAAAAATACATAACTCCTGTGAAGTGATAAATAAATATTTTTAATGAAAATACTAGGATGTAGTATTCTTATATGTACAACAAAAGCAAGCTATACGGATTGATCAAAACAGTTCCACGTACAATTTAAACAATAACATTTGGCCGAGAGTTGTAGGAGCGTCTTCTTTCTAACTCTTTAACTATTCTTGCATTCAATCCTGATATTCAGCAACAAACTTTCATTTCCGAAATATATTACTGCTCTGCTGCTACTAAAATCACATCCGTGACGTGACCATTTCCCTGTCAATTGAAGATATTTAAGTCTTTAGCGGTGCATAGAAATTACGTATGATCACATACACGAATAGTTAAGTTATAAAATAGAAAAACATTTATATTTTTATGTTTACGACAAAAGCTTAACAAAAAATAGACATTTTATGGTACTTTTACGATGCTTCAATGTCGTTTCCCCAGTAGAAATTGTTTTAAGATATTATTGAACTAACTTTATAAAAATAAAAATATATATTTAAGATTTTTCTAAGATTTGCCAATTTCTATTAGCTTTGGTATATAAACAATTATATTAATTTTTTTTTTATTTATCGATACTTGTAGAGCCATCTACAAAAATTTTTTTAATTATTTTTTACAATGACCGTAAAATTTAAAGACTATAACAAAAAAAAATTACCATATGCTTTCTGTAATAAAACAGATCTTATATAACTTATATATATAAGGAAAATTATACAATTTTAAACCTAAGTTATATAGTTTTTATTCTTCGTTATGGATAATCAATACAATTTCTTAAAACTTCTGTAATAAATGTGATAATTAATTTGATGTGATGAATGAAATATTCGAATTTTATTATTAATGTATTATTATAAGAATTCGTTCTAATAATCAAAGTTAGAAATAAGTTTTATTATTATTATGATTATTAAAAATAAATAATAAATAAAAAGACATCTTGTGCTGCGGCTGTGCAATGAAAATTTCGCGCCAAAAGGAATGTGTCCTTTATAACGACTTGAATATTCTGAATTTATTATAGATAAAATTTTTATTCTTAATTTACATTTTTAAGCATTAAATAATATAAAATAAATTAGTTAAATGTACGAATATTATTTGCATTTAAATTAGATATATTAATTTGGAAGCAATAAGATATTCTAGAAGACTGAACAAATTATTATTATTTTATTTTAAATAATAATATGATTTAGCTCATAATAACTATTTTTCGATTAGTATTGTTAACTGTTATATAAATTTCTCAACAGATTATTCAAAATTTGTAATCATTGAGTAATTAATAAGGGGAAAAAAAAAACAATAAAAGAAATAGAATTTTTTTTTGTCAAACGATTAACATTAATATAAATAAAATTAAGTAAATAAATTAATCATTCTTACATAAAATATTGAAACTTAGTCTACGCTAACTAAATAAGATATATGATAAATAAGTTAAATGATAGTAAGTAAATGAATTAAGAGATGTCGAAATCAACTAATTTTGTTAATTTCATCTTATAATTATTTTATATAATTCGATTCTGTCCTTTCTAATTCCTATATAATTGTATCTATTAACTCTGAATTTTGACATCACACGAGATAACAATATTATTTGCTGATAAATGAATTCGAAACCACTTGAAATTAATTGGAGAGATTTAGAACTTGAGGTTGTTTAAAAGAACTGATACGAAATAGACCCTAGCACATGGAAGACAAGTGATTTTCACCGCAAATGATCCAGTAATAAGTGGATGTTTTTGAGGAAAAAAAAAATCTCATGGAGCATCTTTAGCTAAATTGTTTGCACACTTGGAAATTTATTACAGAAGTCAAGGATAGTTTAATTCATAATATCAGTATTCATAATAAAACAAAAATTTATTCAGCATATAAAAATATATAGTGTAGTTTAATTTTCCAGTATGTTTTTGCTTTTCTTTACGTTTTTTTTTGTGCTCGAAGTTCTGACGGCTGTTGTATTTGTTACAAATATGATGACCATTTACCTTAGATAGCTGAAATTTTTACTTAAGATGTTAAATGCGAATTAAGTAGCAGATAGTTTAAATTGAATAAACTGGTGATATAGTTAAGTGGAGTATGTTTCTGTATGTTTTTGTTTTTTTTCTTTTTAATATATTTAGATCATCTATTTGTAACCAAGCACAATGCTAGCCCAATAATTATTATTATTTAAGAATTATTATTAGAATTATTATTTTTTTTTTAACTATGTATATTTCTTGATTAGTGAGGTAAATAATATTTTTTATTTCTTAATCTCTTGAGGAGGAAGTGAAGATGCTTTGGGTAAATGTATGGGCATTTTCGTTTTTTTCCCCTATCTATCCCTCAATGATCACAACTCGTCACCTCTCTAACCTAGAGAACTGAGATATAAACGGAATCGATTGATCTGTCAATCTGTTTTATTCAATAATAAATGCATTCATTCGATGATGGCATTCATTCTTATTTTTCCCTAAAATTGGGCGATTTTGGAAGGACCCAATGGACGACTCTTTTCTCCAAGTGAATAAAATTAATTACATGTGTTTACAGTTTAAGTGTTTGATAGAAAATAAAAAGAAAGGGAAAAAAATAAGTAAATTGTTAAAATTCTTTAATAAAATAAATTAGACTAATAATATTTACTAAAATAATTTAACATTTTACTAAAACACGATAATTTTTTGTTTTTTATCATTCTGTTTTACAAATTCAATCTCGAACATTCTCGCCAGCTGTTGCATCTTTTTATCATTGCTAAATTGTAATTCTACAATATTGTTATTATTTATTATATAAATATACGTTAGCTTTTACCTGTTCTACGCTATACGTGTAACCTTATATCGTATCATTCAATAAATTAGTATGCGTTACATATTATTATAATACAATGTAATATGCAAATATATACTATTACTTTAATTACTGTAACAATTATACTGTTATATAATAACAATTATTGTTCATATAATATATACAACAGCATGTATTATACTATTGTAGTAATTAAATATTTGAAGAAACCCATCGTTTAGTAGATTAGGATGCAGTATTTAATCTATAGGTATACGTAATAATTGTATGTAATTACTATTAACGCAGTATGTACTTGAGACGCTACATATTGGCTTTAGATGTTTAAGATAATTTTTTTATGAATACAAAGTTTAAATTTCGGTTTTATAAATTGAATTTCAAATGCGCTTGTTATAAATTTCAACTTTTTATGAACAAAACTCACGTATATGAATTTAACTATAAGTTAGATGCCATTCTTAAATGTCTGATAATTTGTTGATGCGGAATGGAGATGAAAATGCAATTTCAAAAAAAGAAGAAAAAGAAATTAAAAATTTCGAATAAATTCTTTCTCTTTTATTTTGCTTTTCAATGAATGATATTAAAATACAAGTAATAAATGTGTAGGTTACTGAAAAGCAGTGGTGCGCAAAGCTCGATCTGTTGTCAAATGAGGCAAGAAGTATTACAATAATTTAGCATTTCGTAGTATTTTATTAATGAAACGACAAAATAGTTTAAAGGACAAAACCTTACCGAAACCAACCAAACGATAAAAAATGTTTTAGATTGTAACGCAACATTATCTACACTTATGATTGTTTAGTTCTTTTCAATAGAGTATCTTTTTCAAATTTAGGTAGTATCTCAGTGGCCTTGGTTACTACAGGTACGTGACACTGTTTCAATGTACCAAAGCACAAGGTTTCATTCTAAGAAACCTTAACACTGAGTGCTTTTCCCTTTCTCCTGTTTCTTAAGAACTGAATGGAATTTTATTATAGAGATACGTTGTAATACTTGGATACCAATGGCTTTTATTATTCCTTGAGTTTCGCTGTTTGCATTCGCTTTCTTCTTGGAAGGAATGCATTTGCTCATCCGTACAGCAAGTACTGAAAGAGAGGTTTTCAGCAAGTGGTTTTTCTCTCTTTTTTTTTTTTTTTTCCTTCTTTTTTTTTTCCTCCCTTCTTTTGTCTTTGGTGGACTTCTCCCTCTTCGGCAACGCCATGTTTTCTCATTGAGGGTATATATGAATCCTCCGTTCGCTGTGACGGTATAAATGTCTAATGATAGTACAGGGTTCTTCGCTTCGAGGCTAATGATAGGCTGCTGCCTCGGAAAGGATTGCAGACCCCAGACATTGGGCCCGGCGAGAATTTGCCTTTATCAACGAGGCACCGAGTTGCCGGCGGCAAATCACCACAGAACAATGACAGTAAGAAAGCGGCCGACACACCAGTGATGTGTTTACTTACGGTTGCAATATGGTGTTTACTGCAGAACAAAGATACCATAGCAGACATCATCACCACAAGACAATGGGTCGCACCATCAACTTATCAATATTCTTGGCTACAAGAATAGAGAAATACAATTCCCCTCCCCCCTTCCAAAAAAGAAAAAGTATATCTCAATGATTTCAACACTGTGATTTCCAATTCGAAAATGAGCTAATAAGAAAAGCATTAGTTCTTGGAGTTTGGTTTCGCAACTTTAGTTTCTTGAATTGCTGAACTCTTATAGACTTAGAAATACTTAAGAATATATATTAAGGAGTTTCGCTACACAGATCAACGGTGTGTATTACGAAAGCAACCTTGACATTATTTCAAATACGCTTTTCTTTTGATTGACATAAAAATCGAACTTCCAGTCATATTTCCAAACGTCTTTACACAACCTACATTTTTTATGACCTGAGTTTCTTTGTATGTTCTTCCTGCTTTAATGCTATGGTTTTACTTTGATATCCAATCAACACGGAAATTTATCGAAAAAAGACAGTGATAAAATTTAAAACCTGACACCAAAATAAATATTAAAAAAAAGAAGTACCCTTCAGTACTTTCTTCGTCAAGTCGTTGGCATCAAGAGATATCTTACTACAATACAATAATAGTAAATTACAAATCTCTTCTGTGGATTGATCTGATCAATAATTAACTAATTCTAATTCGACTCTTAATCATAGTTATTTCATTTAATAGTTTATGCCTAACGTTAATAAAGGAAGGCGTCTATCGTTGATACGAGATTGTAATACTTACCATAATTAATAGGTATCATTAAGTAAATTAATAGCTAGGCTGCTGTTAGTTCTATAAAGGCTACTTGAAGATTATTTATCTAACAACCGAAGGATACTCACTCCATCGAAATATCTTTTCAAGAATTTTACAGAAATATATCGATATATTCGCACTCAATCTAATAATATTTTAAAATACCACAGTTGGATAGTTAAAAGAAGAATATATTCTGAAACGTAATTTATTAGGAATATTACGTTCTTTTTTAATATAAAGATTAACCTGAATTTTTTATAAATATATCTAAATATATATTATCTATATTTATGAAGTAAACGTATGAAGTCTCATATGAAACTTGAATAATAACGAAAGAAGAAGAATAAAAGAATATGGAAGGTTCAACTACAAGGAGTAATATGTCTGAATTACAATTATTTCCTTGTTTGGGTTTCTGACTGCGTTAATTAATTTGAGACTATTTACTTCTTGTTCGAGTCCTTGCTTCTTAGATGTCCTATAATGACTTTTCCTATATTTTTGATTGAATATCACAGCTATCTAGATTATATTTTTTAATTTTTCATTTTGCTGGTATTCAATAACTACAATTTTCTCCTCTCCTTGTACTCTGAAAATCTGAAGGAGATCATCTTTAGCGGTTATGTTAAATTCTCCTTTAAATCAGTGCCTGACTTGTGCTTTAAGTCCTCTTGAGTCAAGGCTACCCAACTTGACATATCCCGACACAATTCAAGGAAATGACAATTTCTAGTAGTTGTAAACACAGCATTCTGATTTACCACCAATAAAATTAAATTCTCTTAAATTACCACCAATCAATTATATTCTTTTACGTTTTTACGTTCCTTCTTATCATCATTTCATTTTTCTTCTATTTCTATTTCTATTTCATTTATTTATTTCCTTTTCTTCCGTTTTCAATTGATCAAAGAAGACATCTTGTTTTTGAAAGTTTCTTCATCATAAAAACATGGCTCCTCATTCAAATAAACAATAAAACAAAAGTAACCTCTTGTTTTGTGTAAGAAGCCGTTATCAAACATATGTTTCAGTGAAACTTTTCATCAATGATGAACGTAATAAATTAACTCGAGAGGAGGGAGGAATTAATGATGAAAAGGATTGTTACCATCAATCTCCATTACCCATCACTGAGATGAAGTAGCCTAATAGCGTAGTCCATTTGAGAGTGGGGAAGGTACATCTCTAATATTTAAGAGGAAAAATAAGAAATAATACGTTTTATTTCGAATATTTTTTAATAAAAAGCTAAATAGCTAAACATCATGATTTCCGTAGCAGAATCTGAAACACTGTCATCGGCTTTTACAATGTGTGTATTTATATTGTCTACTCTTGGCTGTGTATATCTTTTATTCGTGGTTAACGGCCTTGCAATACTGTAGCGCATCTGCTTCTGATTGCCTTTAATCCTGCGACCCCTGGTGGGGAGGTCTGGCAGCTGGCACTCCAATAATCACAGTCCTATTTGGCTGTGGACAGAACTTCATAACTCTCGACGCTGTGACAGGCCGTCCGTTGAGGCATCAGGACACGGCGCTCAATGAAATAATTGCTGTCGTATCCGGGATATCTTGGTAATGACATCTCAGATCCGAAAAGAAAGAAAGAAAAAAGGATCTGTGGATTACATTAGAAATGAAAACAGCCCCCAAAATAGAGTGAACGTCAAAGATGATGGTTATTGAATGATTTACAACATGGGATTAATAAAAGTCAGTGATAAAAGCAGAAATTAAAATCAGAATAAAAAATAAGCCTTAGAATTTTATGATCAAAACAAAACTATTTCAGTTATATTGGTATCAAAGTAAAAGTGTCCTTTCAAACCTTTTTTTTCAATCTTTCAGTTTTTAAAAGCATTTTTTTATACTTTCATTCAATCTTCTCTCCCGTTGTTCATTTGTCTTTGTATACAGCGCCCTCTCATGACGATTTGTATAAATAACTAGCTACAAATGAAAATCATTGTTGTTTTTTTTTAATATGTAGCAAATTGCGACAATGAAGGAAAAATTATCTGAATCCGAAATTTAATCAGCATAAATTAGAAGCTCTATATTATACATTTACTTTGCTTGTTTCCATAAATCCATCTGCCTATAAATCTCGTATGAGAGTTATGCATGTTTCTACTATAATTATCGTCTGTATTTTACTGCAAAAGCGATGAAGTGATTAGGCCTAAAGTTCAATTACGATTCCTTTACAATGGATTTGATCAAACCCTGACAACTGCTCTTCGCGCATTAATAATCAATAATTTGAATTCGATATTGATTTCGAGATACTAAGGAACTACTTATTGATAGTTTATCATCGTATTTCCAGATACAAATCAGGCTTTATCGCTTATTTAGAGCATGAAGTTTATCATTATATTTTCATCTAATGCTACAATGTTTATCCAGTTAAAGTCTAACAGATGGATTTTGACGATCTCGTATTTTCGTGATTTCACGTAATTTTACGCGAGAATAGCCTCTATCCATGTCTTCTCACAAAATATTGAAATATTTAAATGAATTATAATACGGGGAAATGCATGAGACTTTTACTACATTTTAATATAGTTTTCATAAATTGAAAACAGTCAAAAACAAATTTAATAAATTCATTAGGTAGCAATTTCTTAGTGCCAGATATTGAAAAAACGAAATTTCTTTGAGACCTGCTGAAGAGGCTAATGGCCAAATCTCGTGTTTTCCGTAATTCTCATGCAAACGTGATCATCAACATCCATCTGTTAGACAGCATGTTACTTTCTTAATGGCAGGCACCAATTTTTAAGTCTTTTATTTCAAAATAAGAAATAACTTTACTTTGACATTGATTTTGGACATCTGTTTTAAGTATGTCGAACTCATCAGCTACGAACATTTTATATCATCTTTATCAGTGGCGCAACCAGGATTACGGCTTCGGTGGGAGGGGGTTAAGTATGTTGTAAAAAGTCCATTCAGATGTATGCCTATTTAAAAATAAATTGTTTCAAAAATTATCTTTCCAAAATAATAAGATATGGACATGTCAGTGCTTTATTTCGCTCTGAAGCCGAAACCACAAATGTAAAAAAAATATACAAATATACCAGGAAGTGAAAAACCATGAAAACCATGAAAAGCACGGCACAAAATTAAGATTCAAAAGGAATAGACTAGTGTACTGTAACTGTATAAAAGCTTGATAGGAAGAAACTGAAATATAGTATCACTTCTCCAGTCCTACACGTTAACCCTTTTTAAACTAAGTATTATTGTAATACAATTCTTCTTAAGCCAGCTACAGGCTGCCGGAAGTTTTTTGTAATTTTTTTTTTTTTTTTAAGCGTTTACGTTTCCCTTTTTTTCTGTCTTTTCATTGACAGGCCGTTCTGTTTTCTACTTACGAATTACGTGCGTAATCTCTACCCAGCTGATGAAAGATAATAATGATGAAACAGAGCTGTCCATGAATCCCTTTAGAATATAGATTCAAATTTCTTTCTTGTTCACTATTTCTTTTTTATTACTGGTACGTTCAACTTCCCAAATTACCAGTAATTATCTTTGGAGTGTCTGCAGAATATATTAATATTTTCTGTAATGTTCAATACAATTTTTTAAGATAGACTTCAAAATGGAAATTTTTTCACTGTTGACAACAAATCCTGTAGTTCTTTTTTGATCAACCTTTCGATAATTTTGGAAGAGCTAAGTTTGAAGTTAAATGCTTTATATCATAAATAAAACGTTTTGGGAAAGAGTGACGTCACTGTAGTGTTTCTCAGAACCTAGACCATAGAAGGTTAAAAAAAAATGATATTAAATATTATAAAATTCTTAACATTTTATTATTATTAGAAATAGTCCTTATTTGCATCAACTCACAGCAATCCCCAGACGGAACAACCGTTTCCGAATATAATTAACTTTACATTTGAGTATTTCATCACTCTTTGTCTAATAACAGCATCTCATTGAACAACGTATGCAAAGGATATCTAAATATATACATTAAATGTAAAGATAATGTCATTTCTGTGAGATGAATACCTTCTCACTAATACTTGGTATTCATTCATTGGTTAAAATAAATTACAGGAGGAATAAAATAAAGGAGAATTATATTAGGAGATATATGTTAATACATACATATTTAGTTGTAAGTTCAGTATGAAATTACTTTTATGCTGTGAGGTATTAATTTTACTGAAACTTTAGTGCAAGATAGTGATAATAATTTTTATCATTACTGAATATCTGAACTACATATTTACGAGACACATATATAATATACTTAATTCATATTGAATACTGAACTCGTTAATTCTTACTACAGAACGTCACACAGTTGTTCATTACGTTCACGTAATTAATCTAATCTAATTACTATATTTCGTCCTTTTTCTTTCTTCTTTTCGTTACAGTAACACTGCGTTTCAGAAAATGCATCGCTATATATAAAAGTTCGTAAAGAGAACGAGAAGCCCTCTCCCCGTTTAATTTAATATTTACTTTTATTGCCAATTATCAAGAAAAATTCAAGAATTAGGAACGCTATTTCTAAGAATTACAAAATCACTACTGGTTTCTGAGACCTTTTACAGATGCTGATCAGTTGCTTTCTTTATAAACCAATCATGTTGTTTCTTCAGTGACCAATCAGAACATGTATATAATTGTTACTTATATATGAGATTAACATTGGAAATAAATAAACACACAAGAGTTTTAAATAAAAGTATAAATTTATTTAAAAATTATACATTACAAAAATAACTTTGGAAGCTTTCGGATGCTATTCTTGTACTGTATAATTTTTAAATATATTTATACTTTTAATAAACCTCATTTATATTAACACATGTAAAAAGACTCTTAATGTATGAGATTAAGGACTTCTTTTTGGAAAAAATAGGTAAATAAGAAAATTCATATAGAAATTCATTTCGAATTGTTCCCTTGTGTTCTAAATCGTAATAAATAAATAAATAAATAAATGTGTATTAAAATAAATAGAAATAAAAAGAAGGAAGTATTCCCGAACTTACTTGTGTTTTCTTTTATTATAATAAATAACAATGACTATAGGGAAACTATCTATTATTAAGATGTTGTTGTTACTTCAATAAGCACTGCCTCAATGTGCGACCGTGGCTATACTGCGCCAGGAACAAGTCAATTAGAAAGTAAAACCAATCGATGGAGCATTGTCAGGATTCGGAAGAAAAAGGGAGAAGAGAATGAAGTTGTATACAATACAAAGATAGTTTTTCTATTTTTTTTATTCAAAATGAAAACATATTTCTAACGATATATATATATATATATATATTAAAAGCAATCTCCAGATTAATAAGGAAAAGACGCTATTATTTGTCAGCGATTCCGTATCCTCAATTACCTTTATTTAAAAACACTCCATTTCTATTCGTATATAATAATTTCCTAATTACTTTAAAGTTATCATTACTTCCAAAACAATGAATAAGATGGGGGAGAAATTGAATACAGTAGAAATTGAGTTTGATTACAATAATACATCAATTAAGTATAAAGCACTCAAATCCTAAGGCTACTAAAAACTATAATATCAACTTTTCAGATTAATTATTTGCCAAAAACATTTTTAAATTAAATAAAAAAGCCAACGCAGAGATTAACTGGCCGTAACATGTCGTTCCTTTTCAATGTGTTAAATGTTTTTTTACTCCTTATTTGTGTATTGGATTTTGTATTTAATTTAAAAAAAAAGTTTCAAAACAGAAAAAATTTCAAAATTGAATTAGAAGAAAATGCTAAATAAAAATAATTAAAAAAAATAAAATAAATAAAATCAGGGATTAAGTTTTATTTTTCAGTTTGTTCATTTGTTTTTTTCTTTATTTAAAAAAAAAAATTATATCTAATGATTATTAAGTCATTTTATGTTTTCATTTTTTTTATAAATAAAAAAAAATAATTGAAATTGAACCTTAATTGATGTATTATTGTTATAAAACTCAATTTCTAAATTAATTATATTATCAATATCTTTTTTTTTTCATCTCATCGTTTAACTGTATTCAATTATTGTCATCATTTTTTTCCCAATCTTATTAATTTTTTGGAAGTAATGACTACTTTATAATAATTAGGAAATTATTGTTATAGGACTAGAAAACGAATTTTGAGCGAAATTCAAACAAATTGAGAACAGTATTATTATTATTAATCTAATTCCAGCTGTCTTGAACTCATTTCGTAAATAGCGGTGGGGGTAGAATTAAATTTTTTTTGGTCTTCTTGTCTCCCCTACTGGTAATTTTTTTTCCTTGGTCTACCGTCACACGGCAAAGAAAAAAAAAAGGAACGGGAGAAAGAGAGGGAGACAGAAAAAAGAAATTGAGAAGGAGAGAATCTATTTAGAACGAAATGAAAATCATTCGACTGTCCGTAGCGCAAAAAAAAAAAAAAAAAAAAAAGAAAATCCAGGTACCGTTTACTTTTTTTTTTAAATTTATTTGGTACATTTATAGTTGGCCAATTTGAACAATGATTCATTAAGAACACAGTAACTTTTTTTTATAAATTGTAAATTTCATCTTTTCAGTCTTACTATTTCTAAAACGCACCTATCATTAAGTTCATCCAATATTTTTATAGGAACGGAATAGCTACCATTGTTTGAAGTATGTAAATTTCATTACTTTTGATAAATTAACGAATTTATGTCAAGATGAACGCAATGACTAAAAAAATAAAAATAAATAAATAAATAAAATAAAACATTAAGGTATCTAAATCAAATTTCACCTTAAAGATAATACGTTTCAGACTTGTTAAAATAAAATTTTCTTCAGAATGTAAAATTTTATTAAAATTTAGAATTTTATTAAAATTCGGTGAATAACTTAAGAGTAACCTCTTTGTTAGGGTTGACCATTATTGATGTAGAGTTTTGGAAATAAAAGATAAGGTTATCTTGCAGTGGCAGATTAAGACTACTGTACCAGTTTACTGTTTACTGTTTACTGTTGTGTAAAGCTACTCTATGACGGACGGACGTATCTAGGAAAATATACTATTACGAATACGTAAGCTACTTATACTCTCGTACTGGTTTTTAAGATAGCGAATCAGAAAGACAAACATATAAACAAAACAAAAAACGAAAAAAAATCTGTAAAAACTGTAAAGTCAGATTAATAATGAGATGTTTATGTTCTTCTTTTTCAAGTCCTTTAAGAAAGCATTAAGATGCTACTAAATTCTTTCAGATTTTTGAGAATATTTTAAAAAGATGTTTTCTAAAAAGAGAATTTGCTTAGTACATTGTAAAATAAGCTTCTTATGTTGATCTATGACAGCTGCTTTTTTATTGCAATTTCTGCAATTTCCTACATTGGGTAATGAAGAGATCAAGTGAAAACAACACCAGCTGTTATCACAACTGAGAGATTGAGTTTGTGGCAATATCTAATTACTGTTCTTCTTCAGAAAATTAGAAGTTATTCACCGTCTCATTAGAAGACCTATTAAGATTTCCTATAAAAGCACTTTTGAGGAGAGGAAGATCGTTCTAATATTAAGCAAATATGCTGTTTAATATGGTAAAATTCATAATAGCAATTTGGAGGAAAAACAGAATTATATGTAAACTTAATAGACATTTTATGTATTTTTAATATTTACTGATTTTAATTTATTTTGAGCATCACATTATGTCACACCTCATGAAAAATCATCCATTATCTTCTGATTGTTACCTAGAAAAAAAAGGCAGAGTAACTTTGAGTTCTTTAAAATGGGTCAACGAATTTTAGAAGCTTCCTGTTAAATCAAGTTTCATAAAAATTAAATCAAGTTTCATAAAAATCAGATTTGAAGTTCAGTTACTCATAGAACCTTAAAGAAAAGCAAGAAATAGGGACCAAACACTAATGTAGGAGTATCAGGCGAAATTTTCTAAACGACATGCTCTTAAGTTTTCTTATAATTATTTCTAAGTTATATTGTTTTATCATATTAGATAATTTTTGTATCTTAACTTTTTTTTTTTTTTTTTACATTGATGAAAATAACAAGGTAATTAGTAAACAAAAGCGATTAGTAAACACAATGCTTTGCAATGGCTTCTGATACGTTTAAGAAACTATGATTGATATTGCTTTAATTTCCTTATTTTTATAAATGTGATTGTTGCGAATGCAAAAGGCGCAATTGTTGCGATTGTTGTGATTGTTGCTGAGCTGTATTATACATGGGATTGTTGCGAATGCAAAAGCCGCAATTGTTGGAAACCTTTAGTGAAGACCTTATTACAGATCACGTTGGAATCCCATTCATCCTAAGTAGACCTAGTAAATATAATAATGTAATATATATTAAGAGTTTTTTTTTTTTTTTTTTGCTTAGCTCTAATTTGTTTTTCGAAGAGAAATTTTCAAAATCCCTGTTTTGTCTGATGTTAATGTATTATTTATTTTTTTGTGAAATAAATATTTTAGTCTTAGGAAATTATAAAGTTTTGTTTTTATTCAAATTTCAAAAAAATTCTATTTTATTAATAAAACTGATAATTTTTGAGCACATTGTTACAATAGACTTCCGCTTTTTCAGCTTTCCACATTACTATTCTCTTCTATTTCAAGATTTTACAGGAAATTTAGAACTTTGTATTTACTTAGAAATAAAATATCGAAATTATTTTCTGGATAAAAAGAAAGAGAATTTAAATTAATGACTTTATTTGTAGTTTCAATTCTTTTTTCTTTTTTTTTTTTTTTGTTAAAATTTCATAATTTTTTCTTCTCTTTATCTAATAAACAAACAATTCTTCAATAAAAACCTGCATCTTCATTCACAATATTTCGTTCAGCCGATTGGTGAACTTCTTCAGACATTAAGCGGAAGCAATGATGTTCTTTTATTCTATCCTCCATTACACAGAATTCGTTAAAACTTACAAAATTCAAATATACAAATAAAAACATGCAACTATTGATTAATAATTAAACTATTATCATGTTATTGTTGAAGTTTTCCCATCAATAAAATTTATCTTAGTTGTCTAATTGCAATAAAGGAATAGGAATTAGTGGTTATACTACAGATTGTTTCAAGAAGTTGTTAATTACACATTCTTCTATTATAAACCTTGCTTTAATTAATGACCATACCCCTGATCCAATAGTGGAAATATTGTTTCAAATAAAGGATGTTAAACAGTAATCTGTCCACTCCAATATATCTCTTCCATTATTCTTGTAGACCGGTTGTGTTCTTGCAATCTGTCTTTCATGGTTCTACTTGTATTTCCAACATAGATCTTATCACAATCCTGCATTTCAACTTATATCCTACATCACAGGCTACTAGCGGCTTACGAATAAAGATGTAAGTTTTTATGAAAGAAATATTTGTTTATTAAACTGAATTTCAAGTAATTTATTTTCTCTTTATCTAACTTTTCTATGTAGAAATCTTGTATTTGACGTGTTTTGGTATGAGTAACACGAAAAGTAATTTTGTCAAAATGCATTTTCGACATTCTTATTAATTGTAACATACTTTTTCGATTAGTTCTGATTAGTCCTCATTCTTCGAGATTATTCTGGTCTGAAAGCATTACGATACATATGCACATCTGAAACTTCTACCAAACCCAATTTCAGGAGAATGTACTCGTCTGAAGTTTATAGAATGCAAGTCAACAGTATTATAAATCGCCCTTATTTTTCGCGAACCAAAGGGTTAGAAGTTGTCCTGTAAGGAAATACTGTAACTGAGAAAGTGCGAATTGAAAACGTAAATCAAAGTTTGGGAATTGACAACGCCTTAAGATGTCTTTGGGATTTCCATTGAGTCTTTTCGCTTTTACGTTAAGTAACAATGCATCAGAAAGAATAAACAATGCTGAGTAGCAATTTAAATAAATTAAAAGCAAAAAGTTACACACAGTAATACATAGCAGCTGCTTGAATGGTGAACTACTGAAGAAGTGACCACAAGATCATTTGTAATTGGTATCAAATTCGAAACCGAACCAACAACTTCCTATATAGATGACTCCGGAAGTCACCAAAATGAGAAGTTTCTTTTTGTGGCAACAGTCTCATTGGTCTTCGTACCATAACCTTTTGGATATGAATCATTGGAGCCATTATCTCTTTTATCATACGAACCCTTCATAGTCTTATATACCAATGTTATGTTAAAAATGGAAAAAGAAAAAATTTTGGAAATTTGATCGTAATAAAGTTCAAGATTACTTAAACTGCAATTCCAAACTAGTCATTTTAAGATAAAAATGAAGGTTGGGAATGTGTTTCCTGGACAACTACCGACACGATCGATTTGAAATGTGGATATGCTTTAGTTTAGAGTGTCTACAATACAGTGAATATATTTCTTATTCGACCGTATCTATAACAGTTTGAGGCACAACCTTAAATCTATAACCTTAAATTCTATAGTAAATTAGTACTGACACATGACTGTTTTCGGATATACAGAAATAAGTACCTCATTCCTACGGCATTTGGGCTTCTCAACACGATAGTGAAGTCCCTTTGCCGATCCGACCTTCCGTTCGGGAGTTGTTACGGTGGACAGACATGGACGAACGGACAGAACAAAAGCAAGAACACCCATATGGATCGTTAAAATAAAGTCTTATTAGTAAAACAAATCATGTTGGGCTGTGCAGAGCATTTTTATTTTCTTCGTTACAGTTTCTAACAAATTATCGATGTCCTTCATCTCAGATCTGCAAGAGATCTGCATCTGAGCAAGTTTATCAGAAATGATTTGATGTCACTTTGTGTTCATGCTATGGTACTGTATATAACTTACAAGTGATTGAAACATAAATAAATAGGATTAATTACGTAAATAAATAAGTTTTTGCTCAAACACAGGAAGTTAATTATCTTTTGTTAGAATGTTTCATTTTGAAATTATAATTAAGAGATAACCTATAGTTAACCTATAGTTAAAAACTATTAACCTATAGTCTACCTAAGCAGTCAGTGAGTTAATATTGTAACAGTTTATATGTAAGTATTTTTAGAAATTATTTATTTATATTTTTGTAGAAATTATTTATCTGTATTTTATTCATTTTAATCTTTACCGTTATTTATTTTAAATCATTCGTTTTCTATTTTCTAATTATTGCTGTGCTGTTTATTTTTAAATTCTTTTCCATTACAGCCGTTAAATCAGTTAATTAACTTAAGTTCGTTATGTTTTTATCCAATCATTTTGTATATTGTAATCACTAAGTCAATCAAATCACACTATGTAAATACTGTAAAAACCAACGTTTTTCATTTAATAAATTAATTCAGTTCAGTTCCAGGACTTGACTCGTTGTCTTTAAGATTCCAAAGACTCTTCCACAAACACCATTACAATATTACTTCATTTTCAAATCACATTTTCAATGTTTTTGATGCGATATTCTTATTTTCTACCTGAAAATTTAAAATATTAACAAACTTTCCCGTATGATTTCAAATGGGAGGAAAGATCAGTTAATGTTAGCTTTATTTTAATTTTCAAATACGCAGAACTTTATATATTATTATGATTTTAAAAAAGAATTGATAACGCAACATTTCAGGAAACAGATATGTAAATTTTTTCAGGACTTTCTTATCACACCACAATTAGATATTCATAAATTTTATCCAATACTAATTATACCTAGAGGCCATGATGCACCTTTTCAACATATATTAACAATTAAAATTAAAACAACGCGACGTTTCAAAGTTCTAGTTTCCGAACTTTTTCTTCAGGCAAATAGCAAAAATGAATTACAAAGTGTTTAACTGAAATAGCTTATCTTTCTAATAGGAGTGATAAATGCTTTTTTGTTATTTATTTTATCTATTTTTAGTTGTACGGTATGTGTATTAGTCGGAGTGGCTTTCTTAACTTTATTAGAACGAGTAGCTCTAGAATATATTCAAATTCGTAAGAGACCCAATGTATTGAAAGATTTTTGGCCTTTGTCAGATGCTATTAAACTTTTTACTAAAGAAATTACAGTGCCGTCTCCAACATTTTGTAATTCATTTTTGTTATTTGTCTGAAGAAAAAGTTCGAAAACTGGAACTTTGAAACGTCGCATTATTTTAATTGTAATTGTTAATATATGTGTAAAAGGTGCATTATGGTGTCTATGTTTAATTAGTTGTTACCTGAACGTTAAAGCAGTTTAATTAATTCACCCAGTACTATTTTGTTTCTACAATTTCTTTCTGCCAATTTGAAAATAGAGTTGTTGTTTTATAGAGGTACTGAAAGTGAAAACATTTTTAATCTCTTTTCTACTTATTGTCATTTTTGTAAATAAACATCATCTTCACCAACAATATATTATAAAATATATTTATTCAACAAATTTTCGGAAAGTCTTATCTTTTTTCCTTTTTCAAGTTTATCTAAACAATGAAATAGTCTCAGAGATGTCATATATCATATACACACTCCTGGACATAATGAATAAGGAATTGTTATTTTTAACTATTAACATTATTATTTCTGACAATCATTTATCCATGAATAGCAACTGTTATTGCTTCTAACCCTTCCTATATTTGTTTAAATTCTTCAAATTTTACCAACCTTTTATTATTTACACAAATGAGAATAAGGGATGAGAATAAATGAGAATAAATAAACAAGTTAGAGTAAGTGATTGCCAGAAATAATATTGTTAATAATGAGTACGGAATTATTGTTTTTAACTGCGTCCAGGAGAGTGTATATGTTATGTGACATCTCTGTAACTATTTCATTGTTTAGTAAAACTTG
>JAFIDM010008419.1:35831790-35919646 GCA_023159025.1 Thereuonema tuberculata | reverse complement strand
TCCCACACACAACAAACCGATCGCCAAGTGTCTTGTAATTGGCAGACGAGGCTTTCGCCTGCAGCGCTGGCTTTCAATAATTCAGTGTGGCTCAACAGAAGCGTTCGGGTCTGTGTTCAAATCTTCTTGCGAAACATCAGAAACAACGATATGCCTCGTAAAATACTGTCCTCGAATCGACTTGGGCGCGAAATTACAGGTAATTTCCGATAGCGAGACACCTACAAAACACAAAAGCTCCAGTTGAGATATTGGGACAAGACCAGTTAAAAACGCGAGAGATGGAAATCGAACTACATTTCTCAATTGGTCAAAAACCAGTTGTAAACAAAACTAAAAGACAATGAGAATTTGAAAGGACATAAATAAAGACACAAATTGCAAACAGCGATTTTAAAAAAAAAGAAAAAAAGCAATATATTTTCTGGTGTGTGGGCGTCAATTGAGGAAATTGACGCCAAAATCTAAATTATGAAGCTCTGGTAATTGGAGTGGAAATTACTCCTCTTGTATCTCAGTAATTTACATTAGAGATCAGTAAAACTACATCACATTAAGATTCTGCTACATTAACAGCATAAAATAAAATACATATATTGTGATCGTAGGAATGGGATTATAACTCAACTCAACATGTCGTTTTCTTTTTTAAACATTGATTTTCAGTTTATCTTTTATTTTCTTTCTGTTTAGAGAATTTCAATCATTGAAGGTAAAATAAAAATTATATTCTATTTCCTTTAAGTATTTAAATAATATTAAATAAATGAAGCAGCTTTTAGTCTTCTGATAAAGATCAGCAGACTTGTATTTCCGTTATGTCTGTCACGACGGTTAGAATTGTTAAAATCTCATTAAATTATCATTAAGCACAACAATCGCAACAATCCAACAATCGCAACAATCCCAACAATCGCAACAATCCAACAATCGCAACAATCCAACAATCGCAACAATCCAACAATCGCAACAATCCCAACAATCGCAACAATCCAACAATCGCAACAATCGCAACATTCGCAACAATCCAACAATCGCAACAATCGCAACATTCGCAACAATCACATTTATAATGCAGCTCTACAACAATCGCAACAATCACAGTAAATGCAACAATTGCGCATTTTGCATTCGTAACAATCACATTTATAATAACAAGGAATTTAAAGCAATATCAATGATATTTTCTTATCAGAAGACGTTGCGAAGCATTGTGATTGGTTTTCTAATCGCTTTCCCTCCCTTGTTTATTCCTGTGCTCACAATGCATAGCTCCAAGGATAACCTCTTAGCATTTAGGATAGGACGCACCACAACAGATAATGTGTCATGCAGGTCTGAAAGTATTTCTCTGTACTCTTCAAGCAATGAGAAAATTCCACCTCTTTTTCGCCAATCTTACGGTATTGCTTATTTGTGATTCCTTTTCAAACAGCATTAACGTTTTCTTCCATTAGATAGCCACAAGAACGAATGGCGCAAGTCCTAACATTGTTATAAAACAAGGTAGCGATAGCGATTGGTAAACCAATCACAATGCTTCGCAACGGCTTCTAATAC
The DNA here is from genome assembly GCA_023159025.1 of Thereuonema tuberculata. NCBI lineage: Eukaryota > Metazoa > Arthropoda > Chilopoda > Scutigeromorpha > Scutigeridae > Thereuonema > Thereuonema tuberculata. The sequence goes on along the minus strand of JAFIDM010008419.1, from coordinate 35,918,086 downwards.
GTGAATGAAGAAAATTATCCAAAAGTTAATATAAAACTTATAAATAAGTGGAGTGAAAAGTCGGTTGCGTGCAAATTAAAATATATTTTAACAAAGACATTTTAACATCTTCGACTAAATTAGAACCACTTCTACAAGAATTTAATCTCAAGCTCGTCTCACTTCCAAGACGCACCACCAGGTTCCATACCGTGTCCCGACGCAGTCTATTCTAACGTAAAGGTGACTCAATCTAAATTCACTATTTATATGGAATAATCGTCATTGTTAGCTCAAACCTTGTTAATAGACAATTCAATAACTTTTGAATAATTTTCTTCATTCACGTATCAGAAGCCATTGCGAAGCATTGTGATTGGGTTACTAATCGCTATCGCTACCTTAAAGCTCGATCAAAGAAGAAGAAACAAAATATCGATGTATTAGGACCAAAAATGCACATATTATAATTTCGTGACTATATTGCTATATTTCCCTCTGCTTAAAATAATTATGCAGGTGTACTATTTACACAACTAGATTAAGTACGTGTTAGTGCAGGTACAACATGCCACCGTCGCGTCGGATGGCACTAGCAGACAACAGCTGAGTTTTGTATGGGAATGACTCACACCACTGTTTTTGGGATGAGCGATTTACATTCTAAGCACATTTTCGTGCGGTTCTCAACGTTCGAGGTCACGCACTTCCCTTGTAAGTATTGACTACCTTATCTAATATCACAATTTGCTACACGTTATAATATCCTAAGCTTAAAAATACTTCAATACCATTAATGCCTAAAAGTATCAATTAAATTATTTAACATATAAGATCGACATCCAAGCGCCTTTACCCACTCGGCTACTGGATCCATCTAGAAGTATCTGCTTTCAACTTTTTGTCAGCAAGCCCAGAATCTGTCCAATCGTTAGAGACCTTTAACAGCCGAATGTTAGCAGTAAAGTTTCATCCTCTACGATAACGAGTTCTTCAACTATTCATTATTAGAGAACGAAGAACAATGTGTTTTATTTTATTTTTTTAACAAATTATTGCTTTCTGTAGTCTATCTGTATTGACTAATTTTCTGTAGAACGATCTTTACGAATAAACCAATAATATCCTTTATAGTAATACATTCCATTCTGGCATAAAAAAAAACAAAAGTAAAATGTTCAGCTTTTGAGTCGGGTAATATCATGACTTGCTTTAATGTACAGAATCATCGATGATCCTTTTGTTTGGTTGTTTTCTTTGTTTGTTTGTTGGTTTGTTTTTTTTTTTTTTTTGCATAATCGCCATTTTGTTTCAAGATGGCGGAGTGAAGTTGAACAATATGTTTCTCTAGTCATAGAAATAAAATGATTTTATAGATTTATCAATCAAATACATTCTTAAAAATGTGTGACAGTCACAAAGCGTGTAAGTCAATAGATGTATTTAAGAAATACAGTATAGAATATACAACATTTTTTCCGATGCCCGGACTCTTCGCACTTAGATCTTTGTCCTCAACAAAAGGCAGGAACTATGAACTGTCAACTGAAGAATCGTTACTCTGACTACTACATAGTAGGCAGTTCACGAAATTCAGAAGAAAGTTGCATCCATGCCGGCGCCGGGATTCGAACCCCGACGTATGCGGCAAGCCGTTTCCTTAGCCTCAGAGCTATGCCTGAACGCGGTATTTGGGAAATATTTTATTACATTAAACGATTACACATAAATATCAAATGCGCAGCATTTACAATCAACCCTATAAGTTATTAAAAAAAAAATACATTCCAGAAATAAAGTATAAAGTATTATAGGATTAAAATATTGTAAATTATCAGAAAACTCAAAAAATATTGCTTTTTTTATAGATTGTGTATATAAACTTATATGTTACAAAGACATCCAGTCGACATACTCCTTTTAATATCTTCTAAAAGTACATTATTTCCTTTACTTAAACAGGAAACTTCATCGGGTTCTGAGAACAGAAAAAAACTTTTCTTTTTCCTTTAGAATTCGTTAAGAACATTTTTATAAAATATTAAAAGGAGTATGCTGACTGGATGACAACATAACTTCTATAATATTTCTAAGTAATATGTTATAAAGTATCTTATATAAAGGAATAAATTTAATGTGCTGGAAGTTTTAATCAAAACAACAAAATTAGAATTTTTTTCTTGTGCTGCCTTTGTTTCTAATTTTGTTATCTTACATAAACTTTATTCTTCATATACATATTATAGTAATATATAATTACATATATCAAATTTAAAAAATATAATATATAGCACTTATGTATAAGCTTATATATTTTATATACTTGTTATATTGATATGTAATTACATATATATAATTTATACATTAGCTTATATATTTTATATATATATATATATATATATATTACATTGATATATAATTACATATATCAAATTTATAAAATATAATATAAATTTTATAAAGCAATGTGCTGTTTATAAATTTTATATAATAGGTAAAGTTTTTCCCACTTCAATATTCTGTTTCAAATGCTGTTGTGTGATCAGTAATTGAATGACCTTACTCATGATGTGTTTTATTTTGTTTTTTTTATTCTTATCATTCTTTATCTTTGTCTTTTTATTGTTCTTTTTTCACCCGTTTTCATATAAAACATTCATGTGCTTAAAACATCGGTCCACCTCCGCTAACACCCAGAGACAAATGGTTTTCCATTTTCAGTTATTTCCATTGATTATCTACAAGAGAACAACAACACAGCAATTGAGCTCATTCACAATTCATAAGCCAGCTAAAACGATGCTCAATTTTGAGTAAATTCTAGGCTATAAAGAATAGCGGGAAATTAATCAACCACTGTACAGGGAGTCACAGAAATTGTGTACACTTTGATTACGTAATGCGTCTGTTTTGTAGTTAGCAATCAAGCACAAGATCTGAAGTCAAGTAAAACAATTAAAAATAGAATAGTTATCAAAAACAGAAATGTAAAATTTAAAATGTTTGATATTATTATTATTATTATTATTATTATTTAGAAATTCGATTAATGTAATATTTTAATTTGTCACTCCAAAATGTTTGTTTTTTTAAATAATTAATTAAAAAAAACCAAAGAAATGAAAATAAACAGAAAAACAAAATGGTAATATTAAAATTTATAATTAACATCTCTTATAGGCCTATTGTTTTTCAGATCTGTCTGTGCGCAACTGCACTTTGTAACGTACTTTCTCTGTGTTTGGAAAATAATTTTAAGTTTCTTTTAAAAAAGAAATAATTTTAATAATGAAACGTCCGCGACGGGAATGGGACCTGCAACTTTCTGATCCGAAGTGAGACATCTTATTCATTAGGACACTGGGACTACATTCAAATTATTGTTATTAAATTTTTCTTACCACTTCCTCTGTGTGTGTGTGACGCAATGAGAGAAAAGCCAGAGAAAAAAAAATAACTCATTAATTTTAGCCTACTAGATTAAAATTTATATTTCAATGTTAATTTTTTTAGCCTACTACAAGCGCAGGCCAGACGAGCGTTAGATACAGAAGCTCGTCCTCAGCAATGAACTGAAGAGTCGTTAGAGACATTTCTCAACATGAATGAAGAAATTACAAATGACGAGCGTAAATACTCTATCTCAACTAAAAGCCGTCACGTTACTATCTCGTCATTGTTGTCGGGGCGTATTTACTAGTTGAATAATATTAATATTAAAAGATAGCGTTGGCGTCCCAACTTTCGAATATCAGCTTTGTTTTAGGCCCTCGTCCTTAACCATTGGTCCGTAAATGGAAAAATCGATAGGAATCTTTCTTATAGCAATCGTATCTGTAAAATTTCATCATTCTGGAATATGTTACTTTTGAGATATCGTGATCATAAAGGGACAAGGATATTATAAATTGCATTCTAAGAAATTCTTGCTCTAATTTTTTTACTCGTCATTGCATTTCAAGAGGAGTTACAAATCTTAGACCAAATATATATAATGCCTTTATTATTATCTATTTGCGAATACCACAATATATTTTTTACAAATACAACTACATGAAATTTCAAATTAACTGAGCATTTCTTACTGTGTTTGAATTTTTAAATAGTGTTTCTTATAATTTTACATTAGCAGTACAGTTTTCCGTTATATCTAGTTATTTTCTTTTTTATTTATTTTATTTATTTTATTTAATAATAATAAATTTACACATTCAGTCCTACGAGATACTACTAAAGGTGGATCTGTAACCGAAGGGGTGAATTACATTCTAAAAGTTTATTATTCATGTATTTCTTATTCTGTGTGTGTGTATTTTATTCTCGCGTTAATTTTAAACTGAATTTGTGCAGTAATTTTTCACTTTATGCATCTCTCCTTTATACTTCGTTTGTTTCTATTCTTGTCGGCACATACTCATCTCCCCTATTTTCACGCCTAGAAAGAGGTAGCAGCGACCTGTAAATCACGTGACCAATCTCTTTCGTCTGGCTAAGCAGTATTAATTTAGTATTAAATTGTTTCTATTTTTATAATAAATTCTTATTCGTCTGTAAATCATAGTAATATTTTAATTTTTTAATTTTTTTAAAAAGATTCTGTTACAAGTACAGTTGAGTCCCGATTATCCGACTTAATGTGGACCAAGACTAACTCGGATAACCGAAAAACTCGGTTAAACCGAAAATTATAAATAAAATAAATCGTGTAGGTTTAAATGTATATTTTAACAAATACAAAAATTATACAGATACACCACATACATTTCAAATTGAAAGAGTTCTTTTTCTTTAAAAAGTCCTTAATTGTTTTACGTTACTTTGGCGTTTTTCTGCACCAATGTTTCGGCATTTTTTAAGGATAACCCAGGATTGTTGGTGTCGAAACCATTCCCCGATTCCAGGTAGGGGGTCACGTGACTAGACGAACGAAGATTAATTTGCGAAAAAAAAATCCTAGAAATATTTAATAGCTCGGTTAAAGCGGAAACTCGGATAATCGGGGTTTTACTTTATATTAGTAATGACAACATTTGATATACTATGAGATTATAGCATACATAAATATATGTATCTGTACCGAGAGTCGAAAAAGATTGAAAAGCACTGCGTTATGTTGTTTTGTGCGGACAACAGAAACCTGCTCTGTAGATATTGGTCTCCTTGTCTTGATGTACGACTTATGATAAGCTATAGGATTTTGTTGCTTCAAAATCATTCTAAAGGCCTTTATATGCCAGGAAGCCATATGCCCAAATCTTTAGAAGAACTGAATATTGAATGTATGATCACATTTAGTTAACGTATTCAGGGAGAGAAGAAAAAGCAGAATGCCTCTTGAATTTAACTGTGTTTCTTTGTAACGACCCTGGTAGATTATGGGCCCGGTAGCCCACAAGTGGTAAAGCGGTCGACTGCGGGTTGGAGGAGGCGGGTTCAATCGCCGACCTCGGCAGATGTCATGGATTTTCCCACGCTAAATTCTCCTCCAGACATGTCCGAAGATATACCCAGCCATCTGTAGAATGGATACCGTATTTCTTTCCAAGGGGCGGGCGGGCGAGCGTTGGACTGACCATCCAACCTCATCTCAGTCCGGGTCAGTGAAACGTCGGGAGCCTTACCTCCAGCGACCCAGCTCGAATTCTAAAGAGGGATATCATTTCAAGACATTCTCTAAATGAATGACATACATCAGTCTTTTTTCGAATCTGTGTCTCACAAGAGCCACAGACTACGAGACTGGGAGCGGTGATCTCCAATGCGCTTATTATCTTATTTCTTGCTTTTGATTGTAGATTCCATTTCATAATATTTCGTTTCACAATATTCCCTACGAAGGGGGATACGTCTATCATTTGAGTCAAAAACTGGTCATTCTTATTATCGAGGATGTTTGAGCTCGTTTCATTGTTTGAGATGCTAGCTTATATTAGTTGAAGGAAATTACAAATTTTGATTTTTCTGTAGAGCATGTCGCAAACGTCATAGAAGTTTACGTTACTTTGCGTCTCTTCACATTAGAAGTCAAGGTTCAGGATTTCATTGAAATCAACGGGAAATGAAAAAAAAAAAGTTATTTAATGAAATTAATTTAATTATGACTTAATTAAACTCTGTTAATATTTCGTTATTATAAGCTTAACTTATATTTTCAGATATAACTGGATTTCAACTAAATGTAAAACAAATTTAGGATCAAAAGCATTGCTGGAGTCAGGAGAAACTTTCAAAGAAAAGTCGCTCTCATTTTCAAGTGTTTCAGCCTGTTTAAAGATTTGCTTAGGGTCTTCGAAGTCTTTAATTTTCTCAAGTAGACGTGGCTCTGAATGACACCCAAGTAGAGTTGTTTTAAATCACATGACTGTATAGTTCCTCCTCTCTGCCACTTGCCCCCCTTCCCTGCTTTTTTCTTCCTCGTCCGACAACGGGTGTGGGTGCTGAGATGCCCCTACATTCTTGCAGCGGCTTCTCGGTCGGCCCAAGTGTCTATTAGTGGCGCCACGGCGGCTGAAGCCCGTTCCCCCCCTCGCCTAATGGGGTGGGCCACGGCGCAGCGCAGAGCAAAACAAATGCGCGCTTAATTGATGGCTTTTTATGGAGGAGCGTCGCCGACGTCCAGGGTTCGACAGGTACGACGGCCTACGTCGAAGGGATACGGCAAACTGGCTCGGGAGGCGGTCGACTGACAACACCTTCACCAGGTTCTCAAAGAGTACTTCTTGGCTAGCAGAGAAGACACTGGGAAAAGTTAAAGACAAACATGACGTAATCTTTCCATGCATAAATCCTACTGAGTTATATAATCTCATAGATATCAAAGCATAATATCTATTTGGTCAGACAATTGTAAAAACAATTTAATATATGACAACTAGAAGTTACTGAATGAACTAAGTTTACTTTCTTTATAATATGCTTTTTTTTTATATAGTTTTCTCTTATTTTTAAATTTATAAAACAGCATAAATGAAATGTTTCGATTTTGGGGAATTATAATAATCATTTGATAAACCATTTAAAGTTGAAATTTCCCATTTGTCAAAAAGTTCCCAAATATTGAATTACACAGCTTTAAATCCAATTAATTTCAAAGCACGCGCAAATTTCAATTGAATTGCAATTGGGAGTCGATGCATTGTTAATACAATTCATGCATTGTTTCAATTTAAATGATTGTCTTTTTCTAACATATCAAATTCATGTGGCAATTTCTTCAAACAGAAACACACGTACAAGTTTTGAAATCCATTTTCAAATCTCTCTATTTACTTCTTTTATATTATAAATCAATTTTTAAAGATATTTTATATCAATCTGCATTATTATAACTATTGAATAAGTAAAAAAAAAAAAAATGAGAAAAAAAAAAAACTGAAAATAAATTATGTAACACTGTATTTGAAACAAATAAAAGTTTATTTTTTTATTTTTTATTGCTTCACAATTCCATTTTGTTAACCAAAATAACAATTATATTCGAAATCATCATAAATAATACTATTAAACTTATAAAACATCTTTTATTACAACTAACTTCTCCATATAGCGATATTTCGAAGGCCTAACCGGCCTTCTTCTTCAAGCTCTTCAACTAAAAATAAATAATTACAAACATGAATCTTAAAGAAGAAGGCCGGTTAGGCCTTCGAAATATCGCACTATGGAAAAGTTAGTTGTAATAAAAGATGTTTTAAAAGTTTAATAGTATTATTTATGACGATTTCGAATATAATTCATGACTTGAGTCTCAGAGATTTCAAAATAACAATTAATTTTACTTAACCAATCTAACACTGAAAGATACGAACAATAAGAACTAAGGGATGGAGATAGTAAATAATATCTTTCTTCTGAGCGCCATCTATTGTAGAACGGTACGGATGTTTCATCTATGTTATTTATGTAATTATTCTACTAATTTTAACGTATTACCTTTGATTTCTGATTCGAGGAGAGAAACCTGTCACCGTACTCAATCGAAAACAGTTGCCAATAAATTCAGAATAATTTGAATTCAAAACTGAAGATGGTACCCAGGCGTACTTGATCGGCCAGGTCATGTACATGTGGCACCAATCTCAGGAGCAATAAAGGCAAATAATCAATACATTTAAAAACTTACTCTGTCGGAAGATATGATATAAAAATGAAAGCAGTTCTTTAGTAACAATGAGAATTTCTTTGTCTGCAGTCATTGTTGCAGCCATTCTTTAGAAGCTGATCAAAATTAAATAATTGTGTCAATTTTTTATCACAATTTGTTATAAAGTAAATGTTCACTTTCAGTGTCATCATTCGATTTCAGCCAGATCTTCTTTTAGCTACGAAATATTATTACCCATGCTATCTTTTTATTTCTTAAAAATTGCTAATAAGAAAAATTCTATTCTTATTCTTATTATTTTAAAATACTTTTAACGTGTGCGAAAATAACTTAACTAAAAAATATAATACGAAAAAAATTTAATACTCGTAAAAAGCAGCACAAAAAAAAAAATTAAAAGATATTTATAAAAACATTTAAAAATCTCTTTTAATTTTTTAGTGCTGTTTTTTTATTATATTTTTCATTCTTATTATTATTAACAAAATTTGTATTCAAAATTCCAATGTCTCAGTAATAGATTTTGATGTTGTTCACTCTCAACTATCAATTTTGCCTCTACAAAATTTTTCCTATTATTCTCTAAACATTTTTTCACAGTTCCACGTGCTACTCTTTGCTTATTCTATTAGATACGAAAATATAATAAATACAATCGCTCATGTAAAAACTTGTTTTTGTAAAACCATCTTTTTTAATTAACTTTTAAATTTTTACATGGCCATTTGTACTTAGTATTTTTGTTTATTTTTATTTATTTTACTTTTTTATCCGAAGATTTCAAGTTAAGATAGGGTGATCAGATTTTTACATTGGCAAAGCGGGACACCATTGACCAACGAGAAATCAATTCATTTTTTTTTCTTTTTGTTGCATACGGAATCTCCAGGTTCAACAACCAAAAAAAAAGGAATTCAATAACCAAAAAAAAAAAAATCGGGACTTTTTTAAAATGCCGCGGGACGCGGGACAAATTGTTAAAAATCGGGACTGTACCGCCAAAATCGGGACGTCTGGTCACCCTAGTTAAGAGTAAGTAAATTGTGAACATTGAAAATGTGGAAAATTTTAATATTAAATAAAATTAAAATGTATAAAAAAAATTAACAAATAAACCCAAATAAACAAATAACAATTTTTAACATTTACGGATTACGTATCTTTTAAAATTACAGCTACGATATAAAAATACTGCGCCCAATTCACTATAAATTTATGTAATCTAAAGCATAATAACAAAAACATGTTTTATTTATATTATTTACATAATTTTTTTAAAAAAAAAATATTTATTAGTAACATGCATATTAACAAATTTTACTTGAAGTAGCTCTTACTAATATATACATAAACTTAATAATAATATATATTTTCGATACATACAATTTTGTAGCTCTAATGAAATAAGTTTAGATATTTTTTTAAGTTTGTTATTTAAATTAAAACTCAGTATTTTTAATTTATTCTAACTTTTTCTGCCCTTCAAAAGATCAAAATTGTGATAATTAATTGTGGTCTCTAGCAGTAAGACAAGTTTGGCATCGTCAATTCTTATCCTCACACAGATTGTTCAGAGCAGTGATGCTGAAAAAAAATAATTATCTAAGAGAAAAAAAAAAAATATCTTTGGATAGGTGTTTGAATGACAGTATCCCACATTTGCTCTGTGGGATTGAGGTTCAGAGAAAATGGAGAGTTCCTTGAATATTTTATCGCATTACAGAGATCATTAACATATTTCTCCCATTTCAGTTAAAAAAAAAGGGCCTATCTCTTACTTCTATCTATTATTAAAGGTGATAAGAACAAAAATAAGATCATACTCCTTGCTTACTAGCTCGTTGGTGTCGAGGGGGTCCTGGCCCCCTTGCACGCGAAATCGTAAAAGATAGAGTTTAGTCCTAATTTATTTCCTTTCTGTATTACGTTCGATAGCACTTTGAAGTGCTCTTCGCATGTCACCGAATTCTGAAAACAATCTTTTTTTCCGGTTGTTGATGATCAGTTCCCTAACTTGGCTCCTTCCCGCCCCTGTGTTAAAAACTTATTTGTTTAAAAAAAAATTGTTTAGAAAATTTTAATAAACTAGCGTTCCGTATTTTTATGTAAGATAAGCTGTACCCGGCATGCGTTGCAATGCCACTCAAAGAAAGAAAGTGTTTGTGTTTTAATTCTGTTTATTGAAGTGCTTTTGGATACACAATATTTTTTGAAATGAAAAGAAATTTAACGTGCCCTATGATTCAAAGTAAGCAAACGAAGGCACAATGCTACAATATTTTTTTGTTTTTCCGTCTGGTGCATACACGAATAAATCAGAAGGTTATACGACCCGTGAGCAGAGCACATACAGCTGTCCATGTGTGAAGCACGGATTTTGCAAATTTAGTGCACACACTTGTAGCGATTGATGGTCATTGTTGATGCTTTGTTGATGGTCATTGCAAATGCGTGTCGCACAGGAAACTGCAAACGTTAAAACCGGAAATACACTCATTTGTTGAAACGACTCGCCCACCAGATATTGTAAAATGGCTCTACTAATTCAGAAACCTTCGCGGGCTTGCGCACAACTACTCACCAAAGTTTCATCGAAATCTGATGAATGGTATAGGAACGCATACGAGACAAACAAACAAAGAAACATTCATTTTTATATATTAGGATTAAAAGCGTACTGATCCTCTTTTTTTTTTGAAATAGTACAATCGGTGTTCAAATATTCTTTTAAATAATTTTTGCTTTGTCATACCAAAACAGATTATTATGACACCTATTTAGTTAACGTTAACGATGAACTTAAGGTTAAAAAATTTACCGTAATTGATTGTTATGAATTGAATACTTTTTAAACACTTTAAAAAAAATGACGAAGATTAATAAAAAAAAAAAGAAAAAGAAATTATAAAAAATTTCAAGAACGTGCCTTGGATTGGACTGAGATAAGTAATGGCTTAGATTAATTAAGCTACTTTCTCCTGAGATGGGACGTGACCAGAAATATGACAAGAAAATACGTGAATCAAGTGATGCATGATCACCTACTTTCATTTTTTCCAGAATCAACGGAAAAAAGAATGAAAGAAGATGAATTCTTGAACACCTACATTTAACCTAATTTCAACGAAGATGGATTTGAAATCAAAAGAACTCAGACAGTTGGTAAAAGAAAAGAAAATCATAAATAAAGAAGTCATAAATAAAAATTTTGTAAAAACGTCAAACTTAAGGTAAAGCAAGTTTTTGAAAGAAACAAGAAAACGATTTATTACCTAAGTGAAGTGTACGTGTGTTTGTGTAGCTCTAATAACTTCTGAACCACTGGATGGATCGGCTTGAAACTTGGTGTACATATTTAAGGAGAAAAGATGATCTAATTCTAATATTTGAAATTTTTTTCAAGTGATTCCTTATCGGGAAATTAGCGCTACAAAAATCTCTTAAGAAACCAATGGAATCTAAACGATGGATGTTATAAGTAATGAATATTAGTACTTTTCTCTAATCTATTAATTTGCGCGTGATTGGTACGATTAATTTTTTTTTTTTTTAAGAAAAGAAGGCATAAAAACGCACACAATTAAAGATTCACCGAGCTATTTTTGGATTTTTCGTACCAGGAACCCAAGACGGAATCGTTTCGAGATTCCTATCTCTCATCGGTTGGGTTCGCCCAGTACTCAATACCTCAGTGGAACCAACAGAAACATAAAAAAAGGACAAATGAACAAAACAATGACCCTTAAGTTAAAAAACATAAAAATATAAATTAATAATTAAAAGGGTAATAAATTAATCCCCGCTAGCTCAACGCTTAGCATATAAGCAATTAATTCGTAAAGAAAACATACACATAATAGACAAGTTTAACGTGCGTGGAAGACAATATAACAAGAAAAGAAGGCACAAAAACGCACACAAATTAAAGGTTCATTTTTTACAATTAATACAATTAATACAATTAAAGATTATTTTTTGTTTGTTTTTTTTTTTTGTTTTTTTAGAGACAAGAAAATTTGTGAACAACTATTTATATTCCGTAGATATAAAAATTTCAAAATAAACGTACACTTCTCATTTTTTTATTGTTTAAAGTTTAAAAACAAAACAAGAAAAAAAAAAAGAGAAATAAATTTAAGAAAAAAAGCATTTTAAAGATAGTAGGCTTCGAATTCTTTAAAACGTCTTGTTAACGTTCATGTAAGAAAGTAAAACAAAAAATAAGATAGGGAAAGGGATTAGTAAACCAATTACAATGCTGCGCAACGTCTTACATATAATATAATTGATAGTAATTTAATTTCCTCATTATTATAAATGTGATTGTTGCGAATGCAAAAGGCGCAATTGTTGCGATTATTGTGATATTGTTGCGATTGTTGTGCTTGTTGTAGAGCTGTATTATCGATTGTTGCGAATGCAAAACACGCAATTGTTGCGATTGTTTTGATTGTTGTGCGTTGCATTGGGAATTCATATCCATAAATAAAACGGAATTGTAAGTCTTCTGATCCTTATCAGAAGACTAAAAAACAAATTCAATAAAAAATAAAAAAGATATATTTACTGATAGAACTCGAAAATCAAAGGAAACTAAATTGTTTCATCTTTTAATCTGTCAACCACAACAAATTAAAGTTCATGTTCAAGTTAAAGATCAAGCACTAAGGAAAAAAATAACACAGAACAACAGGTATTTAGAAATTTTTAAATGACTTCGTTTGTTTGACTATTATTTTTCTTAGTTTTATGCATAATATTCAGCGTTTTTTTATTACGATAATGATTTTTTTTTTTATGCAGTTTTTTTTTGTTATGATGCATCGATTGGAACAAGCAGGGCAAAGGTGAGACGCACCGAATATACAAACAGACAACTTGAAATAAAAAAAAAGCAGAATCAATTTTCTCATGATGGTGTTACGAAGACAGACATTTTATTTTTGTCATACGCACTTTTTCTTTTGTTGATGTTGTTGTTGGAATTGATTCATCATCAGGAGAAGTTAATGTGAATTCATAGACAGAGATGGAGAACGGCATCATTTCCCCACTACCTATTTATTTGACGAATTTCGTGTAAAAATAATAATGAGAGAAATGTATCAATTTTAAAATTGAAAAAGAGATTAATGATAGATTGAACTTCTTGTATGTTTATTTGATAAAAGAAGATAATAATTTGTTCGTCGGTTTCAATGTGGAGCCTACAAAACTTAAATAGACAATAAAAAAAATTCACCAAAAAAGAAATTGGTGAGAAAATTCATGTACCAGCGTTTCGCGGCCTCAATGAATTATTTTTAGCACATAAAAGACTAAAAAAGCGTTTGTAAATATTAATAAATAACAATGGGTGAGATCAAGTATTTACAATGCGACATCCTAGTACAGCTGTTTCACGCTAATATGGCGATCATCAGCTAGAAGCGGTCACTAATAAACAGCGAGGTCTCGATACACAGGTCAATAGGAAATATAGTCGGAATCAATGTGGCGCTTGCAAAGGTTTTCTCGGGGTTCTCCCGTTTCCCCTGCACTTCTCCCACCATTCTTTCTCAGTCTTTCCCTCCTTCTGTCCTTATTTCCGTGGGATAGCACAATAGACCAACAATCGCGGTGCTCGGCTTCCCTGCCATCCACACATCAACATCAACCTTAGATAAAATGAAAATCATATCGAAGAAAAACGGTTACGGAGAATTTTCATTATAATCTAGCAGGAGAAATGGTAAAATCATGTGTTGATAACAGAAGGCTGATAAAATTTGAAGAACTGAAGTTGTGAATTAAAGTAAATGTAGGAATTGTTGAAATAATATTGTTAAAATCATTGGTAAGTGTTGTTATATTAAACTATGCCAAGGACAGTGTATGTGATATGTAGACATATGTAATTATTTCAATCTTTAAAAAGATTGAAAAAGGAAAGAAGGAATATTTTCCGAAAATTTGCTTAATAAATATATTTTGTGGAATATATTTTTGTGGAAATGTTGTATATTTGTTAATATATGTATATAGTTATTAAGTTCTTAATGAAGATTTATAACAAAAAAATTGACATTGATTCCCTAATAATTTCGACATTATAATTTCATAACAACAGTTTTGCTTGCAAATTGACTGGGAAATGATTATTAGGAGCAATATTTTATCACTGCCCAGCGATTTATTTGAAATTTCTGTCGTTTTTTTTAAAAGAAAAAAAAAAGACTTTTTTTTTTTTTTATTCATAGAAAGCATAGAAAACTGATTCCATTCTTTTCGGGACTTGTCTGATTGATCACTAAACTAAAATAAAATAAATAAAAAGATTTGAAACTTTCTATAACGTTATTCCGGATTTTCTTTGAATTTTTGGGTTTTTTTATTTTACTCATTTCTGTCTTTCTTGTTTATGACTATTGTAAGTTCTTTTTACTTTTTGTGTTTTGTTACATTCTCATCAACTAAATCAGAGCTTCTCAAACCGTGTGCCGCAAGAAAAAATGCTGTGAGTTCATTTGTAATCAACATTACGCCTCATAGTCAAATGCTATGTTGAGTAAAATCTAAACATCAGATAACAATGGTTGAATAGAAACATAAACTAAATACTGTTTCTAAAAGGTAGATAAATATCCCAAATGATAAAAGGTTTTCTACCAATATTGTGTTTGCAATCCCCTGCAATAATTGCAATAAGCAATGTTCTAAGTATAACAGGTTTTACTACCCAAACCTTATCAAAAAGAATAAAGCAGCACCAAACCAATTATAAAAACAACTCAAATCCAAGTTATTTCTACATAGTAAATCTACTAACCATACTCCTAATTTTGCAAAGTCTCATGTAATAGACCAGACCACAAATGTCTTCTCTCTCACCTTACGAGAATCTTGGCATACTGCAACATCCCCACTTTTAACCATGAACTCTCTAACTGCGTCATAAGGCATTATTTAAACCCCTCTCATCTCGTCGAATATCAAAGTTGATAATAACCTCAGATAAGGTTGAAACGTCCTGCCTCTCTGTTAAAATACGACGATAAGTTACATTAGTAATTTTGACCAACTTTTTATCATTTGGGATATTTATCTACTTTTTAGTATTACACCACTGTTTCGTTCTAAGGTTTAAGATTAATAAAGTATTAAGTCACATGTAAATTGGTTAAAAATTATGTTTCAGGATCTCTTTGAATGTTCAAAGTAGACTTCATTTACAAATCACAGGTGTTTTTTTGAAAAAGATTCTAGCCTGCGCAATGAAAGCAATGAAAAAATTTAGTATGCCTCGGGCTTTTAGGAATAAGGATTGGTGATCTGTGGGTTTTCTGCAAATATAAAAGTATGCCATGAAGAAAACAAGATTAAGAACCACTGCACTAAAAGATATTTGACTGAAAATAAATTTTAGTCACGTCGTAAGTTCCCCATGAGCATTAATTAAGAATTAGAAAGTCATTATAATGTTTTTTCTTCAAATAATCTTAGTCTGGATTCATGAAAACCCATTTTCAGAAGGATTTGAAGAAGTCAAAAGAATAAAGAAAATGAATCCGTATCAACTTCTGCTCATCTATTTTTATTCTTTAAGAAAGTTCTCAGTGACAGTTCATTGTCTCAGTGGGGGAGGAGGTCATTTATTAATGGCGCAGCAGGTGACAACGTCTTTTTCAGCTTAAGGTAGAGGCATTCATTGATTAAAGAAGAGAGTCGGTGGGAGGGCGGGCGGGAGCTGACAGTACCCCCATAAATTCGGCGGCAAAACAAACAGACCCCCGAGTTTCCTATTTCGGAGCAGGGGCAGGGGTCAACCGAACACAAAGAACAAATGAGGGGTTTAATTTTGCCGGACTGTCAAGTCGCAAAGGGTTCGAACAAGAAAAGAATGGTCACTCCTGTGACATTTGGGGACAAAAACCTTGTTGTTGGTCGCCCTCTGAGGGCAAGTGGGATGGGTGCGTAACAAACCCTTCAACTCTATAGAATGGGACGTTGTACAAAAGGTTTCTTTGCAAGTTCTTTTGTAAGAGGATGTTTGAACAAGCATTTTACACTTATTAACTTTTAACAGTTGGAATGGATCTAAATCAAACAAATAACCCTAGGGATTCCGTCACAATATCCGCAAATACAGACATTCTAGAATAGAGACATTATGAAGGTTTTATTACATCTGAAATTACAAGATTCAGATAATAGTAGCCTAGTGCAGTTCTTTTGAAATATAAATGTAATTTAAAATAAAGAAATAACTACTAGTTACTTATAAAGAAATTTCTATAGAAATAGAAAAAAATAAAATCGGAATCAAAAAGAAATATAACAAAGAATAAATATATGCTTTTAATATATTTTAATAGAATGAATTCAAGGCTTTATTAGTGAAATGTATTATCAATTATTAAACTTAGAATAAATCAATTATGTTCACAATTTAACTTGTGTAAAATTGACGAAATAATTAAAAAAGGCCAGACCCACAAATATTTAATATAAAACACATTAAATCTTTATGACACGAGGTCGTGTCATAAAGTTTTAATGTTTTTTATGTTTTCTAAAGTACTTGTGTGTCTGGCCTGTTTTAATTACTTCTTTAATAAATCATTTATTAAGCAAGAAAAATTACCCTTTCATTATTTTTTCATAAAATATATACTTTTTCACTGTTCTGTGGTTACAAAGCCTTTGTCAAATTGGTAATTTACTCTAAACTTGCTTTTTAAAATTGAGTAAATTTCTTAAAGTAATAAATTTCTAAAAGTAATTTCTTAAAGTAATATTATAAATTGAGTAATTTACTTTAAAATTGCTTTTAAAAAATATTAAGTAATTTACTTAAAAAGTAATATTAAAAAGTAATTTACTTTAAAATTGCTTTTAAAAAATTAAGTAACTTACTTTAAATTTATTTTTTTTAAAGTAATTTTTTTTAAAGTGAGTAATCAGTTGTTGTTTTTTTTAAAGTGAGTAGTTTATTGAAAAAGTGCTTTTAAAAAAATGAGTTCTTTACTTAAGAAGTAATATTATAAATTGAGTAATTTACTGAAAAATTGCTTTTAAAAATTGAGTAAATTATTTGAAAGGTACTAATATGAATTTAGTAATTTACTGAAAAAGTGTTTTTTTTTAAAAAATGAATACTAAAAAAGTAGTATTATAAAATGAAATATTTACTTAAAATTGGTTTTTTAAATTGAGTAAATTACTTAAAGTCATGTTATAAATTGAGTAATTTGCTTTAAAATTGCTTTTAAAAATTGAATAACTTACTGAAAATGTGCTTTTAAAAAATTATGTAATTCACTTAAAAATTCTTTAAAAAAATGAGTAATTCATATTTTAAAATCAAGGTTTTTAAACAATTTATTTAACAATTAAAAAAAAAAGCTAAATAAACAGTAAAATTAATTTATCATTTTAGAACAGTTCAGTGCAAAAAAAAATACAAAATAGTAAAGTAAAAGATTTAATTACATATTGAAACAATATTAAAATAAATACTAAAGTTTAATAAGTAACATTAAAAATAAAACAAAACGTTTTGAAGATTTTTAACTTTCAACCTCAGTCAGTTATTTTTGACAAACCATGTAGTAAAAGTGTTTACAAAGAATAATATATATTATTTGTATAATGGTGTATTATCTAGGAAGGCAGATTCCCGTACTTTATTTTTATTGCTTCAAAATTCATAAGTCAAAATTTACATAGTGCCGAAAATGTGTAGAATTTACAGACAGACATTTATAATTCAGTAAATGATACCCTCTGCGCTTGCGCAGATTCTGTATTGTTACAATATGGAATAGACAAGGTTTTCATCGCTGTAATGTTTTAATTAGATGAAATAGTCTGTTAGATTTGCTATTAATTTAATAGCACTGAAATACGTCAGTGTTGACTGCTTGATTTATATATTTTTTTTAAATGATTTCAATTGAATTGATTTCGAATCGACCCGTTCCCACACTTCAATGCTAACTTGCTTTAAGCTCAAAAGCACCGGAAACGGAAATAGAATGGCTGAAGAAAAAAGATCCTAGCGAGCAGAGGTGAAAGGTCAACATGGCCAGTGGCATCGCTCGGCTTCTGTTTCTTTTTGTCACTGGAGAGCTTTGATGGAATCGTCCAAGTGCTGAGAAGGGGGAGAAGTTGTCTATTTTGACATTGTAATCATACATCACAAAATATCTTTGGACTGACGTTGTCACAGACAATTGGGGAGTTTCGTGAGGTTATTTTATTTAAAAGGAAAAAAAAAAAAAAAAATTAAGGAAAAAAAAAAAATAATGGGAGGGAAAAAAAAACCAGAATAACAAAGAAATGACCGGAAATAACAATAAATTAAAAAAAAAAAAGAAAAAGAAAATATGCTGAATCAGTCTGTTTATTTCCTTCTGATAATAAAAATCTCTTGAGGTATTAATAAAAAAAAGAAATTTTTTTATAAGTTAATTATCCATTTTAGGCCTTTCTCTCAGAAGTTTCATTTTAACTTTTTATGTTATTATTATTCTTATTATGTTGATTTGAAAAGATTTTTGACTACTTCATTTTTAATAGATAGTAAATATTCAAGTAAAATTTAAATGTAGACTCTACTAATCTACATTACCACAATCGTTTATTTCTCTGTCTATCTGTCCGGTGCAATTGTTAATTATTAGTTTCCCTTGCTGAGAAAGTCAGATTATAAAATTTACTTTTTTTTTTTTTTTTTTAGTTTTTTTTTCGCCTTGCATCGAACCGAGGACCTTCATCCCCGCAGTCAGGAACGCTAACCATTGGACTACTGCTGGTCACCCATTATCCAATCCTACTTTTATTGTATTTGTTCGCGCACTATCAAATAATGAGTTCATTCAAAAAGGAATAAAATATCATTTTTTGCCAGAACCGCTTGGAATCGATTCTTTTGGATTATCTCATACTTACCAGGGGAAGACAGGGCGATGGCCTAGTATTTTATAAATATCATCGTATGGTCTAATCCCATTGGCTAGCTCTAAATACTATTTACTGAAGACTGACAATGAACCCGAAATGGCCCTCCTGTATCTTAATGATTGAAACATATATTTTTGAGTTTATGTATTCTGTTGCATTGTTAAGATTTATATATTAAATTTCACATATAACTTCATTTCATTTGGTGTCTACAATAGAATGTTATTTTACATTAACATTTCTATTAATATAATATTTTTAATAATCTCTTAAAACAGTTTTCCAGATCTGTCTGTGTCTAACGCTCTTCCGTAACGCACTTTCTCTGTGTTTGGAAAAATAATTTTAATTTCCTGTGAAAATAGAAATAATTTCTCAATGAAACGTACACGACGGGAATCGAACTTGCAACCTTCTGATCCGAAGTCAGACGTCTTATCCATTAGGCCACGGGAGGACTACATTCAAATTATTGTTGTTAAATATCTTATTCACTTCTTCTGTGTGTGTGACGCAATGAGAGAAGAGCCAGAGAAAAAAAAAAACAAAAGCTCATTTTAGCCTACTAGATTAAAATTTACATTTCAATGTTTATTTTTTTTAGCCTACTACAAGCGCAGGCCAGACGAGCATTAGATGCAGAAGCTCGCCCTCAGCGACGAACTGAAGAGTCGTTAGAGACATTTCTCGACATGAATGAAGAAATTAAAAATAATATTTAAACACAGATAAAAACTTTTACTTAAATTACTTTATCTCAAGTAAAAGCTGTCACATTGTTATCCCGTCATTGTTGACATATGGGCGTATACACTAGTACTTTAATAAAATAGAATGCATATATTTTATATAGTTTACCGAAGAACATTATGGTTTGTGACACATTAAATATAATTACTTGCAATTGTCAACTCAAAGTGAATTTATTTATTTATTTAATATAAAAATTTCAACATAGAAAATTAAAAATTAATTAAATTACAAATTTAATAACCCAACACGAGGAAAAGGCTGTAATTTAAGTACGGTAGTTTTTAATTTTCTGTGTTGAAATTTTTACGTTGATACTTCCTTTAGCACATAGCAATGTTTAATCTTTATTTATTTATTTATTTATTTATTTATTTATTTATTTATTGATTTATTGATTTATTCATTTATTTATTTATTTATTTATTTTAAGAAAGAGATGGGCTCTTTTTTAACAGCATTTAGTTGTTTTTCTGTCTCAGAATGACGCATTTAATTCATCGTAATCCGACTTTATCTTAATCCTCTAATTCAAATGTAGCATGACGCTCAAATGACGATCTCATGATGCATGAAATTGATGGAGAGGCCATGACAAATGACTCCTCGCCATCCGCGTGGAATTCAAACGCACGCAGACGCAACACATCAACACACACACACACACACTATACTCGGCTTCATTTTTTTAATACAAAGCAAGACACACCAATCGGTGAAGTGCTTGCGTTGGGTTCAAAGGGTCCTTCAATTGGGGCTATTGTCAAGAACTTGTGACACGGAGAGGATGAAAAAAACGAAGGGAGAGAAGAAAGTGAAGGGAAATAGAAATGGGATTATAATAAAAGATAGAAAGAATGACACTAGGGAACCCCTAGAGGAATTCTTGTATCTATAAACCCACACAAGTATAAACTACTATATAAACGATACAAGTATATAAAAAAATAACATATATTTAAAATTTAGCTGTGACTAATTTCAACGTGTTAAAAAGTTGATATTCCTTAAAATTAAAGACAAACACACAGTAAAAATTTCAAACATGCATTTAAAAATACATTACGTAGAAGGAGCTTTCGAAATCCTTCACGTATTCCCTTGTCAACTCAAGTTGAGTTGACAAGGGAATCCGTGAGGGATTTCGAAAGCTCCTCTTATATAATATATTTTTAAAGATATGTTTTAAATTTTTACTGTGTGTTTGTCTTTAATTTTAAGGAATATTTAAAATTTAAAAAATAGCTAAAATGTTAAAATATAGGCAGTTTCGACCTGGATTACTGTGTGGTCATCCTCAGCAGTCCATGAGATCAGTTCGTGGACAACAGTTGCTGAGAATGATGATGTTGATGAAGCAGGTCGAAACTTGTCTGTACTTTTAAGTTTTTCATTACTTTCTAAATTTTAACTTTCTAAATCCGTGTATTCTTTTCTATAATTGCAGCAAGGTAAATTTCTCGCAAGTGAAATGATAACCTATGTTACATTCCTGTATTATAACTTGTATTATACGAATATGTTTATTACTCATAAGTCTATCGTACATCTAAAAGAACAAACTGCTATCTTTAATTGTTAAATAAAATTTTATAGCAGTGTTAAAGCATATTAAAATAACTACAAATTGCCTTCCGTGTGAAGTAAGTCGATTTCCGATTAGAGTTTGTTGAAATTTTAGGTTTTAGCGTGTATGGGAAATTCCTGACAAAACCCATGTTTGGTTAAAAGCACTAACTTATTTCTACCGTTTTAATTGAAATAGATACAATTCTTCAATTATTTGTCTATCCTTTTATATGTATTAACTAAAAACTATTACAATGTTTATAAATTTAAAAAAAAATTTAAAAAAAACTTCTACTTAAAATACTCTATCTCAACTAAAAGCTGTCACATTGTTCTCCCGCCATTGTTGACGTATGGGCGTGTACATTGGATATTCAAGGATATCGTGTGAAAAACATCGTAACGCAAATATGATGTTTTGTGAGTTACAATGTTTTTCATTCAAGCATCGAACTGTTCTCCCGCTAGAGCGGCGCCACCTTAATTTGTCAATTCTAACTAAAGAGTACCAAAAGAATAGGCCTCTTTTTACAAATAAAACATTTTAAGATTATTTTACGAAAATAATTAGAAAAGTAACATTCTTTTTCTAAATACTTTAATATAATATTCTTAACTTTTTTTATAACCAATAAATATATTTATACGGAGGTTAAAGTCAATTTTGAGCTTGTTATGATTCTATGACAGCTGTTTCATACATAGAAAAAAACAACATTCTTTTATTAGTGAAAAGTTATGAAAGAAAAACGTAAGTTATAAATATAAATTTCCATTCAAAAAATATAAAAACATGGAATATGTATATGTATATAAAATATATGAACACATATATAAAATTTCCTACCGTTTGTCCTTACATAATTGGCTTAAACTTTTATAAATATTAAAAATTATATTCTTGAATTTTGGACCGGATCAAATTTTTTTTTTTGAAATATCTTTATCTGATTCATATTTAAAAAATTGTAAAAGAAGATAAGGATAATGTATGATATCAATTTTACTAATACTACTAATAATTTTTACATATAGGTTATATCATGGATTGTTATTGTACCTCCATAACTTAACACTTTGAAATATTGCTCCTGAATTTCCAAAATATGTATATCTAATCTAAGAAACATTTCGAAGAAAGAGAAAGAGATGAGAATATCAGGAATTTTGTTAGAGGAGAGTAAAATGAAAATAAGTATATTGTCCTACTGGCAAAAATATCTACGAAATTGCGACTGTGATCCTCGCGAACACCAGATTGAAATAAAACATGGAGTACATGTAAAATAAATGAAAAGTAATCAATAAAACACTCAACAAAAAAGAAAAAATTAGCCTTTGTTTGCCTCTGTACCAAGACCCAGCTGATTACTGGTGACTATTCCTAGCTGATGATCGCCAAAAAGTATGAAACAGCTGTTCTAGGATTTCACTTAGTAATCACTTAGTCTCACCCATTGATGTTTATTATTATTTATATGTGCTTTTTTGTTCTTTTTATGCGCTAAAAAAATAATTCATTGAGGCCGGATGACTGCCAGCACATGAATCATTTGAGCATTGAATAATTACAGAATGTAAGAATTTTTAATCGAATGAATTAAAACCTCAAATCTTGCTCTAGAAATTTTAATCTGTTTTACACATTACAAAAATCAACTTTTTTTTTCCTGATAATTTTCACTTAAAAAAATTTACATCTACAATAAGCACTTAAACAATAAAACACAAACCCATAAATTTAAATATTTTCATAGACTTTTCACAGATTTACAATTTGTATTATCTTATATCAAATTAAAAACAAATTCATAAAGCACTACATTGAAACTAGTATCAGAATGATAATAATATGGTAATTAATAATTTTGTTCACATGATCGTTAATATGTTTCTAAGTTGGATTGATGTTACCATAACACCATCCTTACTATTTGCTGAAAGTTATGAATGAGATATTATTTCATTTCACCTATGGGATTTATACATAACATAGTTCATAGAGGCATCTTTCATAAAATTTGTAAGTAATTTACTGTTAGAAATCCTATTAAATAACATTCTTTTAATATCCACAATATTTCGTTCTTCTTATCGAAAGACTTCTTCAGATGGTTATAGAGGACAAGAAGACAAAAAACCTTCTTCTTAGTTCATATTTTGTAACCCTTATGTTATGTAGAGGAAAAAAGAATAGTTTTTTGTTTTCTTGTCCTCTGTAACCACCTGAGAAAGTCCTTCGATAAGAAAGACGAAATATTGTCGAAATTAAAAGAATGTTAGTAATAGGATTTCTAGGAGAGCTTGATAAATGATTATTTCAAAAATCATTCCCAAAAATTCAGTAAAAACATGTTTGGACTTGCTTATTTTTTTTCCCTTCATAGTGCATATGAATGTGCTTAAGGTTTTTCTTTTTTTAATTTTAGAAGTTTAGGGTAATAATATAATAATTAACATAATAATTCTTGAGTTTTTTTTTTTAAATATTTTATTAGATTTGGTTATTATGTTTTGTTTTTATTTCACAGACAGTTGATCATTTGTAAGTCATTACAGTTTTGATTAACTTTTAACAATGATCAGTTATTCTCCATTAAAAACTGCACTCGTATTAAACAGTTTACTCAATTACTGTTAATATGATCAACCAAGGCACGCTTTTATTAAAAATCAATTAATTTCTTATTTATTAGCACTACATTTAATTCAGTTACTAATACTTGCTTAGTGATATAATGAAACTTTTAATAAGATTACAAAACAAAAAAAAGACGATGGTGAGGATACGAATGTGTTATATGATTTAATATTTGTTATGAAATAACATCTATTATCTAATGTATAATTATTTAACCTAATGTATAATGTTATAAAAAATTAAATAAATAACATTAAATAAAAAATTAAATAAATGGCTTTATGCGTAAAAAGTTGATTGGCTTGGATGGTTGTCTTTCTTATTCTGTGTTTGTCTCTTTCCATTGAAATAAAGCTTACAGATTCATATAATACTACCTCAATCAATGGTTATTCAAGAAGTAATTCCTTGTACAAATTGCTCTTTGCTGAGGCTGAAATCCTAATTGCCAAAAATCTGCATTTGGATTAAAAAAAACAAAAACAAGGTAGGGATAGCGATTAGTAAACCAATCACAATGCTTCGCAACTTCTTCTGATGCATGTAAGAAAATATATTGATATTGCTTTAATTTCCTTATTATTGTAAATGTGATTGTTGCGAATGAGAAAGGCGCAATTCTTGCGATTATTGTGATTGTTGCGAATAATGATAATTTAATGAGATTTTAATGATACTTGTACACAGACGGACGGACAAAACGGGAATATTAGTCTTCTGATACTTATTAGATCAGAAGACAAAAGATAGTAAATTTGACGTTGTTTCTACTCTAGAAGTCCAATTTATTTTCTGTTTTTAAAACTGCAAAATCAGTTTGCAGATTTTATTTACTTATTTGGCTTATAAAAGATAAGCTTCTTAAAGTATTTTGTAGTTCCTTTAAGAATTTCGTTTAGTTATGTTTGCATTGCGTTTAAAAAAAGGTGTCAAATATGTGTGTTTTGATGTGAGAATAAAAAATGTGTACATATTTTTTTGGGATTAGACAATTAATATTAGTATAATGATACAGATGAAAAAAAATCTAAATTTAAACGATAAACTCCGAAAAGATATTAAATTTTACATAGAAAACATTATTATAATAAGTAAATATATTATGTAATAAGCAAAAAAAAAACCACCTTAAACAATTGTTAAATTAATTTTTTCTAAGCATTTTCTTCCTTAACACCTTATAATAATTAGAATTCATATTAATATGGAGTATCTAGTAAGATTAAGTTTACATTTATATAAAAAAAAATGCTTAACACTGTATATTCAAAGGATCAGTTTTGTTTATTTTTTTTTCAAAGTTAGAAAAAAATGGCGTCTGTGATTTCTATAAACATAACTTACTTTAGAAGGTATTCTTTTTTCCCTTCTGATTTATAGAACCTGTTGAACACGATTGTAATCTCTTACAAATGTAAATTGTAATTATAGTTACAGAATGGATCCAATGAATGAGACATAATACAGTCTGAGGAATATCTGCTCGAGTAAATCAACATCCCACAAATCCCTGCCAATACCCTCTTCTGCGAATGCGACTGGGCAAACGCTGCCGCAGTGTCAAAAGGTCTGATTGCGTCCATTTATGCGTCGCTTCACGTGTTCCCTCTACTTCGCACGCCTCCCCCAATCCCCCTAAAGAGGGGTAGGGGTGGGAAAAATATTTATTCAGGCAGGACATGATCGAAGCATAAAGAAATCAATGGGTAGCAACCATTTGCAGGACACGTGCTCTGTACGGGGAGTGATCGGGCCACGTGCTCATTGTTGCATCACTTGGAACGACTGCGCAGGCGTGGAAGTAGAAAAAAAAAGGAAAGAGGAGAAAGGAAGAGGATGAATGGTACTCAGATTCAGAAGGAGATAGTGGGACAAATGACAGAATTATTAACCCTAATATTGGAATCTCAAAGAGCGAACACATCAAAAACCGCCCACTTTTCCTTCCCCAACTCAGGCAGACATCTTCGTTTCATGTGTGGCCCTTATTGAAATACAGGGCTCCTTGAAAAGCCCGAATAAATTTCCATTCGAAATATTAATTAAACATTATTCTACGAGTGTTGCTTGACTTGCTAATGTAATTTCAAATAAATTACTGATTTTTATCTTTAAGAGTTATTTAGCTGTAGTAGTTCCTCCATATTATTAGTTTCAAATAAACTTAACATTGTGGAGTCAGTATTTGTAAAAAAAATTAAAGTAGCGCCGTAGTAGATTCAAATGAAATTAAAAAAAATGCCTCTTTTTTTTAAAAGCGATCGAAGAGTAAGTTAAAGAAAATAAAAAATGTGCTTGGATGCCTTCAGCATTTAGGAATGACAACGCAAAACTTTTAAGAAAGAAAAACTCAACATCGGCTCCTTTTTTTTGGGTGGGGGAGGAACAGATGAAAAAAAAATCCATTTGTTAAGAATAATGAAAAGTTAATTTTACTCTTCATTGTAGCAAAACAGATCGGAGCATCAATGGATAACATTCACTCTTCTTCGGCCCGATGAAGAAAGCCGGAAAACAGGCTTTCGAAACTGTAACTGATTTTGTATTTTTACGAAATCCATTTTTATTCTGAGTGTAGTTTGGTGGTTGATATTATAAAATAAACATGTAACGTACAATGTAACAATAAACTAGGCACTACATAGAATGGATTACGAACCGCAAAGACACACTCGTAACATATACATGGAACTCTCGTTTCAAATCACGAAGCTACAAAGAATGTTCTGGATTAATCCAGAAAAGAGCTGCCTACCAGTGATTTACAATCCAAGAAACTTGCTCTGGAATGTGTTAGAATGAAAACTGGTGGAGGCTGTTGAAATCTCAAGTAGAAATGAACATAAAGTTTTATGTTAACTAATTGGATCCTATATTATTATTATTATTAATATTATTACAATTACAGTTGTATCACGTTACGAAGACATCCACACAATAACTTCAAAGTTATTATTTCAATAAGCAATAATTTCAAAGTTGAATGCAAAGGTTTAGGCAGAATGGAATAGATGACAATAAAATATATCTTATAAAAAAATAAAAAATAAGTATTTTATACTCATTTACGTTGTCTTCTCATTTTATTCATTTTGAATTCTTTCCTTTCAATCAATAACCATTTTTTTTTTATTAATTATTGGATTTACCAAAAAGTTCGTTCGGTTTTTTACGTAGGTTTGCTCTAGTAGTACTTAGGTGTCTTTAACGTCATTCGACACCATTTTGTTGGATTGTATTCTGGCAGGTGTCATATCAAAACAAAAACTGATCAAAATTGGTGAATTTTGTGTCGCCAATTTAATATTGAAGATGGAAGACAACAAGCACGCAAGACCGCATGTTTCTTTGATGACCAGACAAAAACTGTTACAGCTTTGCTGAGAAGTTCTGATCCATCCTCCATATTCACCTGACATTGCACTTTCGGATTTCCATTGATTTCGGTGTTTACAAAAATCTCTTACACATGAAAAAAAAAAAAAAAATCAATTCCCTGGAAGACACTAAAGGTATCTTAAACATTTTTTTGCTCAAAAAGATAAAAAGTTTTTGGGAAGATGGAATTATGAAGATTGTCTGAAAGATGGCAGAAGAACAAACCATTGAAGACGTTGTTCAATAAAATTATTGATGACAATGAAAAATGTGTCTTTTATTTTTACTTAAAAAACCGAACGACCTTTTTGGCCAATCCAATAGTTTTTGTTTCTTTCCCTTCCTCATTTATTCTTTCTTTTGCTCTTTATTTTAATTATTTTTAATGTCATTTCTTCAGGTTCTGATCTTCTGAAATCAGATCAAGATATAAATGAGAAAAGATTCTTCTCTCAAATTGGAAATCATTTTCTCTAATTGGACATCCGTCTCCGATATCTTTGCTTCTGCCGACAATCGATTTTCTTTTTTTGTAATTAATTTTTAATCGATTGTCGATCGATTATTTTAAATTTTAAAAGCTCGCTAAAACAATAATTCGGTAATTGTTCAATGATATTGCTAATTATTGTTAACTATTCAATAATAATCTACAGTCTTCAACTAAATCTCTTCTATATCATAATATTATTAAGTAAAGATTTATAATGATCAATTTCTGTCCATATAATATTGCCTTTTTATGCATCTTTGTTTTTTGAAACGTCAAAACAATAAATTTACTGTATTTAGAAATTTGCAACAAATTATGTATCTTCAAATTTTCCATTTGCTCAACATTGAGTAAATCTGCAAAGCGCGTGAAAATTAAATGGGTTATATTTGGTAAAATATAAATTGTGAGCAGAGGCATGTCCAGTAATTTTCATTGGGAGGGCTTTATAATGGGCTTAGGCAAATTTGTTTGTTTGTTTTTTCTCGGAAGGTTGTGTACTTTTCCTGGAAGAGGGTGGAAGTTACAAACAAAACAGATGGCTTTCCGACCACAAACATACAGGTACAAAATGTTAGATTTCTTACATTTTCAGATGCAGTGGAAAGAGATTGTTCACCAAGAGTTGTGAGTTATTAAAAAATTTTTAAGAGTTAATAAAATATGGGAATAACTCTGGGTTTTTATTATTGAAATAATAAATTTACAATATTTTTACGTGTGTTAAAATTTAATCAATAAATAAATAATAACTAAAAAAAAACATTAAACTTAAAATTTATAAATTAAAATTATATATTACAGTAATTTAGGAAGCTTTCGAGCCCTTACACATTTTCAATCTAATAATTATTTACAAAGAATATATACACAATTAATGATTTAAAATTAACCAATTAAAAACTACGTGAAGTTTAAAATTAATTGGTTAATTTTAAATCATTAATTGTGTATATTCTTTGTAAATAATTATTAGGTTGAAAATGAGCCGACTGTGGAAGGGTCCTAAATTACTGTAAGAAATAATTTTACATTAAAAATTTTATTGAGCTTAATGTGTGCTTAGTTATTATTTATTTATTGATTAAATTAAAAAATAAAAGTGATAAATTTAAAAAAAAAAATGATAGATTTATTTAAGTTTGTTATTAAACTTTAGAAGTTAACAAAATTTTGCAGCTTCAGATAAAGAAATATTAGAAATTATTAGAAAATAATTTCGAATAATCCTCGAAATTTTGGGGCTTTTATTCTGTTCAACTTATGGGGGGACTTTGTTTAACAAATGTCACAGAATGATTTCAAGCTTTTCTTTTTTCTCTAACTTTAGTTTAGAACAAATTAACACGTATTTATAAATTTTACTCATTAAGTTTAATGTGTGTTTAGTTCTCATTTTATTTATTGATTAAACAATAAAATAAAAGAGAGGAATTTGAAAAAAAAAAAGGTAGAATTAAGGTTATTATTAAAATTTACAAATAGAAATCAACACATTATAAAGCTGTATTTCATCAATTGTATTTTTGAAATTTAATTTATTTCTTAATATTATTTATTTCAAATACGTAAAAAATAAATTGAAGAAAGAAAATAAAGCAATATTATCCTGGCGTATTTCATACTGTAAATTTATGTTAAAAAAATTGATATTATTAAATTTCAAGAGAATTTATTAGAAGCTATTGATTAGGAAGTAAGAAGTTCCTTCAATCATCTGAAAAAGATCCGAGATCCACTGGACTGAAATATTTTTCTTCAAAATT
The DNA here is from genome assembly GCA_023159025.1 of Thereuonema tuberculata. NCBI lineage: Eukaryota > Metazoa > Arthropoda > Chilopoda > Scutigeromorpha > Scutigeridae > Thereuonema > Thereuonema tuberculata. Next base: position 35,888,462 of record JAFIDM010008419.1, on the reverse strand, counting down.
CTTAGAATTGAATGCATTTCTTTAATTGAAGTATACTGTTGTAAAGGATTATATTTTCTGTTTATTTTTAAATTAGAAAACCATTGCCATTTTTAATGTAACAAGCTTAAAATTTTTTTAAAAGTATTTATATTTTTGAAGAATATAAGAAAAGAAAAGGAGAAACAGCACCTGAACAAAGAGGAAATTGCCTTTCTGATTTTAGATTTCGGGAAGGAGTTGGGTCGGCCGTTTCGTCCTTCTTCGGACTCATCAGCCCAACCCTCGCCTTCCCTAAACCAATAAATAAATTTATTTTCTTGTCTTTTGTTGTTACTGTGGTCACTTCCGAGTTGGGAGTGGCTTCCACTAACCAGGGCTTGCCTTTCTTATTTAGTTTAGGGAAGGCGAGGGTTGGGCTGATGAGTCCGAAGAAGGACGAAACGGCCGTCCCCAACTCCTTCCCGAAATCTAAAATCAGAAAGGCAATTTCCTCTTTGTTCAGGTGCTGTTTCTCCTTTTCTTTTTCTTTTCTTATGTTCTTTAAACAAATATCACAGCACGTTAAATTTTTCTTTACTGTTATTTATATTTTTGTTATTAAGAAATTCACATTTCCATCCTTTCTTTACGAAGACCTCACCATAAATTAAACATTATTTATATGGGTAATATCCCATATAATCAGTGTAAATTTTTTTTTTTTGTCTTGTTGCAACTAAAATGTGAATTATTCCCATGAAAGTGCTATTGTAATAATTACTTTTATATATTCAAGTATATTTCATATAAAGTTTTATTTACTTTCTATTAGATAAATGCTAAATGAAAATTACCTGCGACTACAATAAGTTAATGTAACTGTTTGAATAAAAAGAATTCAAAAAAGATTATGACGTTTTCTGATCACGTCTCTTGACAATTGGTGATGGATTGGAAATAAGGGTAAGTTGGAATTGAAATACTTCTTCTCCCTCCTCTCCGGAACTGACCCCATCGTAGGCACAAGCGACAAATTTGGCGAGGAAAAGTGGTTGCGATTTTACTGTCAATGGTTCGGAACCATTCCCGTTTCATGGGGAGGGGTGACAAGTGCTAATTTGACCCTAATGGCAAACATCGATCATTGACGACAAATTCTCCCTTGTAGTTGCTCACGCAGCCGTGCGTGGCGCTGCTCGGGAGTGGGTTGCAAAGAACAGAATAGAAGTCATTACTTCATCAACGCCTCATTTTCTAATTAAACCGTCCGACCGATGCGGGTGTACGGACCGCCAGGGTAGGAGGGGGTCAGTTCATCGAAAAGACATTGGAAGCATATGGAGAGCAGATAACGTCATTGGCTCTGATGGATGGATCCATATGCTGCTGTCCTGGCCAATTTTCAGGGTTACAGTTACGAGGTCGCAGAAGGGGTGGCGGGAAAAGAAAAAAAAAAAACTCGAGCAATGAAAAATACCGAGTTCCATTGTCAGCTAGAGGTTATGGCTGCAAATTGGACGATGAATGCTTTGGGGTGACCGTTCTCCCACTCATCTCGTGACATCAGCTCCCAACGACAGTCATTATCCAATTTATTAATTCCGAACAAGAAGGCTATTTCGAGAATCGGAGCTGCTTAAGTTTCCTTCGAGACTCAGAAAAACCAGGAGGGTGCTTTTTTGAAAAGGGTCATTATTGCAAGACACCAGCTCCCATCAAACACAGCGCATTCTTTTCTCAACCACATGACTTCAATTGAAGTCTTAAAGAAAACATAGTAAGGGAGGTCGGTAAAACTTTAAACATAAAAAAGAGTGTGAGTGTTAGAAAATTTTTAAAGGAAATAAAAATAAATGAATAAAAACTGAATCGAGATTATTTTTTTTTGGCACTCGAAGCGAATTAAACACCCTGAGCTGAGAGAGTGTCAATTTGGAGTTGAAGCCATCCAACCAAAAAGGAAAATGGAAGTATTTATTAAAGTATTCCTTTGATAAAGGGGTGCAAAGGGTGTCTCCACAGCTGTGCTACTGAATAGCAATTGCTGATTTCTATATCTTAATATTCAAAAATGAATTTTTCTTTGTTTGTTTGTCCCGTATGCGTTCCTATACCATTCATCAGATTGCGATGAAACTTTGGTGAGTTGTTGTGCGAAGGTTTCTGAATTAGTAGAACCATTTTACAATATCTGGTGCGCGAGGCGTTTCAACAAATGAGTGTATTTCCGGTTTCAATGTTTGCAGTTTCCGGTGCGACTCGCATTTGGAATGACCATCAATAAAGTACAGGGATAACACATGGACAGCTGTATGTGGCCTGCTCACGTGTCGGAAAACCTTCTTATTTATTCGTGTATGCACCAGACGGAAAAACAAAAATTATTGAATCTCACAGACTATTAAGAGAGAAGAGATTAGGAGGAAATATGGATTAGACGTTTCAGAATAGTGTTTTGTAATTAAAAATAAAACTCGTCTTATAGTAAAGGACTAACAAGTTTCGGGAGTTAGCCGTTCGCAGTGTCCACTCGAAAAAATACTACTACTGAAGTACTGAACCACTTTTTGAAAGAGCATAAAAGAAAAATTCATAACTGACCCGATGAGAAGGAGTTAGAAAAGAAAGTTTCACAATGCAGATACAGGGAAGAACTACAAAACAAGAGCAATAAAAGTTAAAACACGAAAAAAATCATAGTAATAATTGGATACTGTGAGTTCCTTTAATGATACAATACAATTACCGGGAATAGTACATCAGTCTCCTTACAATAACATCACTGTAAGTGTTTTGATTCAAAGTTCTAGAACGCGTTAAAATGTAAATCAATCTTCCACAAGGAATTTAAGAGTATTTACATACAAATCAAAATCCGTGATAAGATGAAAAGACTTTAACATATTATTTTATCATGTAAACAGTTAATCTATCTTTACAGGGTGTCCCAGGAGGAAACGTCAAATTCTGGGGGCTGTCATATCGGACAATTCCAAGAAAAAAGTTTATACGCGTCGAAATTCGAACTGTTTCCGCAGACAGGAACTTTTAAGATGCATTCAGATGAGCAACACAACATGTTCTGACACGATTACGAAGTGCATTGATGTTGACGGTGGAATTTTTAAAAATTTTTAAACCACAACAAATTTGTCACTTGAACAATAAAGATTAGAAACAGTATCTAAAATCACTTTCCTATTCCTAATTTTGCAAATAAAATCGTTCGGAATAGAATTTATGTTCATATAGATTTTATTTCTTAAAATTGACTGATACCATGATCTCCCAGAACTTTCTTCTTGGAAAGGTTATTTTTTCATATTTACCAATGCTCAGCACAATTAAACCATCAGCGAAGTAAAAATGCTTGCATAGTTTTCCTCATTCAAATTCTTTTCTATAATTACTTAATACACTACAACCTCGTTTATCCGGCACTCGTTGATCCGGATCTCCGGATAATCCGGATCAGATTTGCAGACTTTTTTTTTTATTTAATATGCACATAGATAATAATTTTAACTGTGATAATAAAAACATAACTATAAGTACGCCGTACATTCGCTTTTTATTTTGATTAAATGTACAATTCCTGCATAGATTGTACAATAAATTATGGTAATTTAAAATGTTTTTGTCGAGTTTAAGAAAGCTTTACTAGAGTGTCACAGGGCGTTGAAGCTACAAAACATAGTTTTTATCGTAATAAACGGTAAGTCTGCTTATTTAAGGATTTGTTTTGCTTATTACCATATCACCAGGATTGTCCGGATTTTCGATTTTCCGGATTGCCTTTGATCCCAGTTAGTCCGGATAAACGAGGTTGTAGTGTACTGTGTCTACTTCAATAAGACGATGACAAAAGGGAATAGGGGGGCGGAAGACAAATCGAAGATGCTTTTCTCCATCTCTCCTGGTCATTCTCTTAGCCAATGAAATGCTGTATGATCAAACCGATCGAGAACTGCCTTCGAATACCTATTCGTTCATCAGTTCCCATAATAGTCATATAGGAATCTCAACTTTTCATGGATTAAACTTATTAATTATCATTATTAGATAATTAATTCATTAGTTATTTTTTTTATCAACGGAAATAACTATTAGAACATCATTACCTATAAAACATCTTCTTTAATACTCTTAAACAATATTTCGTTTCTTTGAACAAGAAACTTCTTCATGTTTCAGTCGAGGAAAAGAAAATCTTTCTCTTTCCTTTAATACTTCATAATTCGTTATGAATACAACTTTAAAAAATTTAAATTTCATTAAACAATTTGACCAAAGTTTTGTATTAAATTGTTAGTATTATTGTTAATTAGAAAAATTCAGCAAAGTATTGTTAATTAGGCAATTTGAACTAAGTATTGTATGCACTAGATCAATTAATATGTTAATTATTGTTAATTAGAAAAGCTGAGCAAAGTATTGTTAATTAGACAGTTTCAACAAAGTATTTTATGCACTATGTCAATTAATATATATTATTGTAAACTTTTAAAGTTGTATTCATAACGAGTTATGAAGTATTAGAGAAAAGAGAAAGATTTTCTTTTCCTCGACTGAAACCTGATGAAGTTTCTTGTTCAAAAGAAACGAAAAGTTGTTTAAGGGTATTAAAGAAGGTATTTTATAGGTAATGATGTTGTAATAGTTATTCCCTTTGATAAAAGAATAACTAATGAATTAATTATCTAATAATGATAATTAATAAGCTTAAACCAATTCTAGTATATTTAAAACATATGTATAGGCTTTGAGGAAATCACTATTCTTTAATTTTTTTAAAAAATGTTTTAATTCCTAAAGATGGTTTTGTCTAGCGTTTCTTTCAGGTTGATCCTAAGGTGTGGTAAAACTCCACATTCATTTTAGGTTGATCATTGCAGAAGAAAGAAATGTGTCTAAAATTGTCTAATAGCTTCGGTTTTTCTAAAATTCAAGAAATTATATCCCAAAGACGATTTAGTTTTTGTTGCCGTTTGATTGTTAAAAGTTTCTTTCTTGTTGTTGTTGGTTTCCGTAGAATTGGACTTTTGGTAAAATGATAATCATTTAACGCCGTTCACACAACCCCATGGTTCACTAATACGATGAAAGAAAGATTGCCTGTTTTCGTAATGACGGCAAAGCAAACGGCAAGACACAACAGGCCTTCCAGAAGTGCTAGGATCTGCACTGCACGCATTGACTTCAGTTCGAGTTGTGTTAACATGAAAGACCAGAAATGACTGGACCTGCACAGCAAACACGTGCTAAAAGCTTTTCTTCTACATCAATGTCCAACTTGGAATATCTGTGGCTGTTTGATGGATAAGTCCTCATCGAACGTGAATCTCTTCTACTGTATTGTTCCAAGTAACCCTATTCCACAGATAGTTGCTAATGAAGAGACTATATGTGAGTTCTTCGCCTTGATATCAGTCAGCGCCACGTAGTGTTGGATTTCATCGTCCTAATTAAGTCGAAATAGGAATCGGACAAGGAGTGATCGGCGCATCTGATATTGGAGCTGACATCCTAATTGGAACACGGCGATCTTCTTTCACTCGAAAAATTATGTAATTTCAGACCTTGCAACTTTTATTTCATCGGTACAAGAGTCAAAAAATAATAATGAAAAAGAAAAAATTTGAAAGGATTTTTCCTCTTCTGCTTTTATTACTTCCCAAGAAAAACAAATGACTGATAATTTGGAAGGGAATTGGTTTTTCTCATTTTTAATTTAACCCAATTAAAACGTGTTTTTTCTAAATGATAAGAAAAATCCTCAAATCACCACTTTTCCTTTACCAAAGGAGAAATTAAGGAATCTTCGATTTCTAATCAACTTTAATTAAACCTCAGGGACTTTTTTAAAATGAATATTTGGAATAAAATTCAGAAAAGCTCTTAGGTAATCAATCAATGTATCTATCGCATTTTTCTTTATCAATTTAACGTATTTTAATTCATTGCTGATAAATTGGAATGAATTACTATGAATGTATTTTTTTTTTTAGTATAAATCTATTTATGTACACTGCGCTTTTATATACAGTAGAACTTCATTATAACGGACTAATTGGGGCTGAAGGTTGTCCGTTTTAATGAAAGTCCGGTTTATAACAAATAATTCTGTATCGGTGTAATGCATCAGGCTGTACATCAATGAAAGGACAATAGTTAGCTATAAAAAGTACTTAACGATATGACTCAAAGGTTACTGAATAAAAACTGATGAGTGTGTGCGGCAATTTGTGGAATTTCAGACAATAACGAAATTAAATGATCGATAGAATTGAGAAAGCAAACGAAGGAACAACGCTACAAAGTAGCGAATCCTTCCTTGTAGCGTTGTGCCTTCGTTTGCTTACTCAATTCTTTGAATCATCGGGCACGTTAAAAATTTTTTTTTCATTAAATGATCGATGTTTAATCGCTTGCTTGGAAATGTAAAACTCGTCAGATAAACATATGCATCCTTTATTATTATTATATTTTTTAAAAAAACTGTCCGTTATAAGCGATGTCCGTTATAATGAGGTCCATTATAATGAGGTTGTACTGTACAGATATTTCTGATAGTCCACTTGCCATTTGCATATATTTGACTTTCAATAAATAATATGTCTTTTCAATATCTAATCTATATTACTAAAAAACCTTTATTTCTCTGTCTGTCTGTCCGGCGCAATTTCATGTGAGAATGGAAAATAGAAATAATTTTTACAATGAAACGTCCGCGACGGGAATCGAACCTGCAACCTTTTGATCAGATATCTATAGAGTTTCTGTATGGAAGATAAATTACTTCTAAGTATTGAAAACCAAAGACTGCACATAAATAAACGAAACATTGAGTTTGTCATCAGAGGGAATCGGGAACGGCCGTTTCGTCCTTTTTGGGGACTCATCAGTCCAATCCACCCTCTCTTGATGACAGAGAGGCGTTAAAATAAATGGAAAGTATCTTCGTTCCCGAAAGTGACTCCAGAACTAAATAAACAACAGTTAAAAATAAGTGCTAAAGTACTGAGTTGTAATGATATTATTGTAACAATACTAAATTTAATGTGAATTTTAAGTGAATAAACTAAACTAATAAAAAATTAAATCAAGAAGCTTTATCAATTTTAAATATAACTTTTATAAATATATAGTGACTAACAATTAAGTGTAAATAAATCGCGTAAAAAGATTTTTTAATTTTTTTTTTTAATTTATAAAGAAACAATTATTGAAGATATGTAATTCCATGCCTGCATTCAATATTAATTTATAATTCTTCTCACGAAGTTTGAACTAAAACTAGTCTTTTTTTTTTGTTGTCTTGCTAAAGTCATTGCTTGCAATAAATCTTTAGTGAAGTGAAGGAAATACAACTGGATCTAGCGGAAATAATAGGCAGTGACCATCGTACAGTGGTCAAGATCTGATTCCTATGAGAAGCACTTAAAAGAAAAGGGCATACAATGTCCTTTTGCGATGAGAACACGAAATCTCAAGAAAAACAGGAAGAAGGAAGGCGAAACATGCCATTGTTATTTTGTGGGTTTTGAAATCTGTCATTATTTTTATGACACCATAGTTCTCTTTTTTTTTTGAGCCATCATCAAGATGTTAAATTTTATTCGTACTTTAAAAGCCAAAGGTTAATTACCTCTCAAATTAACACTTCACAAAAACAAGGATAATCGAATGTAGATTGAACAATTTTAAAGAATTATTTATCAGTTCCAATGTAGGTAACAATGTGTAGTGTTGATATAGCGTGTAATTGAAAAAAGTGCGCGTCTAAATAAAAAGCTAAAATGATTACTAGAAGATCATCAAAAATAATTTATTATTTGAATTTTTTTAAGGCACTTATCCTAGTTGTGGTATTTAACTAATATTTCTTATATTATTAAGCAATAATAACCTCAAAAACAATTAAGATAATAACGTGTTAAATGACAGTGTTGGTATTAAGAATTTCAACTCTAAATGTGAAGTACTACACCTTTCCTATATCGTTCAATACTGCAGTATTTATTGTAATATCTCTATGAGAAATACTAAAAAGAATACAATTAACAAAAGATTATTTTTGAAATAACATTTTCATCTTCTGTAAATGGATTTTTGTTATTACAAACACGATGATGTATTTTATCAAGTTTGAGGGTTTTTTTGGAGTCATTTAATTTTTATTTATTTATTTTTAGAAACTGCAACTACAATTTATTTCTAGTTTCTACAATTTAATTTTAAAAGTGACTATTTAGTATTTTAATATATTTTTGGAAGTTGGGAACTTACTAGGTTATAAATATATTTTTGGAAGTTGGGAACTTCCTATGTTATAAATATATTTTTGGAAGTTGGGAACTTACTAGATTATAAATATATTTTTATCTTACTTTCTCTCGTATGTTAACTTATTATGTTGCTTATTTTATTTAGGCCTATTAGTTACTAAACTTTTAAATTAATTTAATATTTTTTTATTAAAAATTCTATTCAGATTATCCTTTACCAAGTAGATGTGAATAATTGTATTATTTCTTTGAACCAAAACTTCTAAATTTTATCAAAATAAAAAACAAAGCAGCAAAACAAATTTCTTTATTAGCACGATTTCTGGTTTGTTTATTAAAGACTGTAGCATCACGCTCATCCTTATTTCAATGTAGGCGTATAGGAGATATAGTCTCCTGCGATCGCCAATGGAATAGAATGACTACCCACCGGTTTTTCTGAATTTAATTGAACTTATTCCAACTCGAGACAACATACCTTACCACGTCAGCTACTGGGCCCCAATTTTCCACCCCCTCAAGCTAAAATTTTATCTTTATGAAATGTTTGTATTTCGTAAAGAACTCATAAATGTAAATAAATAAATTATAAATATAAGAACTCATTCAAGTACAATATATAAATTAATCAATTATTTAATTCACTGTTCCTTATTACAAAACTTCATTATTATTAAAAAATCTAAATACTTTATCAGCGGTATTTCGCAGGGTAATAATCTTTCCCCTGCTTCTTCAGGCTACATTTTGAAAAAATTAACAAGGTAGTAACAGCGATTAGTAAACCAATCACAATGCTTCGCAACGGCTTCTGATACGTATAAGAAAATATAATAATGCTATCTCAAAGTTAAACCTTAACAGCTTCCAGAACTTGTTGAATTTATGTTGAATTATTGCTTTAATTTCCTTATTATTATAAATGTGATTGTTGCGAATGCAAAAGGCCTAATTCTTGCGACTATTGTGATTGTTGCGATTGCTGCTAATGATAATTTAATGATATGTTAATGATAAGCCTACTTGTCCACAGATGCCACAAAGTGGTTATAAGGCTTCTGATCCTTATCATAAGCCTAAAAACTAAGGCAGTTATAACAAAGAATAAGGTTCCTAGTGTATCAAATTATAACAAAGAATAAGTTCTATACAATTACAACAAAAAGTAAGGTATCAAATCATTATTCAATAATTATTCTGATAGAAATACAAATAAATACAAATAAATGATTATGCAGTTTTATAATATTTTTTAAAATTAATAAATTTGTAATAGAAAATTTCAAAAAAAAATTATAAAACTGCATAATCATTTATTTTTGTCAGGATAATTGTCGAATAATGAGTCTATTTTTTAAATTTATTTTTGTTTTAACCGCGTTGACTAATAATTTGATATCTTTTTTTTTGTTTGTAATTGTGTAGAACTTATTCTTTGTAATAATTTGATACATTTTGAACCTTATTCTTTGTTATAACTGCCTCAGTTTTTAATTTTTTACAAAATGTGGACGAAGCAGGGAAAGATTATTACCCTGCGAAATATCGCTGGTTAAGATGGAGTTTTTTAAAAATCTTCACATCAACACATTACCATCTCTAAAAAAACTTTAATATCCGTGATATTTCGTACTCTTTAATCAAGAGCACTTCTTCAGACGGTTAGGGATAAGCTTTATAAACCTATTCCCTAATACAGAGAATTCATTCCAAATGATATAATTTTATAAAGTGATACATTTCTAAAGCTTATCCCTAACCGTCTGAAGAAGTGCTCTTGATTAAAGAGTACGAATTATCACGGATATTACAGTTTTTTTAGAGATGATAATGTGTTGATGTGAAGATTTTCAGAACATTTACGTGAAATTCAATTTTTAAATAAGGAGTTTTTTAATAACAATCAATTATTTATTGATTATTTTAATATTTTAATAATCGATTAATTAATATTTTAATTAATATCCTAATATTTTAATTTAAAACATCGTTCAATATTATTTAATATTTTATTTCCTAGAAGGGTTACTCAATCTACACTCCAAAATTAATTTCAAAACTCCCCCTCGCCTTCCTTATCATTCCGTTTTCTCTTCTTGACTTCTTTGAATGAAATCACTGATTACCAAATGCGGTGAAATTAACTAATCCCTATAAATCAATCTGTTATACAATTAAATCATTATTTTTTCCACTCTGTTGTTGATGTGCTCATAAGATCTAATTACTAAACCAATTAAACAGTTTTGTAACAAAAACGCCAATAAATTATGAGTGGATGGGGAAAATTAGAAGTCAGTCTTTTTTTTTATGTTATCATTAGTTTTTAATTTACTTTGATGAGGGTTGTTTCGCAGGAGAATGATCGCTTGAAAAACAATTTAAATTGAAGAAATAGCTCAGCATTCGCAGATCGTAATGGTACTCCTCACTTTACGACCGAGTTCCGTTCCGACGACTACGTCATTAAGCGAGTTGATCGATAAGAAAGGAGCTTGCGCAGGGAATATAGTATCGTTATAAAATTATAAAATTTATGCAACAAGCTTCAAATTTATTCGTAAAAAGACATGCATATGTACCTATTATCATTTGTTTATTTGGTTATCTGGAGCTTTAGAGGGTCCAGGTAAGGGAGATGACGACGATGAAATAGAAGTTGTATCTTCAAGGGCGGAGGTCGTAAGTGCGAGGGGTTGTTAAGCAGATAGGTCGTAAAGTGAGGAGTATCTATAATGAAATATACTGGAATCTTCACAAATTTTTCTACTTTCAATTGGTTTCTTATTGAAGATGTGGTAAACCATCAAAATTGATCTACTTGATAGACATAGCCGCATTTATGTTTTTCGTTTTATAACCCGCATATCTGTTTGGCTACTGAATGAGATTGTAGGTTTGGTCCAACGTTTTTCTGTTGGGTATAAAAACGAAATCAAAAAGTTAAAAATGCAATTTTTTTTTTTTTTTGACAAAATACTCAAGTCCGTCCGTTTGTCTGTTATCAGTTTAACCAAAAAAGAAAGATCTCTGCTGGGGATAGGAAATCTGCTACAAATCCGACCATTTAATAAGGAACTAGGGATAAATAAAAAACTTTCAAATTAGATGATAATTATTACAATTCAGAATGAATAATGAAAAAAAAAAATGCAATTTTAATCATCAGCACCCAGCAGGTCCATGAGCGATCTCTGATCCCGGAGACTCGCTTTCTTCTAGGGAATAGATACTGAGGTGGTTTCCCGTTGCCTTCCTCAGGAAACCATTATGGAATGGCTTCCAACCGGAAGAGAAAGTGAAGAACAGGCTGACAAACAGGAAAGGAAATTGAAACATCCATTGCGGGGATTCGAACCCAGGTTACCGATATTTCTGCCTAGCTGGAGGCCTCCTCCTAGACCACTAGGCTATGCCGGAGCAGCGCAATTAGTAAATATTACTGAATATGATTTCTCTATTAACTTTGATAAAACTTGATCCAAAGAGAACCAAAAATACCAATAAAGTATTCTTTCCAATACAATCCATTCTCCTACAAACGGGTCCTAGGGTCTACCCAGCCCTCTGTTGAATGGGGGGGATTCAAGGCGACCACCCGATCACAACTTAGTCCCATTGGTCCACGGAACGCCAGGAGCCTTACCTCCCGCCCGTAGTGGGACACTATAACTTTTTAATTCTTACAAAGTAAAAAATTAAAACATTATTGTAGACTGTATTTCCAAATAGTTATGTCGCATGTACATCTACAAAACGTATGTCAATGTGTATATATATATATATATATAAGCTCAATAAACTGCATGTTGTGAACTTGCGTTCGAAATATATTGGCTATACTATCTATGAACTTGTTTAAAATCTTCTCAAATTCCTGGTTTGATTCACTCAATATGCATAAAATTCTGTTAAAAAATGTACAACAGGTGTAGTTTATTCATTGAAAATAACACATGTGCTTTTATCGTCTGATTTTACGACATAGTTGGTATAGTTAGTTCAATCGTGGTATTAAGTCTGCACGTGTAAAAGAAAGAAGAAAAAAAAAAACAACATAAAAATACAACGTTGCTATTTTGTTGTCAAAGAATGAGTAAGCTGTTTGGAATTCATTTCTGTAATTTTCAAAATTTGACTAGATTTCGAAATTAAAATTGATGGAAGTCTTAAGATAAAGGAGAGAGAAATGTAGATAAAGATTTTTCTTACTTCATTCTAAAGATCATATGACCCAATTCTGGAAAGTTCGATTGAAAGCGGTGCAATTAGGAGTGTAAAAATTGAAGGGAAAATGGAAGGAAATACTAATATTGTACAAATCTTTCACAATTGTAACTGATTTTAATTTCACTTCAAAATAATCTACCCTAATCAACTGGAGAATTGCAGCTCAATTGATGAAATTGGTTCACGAATAATTGAAATTTTTCGAAATAATCCTCAAACAATTTGAACTAAAAAAAAACCACCAGAAGAAAACTGTCTCATTTTTCCTCCTACTCAACTCTCTTACAATATTTTTTAATTGCTTCGGGTAATTAAATATTTATAAACGTATCAATAATTAAGAAAATGAAGGTAAATATATTATTTATGAGGGTTTTAATTGTCTTGTTCCTTGATTACTATTCAATTTCCCCATTTCTTATCATTTAAGAAAATTCCACGTGGAAATTAATTGTTAAAAAAAGAGATATAAAACTCAATATTTATAAATATAGTACAATTTACGGGTTATGTTCATTCAGGTGTGTGAGTAGTATGAAGCAATCGACCTACAAGATCAACTAATTTTACCAATTTGATGATAAAATTGTAGGCAATTCTTAATTAATCTTGATTACCTTTTTATTTTGTATAATAATTATTGCTACTGGTAAATTGCAACTTTTTAATTACTGCTTTTTTCCTTGATCAGCAATTCTAATAGAAATCAAATCTATAAACTTTTTTTTTTTTTTTTTTTTTTGTAGATTGATTTTGTTTCGGCTTTTTAATTGTCGTTGTACAATAAGAGTATTTTTTGATAGTTAATACTTTGCTTATTACGATACTGGTAATATGTAATTCACTAATTCTTAAAAACTGACGTGTTTTTATCTGTGATTCTTGCAAGGTTTGTATAGTCTCACACTTTTCAGATGATGTAATATACTGCTAAATGTTTCTGAAAAGCAATTAGACTTGGAAATCCTATTAAATAACATTTAATATTCACAATATTTCGTCTTTCTTATCAAAGGACTTTCTCAGGTGGTTTATAGAGATTTTTTCAATATTTAGAAACAGTTTTTCTATGTAATGAACATGGAGATTTGCTAAGAGTTCGATATATAGAAAATTTCGATATGTGAAAGTTCGATATATGGAGGTTCGACAGTATATATATAATAAACTGCATGTTGTGAGCTTGCGTTCGAAACATATTGGCTATACTATCTATGGACTTGATAGTTTAAATCTTCTCAAATTCTTGCTTTAATTCACTCAATCTATATAAAATTCTGTTAAAACTATAAACAGGTGTAGTTTATTCATTGAAAATAACCCATGTGCTTTTATCTTCTGATTTTACGACATAGGAATGTTGGTATACTTTGTTCAATCGTGGTAATAAGACTGCACGTGTAAAAGAAAGAAGAAAAAAAACAACATAAAAATACAAAAAACTATTCTTTTTCCTCTACATAACGTAAGGGTTACAAAATAAGAACTAAAAACATTATAGTGTACGTGTTATCAATTGAAAACTGTCTTATTAACAAGCAAAATTATTAATAACATAAAACACATAAATAATGATAACAATTAAACACTAACAACAACGATGCTTCATGAACAACAATAACATTCTCGCATTATATCCCAAAGAATTATTTTTAGCTGTCCCGTGTTACAGTTAACATAGGGAACCGCTATTACTTTATGCTGTCTGTCTGTCACACTATATGTCACATTCTGTAGCGGATAAACGGTTAGAAATATTAGAATGAAACCTTCACCATTGTATTCAGCATCAAAAAGTAGGTAAAAAAAAATCAGACCTGTAGGACCACTCCCTGACCCCCCCCCCCAAATTAACGTTTTCCATAGCAGTGTTAGTAATAATGATAACAATTAACACAGTAATAATACTGATGCTTCATATATAACAATACTAACAATTACCAACAGGACGTCATTGTTAATATTTACAAACGTATTGTTTCATAAATTATTTAACATATCCAAATGATGCACTAAGCATTGTTTAGTGGTCCCTAGGTTACAGCTTGCCTAAAAAACATAAAGGAACGGTCTTGCATTTATATGCTCTTGCTTTTAATTATTTTGTTTATACAATTATGCATATTATGGGGCCGCTTTGCTTTTGACACTGTGTAAAAGCATTAATTATCTTGCTTCATATCATCTTTAACAACCAAATGAAGTACTAAGGATAAGTTTCTTAAAAAGAGTTGTGCTTCATAAGATTTTATGAAAAATAAGTTTTTTGATATATTGCGAGAATGCTAGTAATGTTATTGTCGCTAATGTTTAATTGTTATCATTATTGATGTGTTTTATATTATTAATAACCATGCTGGTGAATAAGACATTTTTCAATTGTTAACATATATACTAAAATGTTTTTAGTTCTTATTTTGTAACCCTTATGTTATGTAGAGGAAAAAGAATGTTTTTTTGTCTTCTTGTCCTCTGTAACCACTTGATGTACTAGAAACAAAACTTCATATGAACTTTCCTTTATTTCGAGGTTAGATAAGCTTTTGAGAATAAAAACATCCAGATATAGTTTTACTCCATAGTAAGGGCACGCTTTGATGCAACGTAGGAAGTTTTAAGAAGACAATTTAGCACAATTTTAATTTTATAGATTTTAAATTTTCTTTTGTGACAAAAAAAATATTGGTAAGTTTTAAGAAAATGTGAACAATTCTAAAAGAAAATAAATAAACATTATAAAAAAGTTAAAAGAATATTTTTTCCAATGTTAAATGGTTTATATATATATATATGTAGCCAGACAGTGATATGTTTAGTAGTATAAGTTAATTTTATTCTTATATTCTATACTTACTAAATTTTCTAAATTGCAAAAGATTGATTGAAATCTTTCCTTTGAGAAACTCGAAGGGTATGCTTTGAGTTTTGCCTGTTCAATTATATATATATATATATATACAAATTCATATATATATATTTTTTAATATATAATAAAAGAATATTATTATTCTTAATAACATTAAGAACATTAATATTATTCTTAATTTTATTTTTATAATTTATAAAAGAAAATTATTATTTTGTAAATTCATTGATAAGATAATTCAAATTATCTAAAAAATCTTGTAATTTAGAATTAATAATAAGATATCTTTTGAGTTCTTTATATTATTTTATTTTTTATGTTTTGTAATTAAAAATTAAAAAAATAAATAAAAAGAATTTGTAAATTATAAATAATCAGATATTTCGAGTCTTTATAATATTTAATACTTAAATGATTTTAAGTTTTGAAAGTCGTATCTGCGTTTAAAATTCAATATTAGAATTTTAAGTCTACAAAATTATAAAACAAAAAAAAATCAGTTAAAGAATTAATAATTAAAAAAAAAAAGTAGTCTATTGACAAATGATCCCATTTACTCGAAAATGGAATGTCATTTACCTTTCAGTTTTAATTATTAATTTACTTCCGATATTAAGAACATTATTGTTAACTTTTGATAAACAACATTAATGAAGTAATTATGATTTGATCAACTTATTTTGGTTGTGGAGGTGGTTGTTTTCGAATGAACGATGTGTAAAATGGCTTAATGTCAGCTATCTTTTCTTGATCCTAATTTAAAAGCGATGGTTGTTTGAACTTATGACTCAGTGAAAGATCCCGATGAAATCTTACTTCTTTCACACTTGCCAGTTAAACAGATTATTATCATCGGAAGAAGATTTAAAAGGGCTTTGTTTGAAAAATGAGTGGCATTTAAGTAAATGTACAGAACCGGAACAAGAAGTTTTCTGTCTGTTTGGGGTATTTTGAAGAACAGAATAAGAAAATAAGGGAAAGAAAAAAAAATATTGTGAATTCGAAAAAAAAAATTAAAATTAACATTTTTTATAATTTTTATTTAATAATATTTAAATTTATTTTTTTTTAAATTAATTTTTTTTTAAATTTAATTTTTTTGAAATTAAATTTTTTTAAATTTAATTTTTTTGAAATTTAATTTTTTTAATTTAATTTTTTTTAATTAAATTTTTTTTACATTAAAATTTCAAAAACATTTTTTTAAAAATTTTTAATTTAAAAAACATTAATACTTAAGTCATATCTTTAAAAAAGAATGTAAAAAAATGTAATTTTAAAGAGGGAAAAAAATTTTAATTTTAAAAAACCTGTTTCTCTTGAAAAGAAAGCTGAATTAATTCAAAGACCCTCCAGTTCAGCACAGGGGAAAAAAAAGAGAAAAAAAAAAATGTGGTAGTCGGGAATCGAACCCGATCCCTTCAGCCCCGAGACAAGAATACATGCTTGCAAGTAGTGAATTAACTTAAAAAATCAATATCATCAGATTGGATGGCAATTTCAATTAAAAAATACACACAAGTAGAAGTACTAAAAGTAAAGGAATCTCTTATATAGTTTTCCAAATCTGTCTGTCTGGAACACTATATATCTGTGTGTAACGTAATGCATTCCCCCTGTATTTAACGCAGGAGAGATGCCCTATAAATGTCACATTTGTGTGTGCTCGCATTCTCAATCGTCGGAGATTTTTTAGAGCGAGGCGGTATTTTCACTTGCCAGCTTTATGTTTAGTTCACGAAACAGAGACAACATCAAAGTACTCATCAAAAAAAGAAAAAGAAAACAACGGTCAAGGTCATTTGCCAAATGTTGCTTGAATTTTCACTCGCAGTGTGACTTATAATCAAGCCTTCCAATAAACAAATTCATTTATGTTCTTAGCAATACATTCATTTTAATTTTCTATTGGTCGTATATATGATCAATAAAGAGGCGTATATGCTAATAGTGGATATATTTACATAATTTTTACTTAAAGTATTACGATGTTTGTAGAAATTTAACGTGTGTGAAACAAGTCTTGAAAAAGATCGGCATGTCCGATCGAAATCTGGTCGAGATATTAAGATTTTAATGTGATTTTATGTTTTTTAATTATTGTGTGTCTGACCTTTTTTAAAAAACAACACTGTAACAATGTTTAGTCCAGGAAAACATTATTGTGTTAAACAACTAACAATAATTACTGATTGTTTTTGTTAACGAGAACCTTCAACGCTTTTGCGCATGCGTCAGGTCTCCTTCGATTTCATCAAAACAGGGGTGAGGAGAAATAAAGAGGGGATGTTTGCTTTTTATCAGTGTTAGTTTACTAGTAGTTGCGTTCTATTTGCGCTTTTCGGGAAAGAATTATGGAAAGAATAAATACTATTGCAAAAATGCTCCTCCGTTATTTTTTTCTTAAAGGGGAAAATGTCCAAAAGAATGTTCTTAGGAAAGTGCCCATCTCAGCGTATCACCCCTGTGCGGAATAAAATCGTCCGCCAGTGTGGGTCTCCCTTTCGAAAACGAACAGTAGCAGGAATAGTTTTAGTACGAAAATATTTGAAAGCAACTGAAACCTCACTTTCTGTTTCCGACCCAACAATTGAATTTGAACTATGCGTTGTGGACACCATTGATTTCATGTTAGATTAAAAAAAAAAAAAAAAAAGGAATAAAATTAGTTGTATTTCTGAAATTTTAAAGATGATCTTTTTATTCAACGTAAGATCTTGTTGACTTTGATGTAAGAAAATGAAAGGTAATATATTTTGTTTTTTCATTATGAAGTAAAAATGCATTTTTAAAGTTTTTTAGCAATGTTATCAATTATCTCCATTGCAATTTTTGAAATTTGATATCTTTTATGTTTATTAAATCATTTACGTGTTTGGATTATAGAATTTTGTTTTATCTAAATCAATTTTCAATGGCAGCTAATTAAGGTACAATTTCGTGTTAGTGACCAACAGCTACTTCTCTTGCGTTGAATGGTATTGGAGATTTACGCTCATCTTTAGCACTCGGAGGAGATTATCTAGTTCATATATCAAAGCCTCATTTGGGGAGGCGAATGGGGAACAACCCACTGCACAGGAGATAGAGCGAGGAGTAGCTGTCAGAACCCACAAACCATGAGGTGGTGGACATTGGGACAGGAGTGGTCCATCTAGCGGATGTAGGGTAGGAAGGATGTTGTGGTCGGCTGCCTGTGCTCTACCAAGCATGGGGCTCGCTTTGCGGGACCTTCAAACAAATCAGATAAAACCTTGGCTGACTTCACCACCCACCTGTCACAGAGAGCTCTCAAGGATTCTAATAGCACAAATGTAAGACAATGTGTACAGTTTTCAATGGGATTTATCAAAAATCAACATCTTGTATTAATTTTTAAAAAAATTTCTTACGATTTCCGCTTGTCTTCCCATAGTTTTAGGCAGATACAATGATATAGCATTTACTTCCTTCCATTGTTAAAATGTCAACACTGCAACTTAATTCTTGTGGTTTTTAAAGACTGTAGTGTTGACACTTCAGAAAGATGTAATTATTTAAACTATTAGACTACTATTAATTAAATAAGGTAGGGAAAGCGATTAGTAAACCAATCACAATGCTTCGCAACGTCTTCTGATCATTGATATGTCTTTAATTTCCTTGTGCTTTATTTCCAATTAACAATCGCAATAATTGCGCCTTTTGACAATCACAACAATCACTATAAATAAGATTGTTGCGAATGCAAAAGACGCAATTGTTGCGATTGTTATGATTATTGTGCAATTATAACAATTTAATCATTAAAATTTTAATGATTATTTTAATGATAATTTAATGAGATTTTAATGATACTTGTTCACAGACGGACAGACAGAACGGGAATATTAGTCTGCTGATCTAGATCAGAAGACTAAAACTATTGCACTACTATGATATTTGAATTTCAGTCATATTTAACTATATTTAATTCTGTTTATCCTTCTATTATTTTTAATATTAATATTTAAGTTATATTTATTCTTTTATATGTAAATTTTTATAAAATTAAATAAAAAGGGCTTGTGTACATAGCATATATTTTTAAGCTAAACCAATTATTCTAATAAAAATAAAGTATTATAAAATGCTGTTATTTATCTGATGTCAAATGTTTGTCAACACTGCATTGAGATATTTATTATTTTGTAGCTTTTTACATAGTGAAACATAAAAAAAATAAAAAAAATTAATTCGTGTTGAGGCTATTACTTAAAGAGAAAAGAAGAAATAGTATATAAATACTTAGTAATCACATCCTTAAAAAATCCCAAGCTTCGCTTTGAAAGAAAATAACTGAAATTGTAAACTCCAGAAAATCCCACATTCTCTTCTTTATTCACAATATTTCGTTTTCAAAGAATAGAAAACTTCTTCAGGTCCTTTGAGGATAAGAAAATTTTCTTCTTCCTCCATAATTCGTTATTATACATTCTAAATTAATAATATTTCTCATACAATAATATTTAGACTTTCCGTCCGTGCAATCCAACACTTTCCAACAATATTCTTATATTTCATATTCATATTAATTTACATACAATAATATATATATGGACTTTCCGTCTGTGCAATCCAATTTTCGTTATACAGGGCGATTCGCGAAGATATGCAGAAACTTCGGGAGCTCATTCTACATGTAAAAGTAAAGAAAAAACGTTATATAAACATAGGTCCGGAAATGCTTAGGTATCGAGTTACGGCTAGCGAAAGATTTCGCCCATAATGTAGTACAACAATACGCACATGGACTACACCTCAGTTGTTAGCTCTCACAATAAATCAAAACAATGCAATTCACATTATTGTTGAACAGCTGTTATTGTGTTGCCAACTTTTTTGTACGTTCCACTTGGGATAAGAATCAAATCACTGGGAGATACAGTTCTGCGACATGTTTCATTCGAAGAAACCACTGATTTCGCCCCTTAATTTACCTTCCCAGACTTCCAGCAAGTCTTTGTTTCACCCAGGGTATTAAATTTTGGGCGAAATCTTTCGCTAGCCGTAACTCGGTACCGAAGCATTTCCGGATCTATGTTTATATGACTTTTTTTATTTACTTTTACATGTAGAATGAGCTCCCGAAGTTTCTGCATATCTTCGTGAATCACCCTGTATATGATGATTGATTAAGATTATCGTTTTGATAACTATACCCAGTAAAGATTGTTGTATAATACTGTGGAATTGATGTATGTTGTGGTCTTATTTTGTTAATTTGAATTTGAAGAGATTCTTCATGTGTTAGACAATGTAGATGGTTGAATTCTCCAAAACAAAACATGTAAAAACATATTGCAATGAAGATAAAAATTTTACTTTTCTTTGGATTATTTTGCCGATTTGTATCTAATGTTGATTCAAATAAGTACATAAATACATAGAAGATAGATATGTATCTTGTAGGTGTTCAAAAAACTTCATTCAACTTTCTTCATTACTGCACATTATACTGTATTCTAATTCACAATCTTTCGATCTATCGAAAACAGGTCTTCTGCTGGTATTAGATATTTGGAGAATACAACCATCTACATTGTCTAATACATGAAGAATCTCTTCAAATCCAAATTTACAAAGTAAGAACATAACATATATCAATTCCACAGTATTATTCAACAATGTTTACTGGGGTCTACAATTTCAATTATTTTCTTTCTTGTTATAACAATAGCATGGATAATTATTGTACAGTCGAAATATTGTTTTTAGTATATAATGTTTTGTAATAAAGAAAGTTGAATAAAGTGTGTTGTTTTTGTATATGTTTTCAAAAGTGTTTTTGATATCCTTAAACTATGTTCTTGACAATGAGCTGCACAAACGGACATGAGTAATGTCAAAAGTAGTTTCAGAAATGATATAGCAATGACTGGTGAATATAAAAGATTTACCATTGGTTTTTAATGAAATTGTGATGTCCAAAGTTAAATTTAAATGCATATTAAGCAAGACCAAGAATCTTTAAGAGACAAGATTCTGCTAGAAAAAGAATTTCTTCAAGAATGCAAAAAAATAAAATAATAAACTGAAAAATGCAAATAAACCAATCTCGAACTTAGCTTGTATCAATTCTAGTTAATTATGAAAATTCAGCATATCATTTTTAAAGTAATCTACTAAAATATAAGGATCAGCGAGTATCTTAATACTGAATTAAAAGTTGAAGTACCTCATTACAGGTCTATAGGGCCCTCGGGGGAGATAAGGCTCCCGGCGTTTGCTGACCATCGGGACTTAGTTGAGGTCGAGCATAATATCGAATTCTTATTAAATATTTTTTCTTAATTCTTCTTATTAATTTCGATCTGAATTTCAATCGGTTCATTTACTTTCATCTCGAAGTTCCTTCGAAATGGTACAAAATACAGCCATTGTTCTCGAAGTTTTGAGATTAGTTCATTAGCCTACAACAAGAAAACACTTTTAAATTCAAAAGAGATTCGAGGAGCTTGTAATTCAATGGTAAAATATGGATTTTTTAGCGATCCATTTGGGAGCTATTGTGATAGCGACCAAAATCGGTAGCTATTGCGTTTGTCCTTGTCTGTTCCCATAAAGATACCAACAGTTTTAAAAAGAATGCATTTATAATGTCAATTAGAAGGGCTTTTTCGATTTCATCTGATTATATATTGTTTGAAGAGGAAATTAAAAAAATTAAGGATTTAGCTTTAAATTGTGGTTATAATGAGAGATTTATCAATTTAAAGGTTAAGAGCACTCTAAATAAGATTTATAATCCAAATAATTTTAGTCAAATTAAGCCAAAATTTTTTTTAAGCATTCCATTTGTACCGGGGGTTTATTATCCTATAGCTAGAATATTAAGGAATTATGGAATTGGAGTGGTAGCGACCACGGGCTTCACTGTAGCAAATTGTATTAATGGGGGTGCTAAGGTTTTGGATGATACCTCATGTCTGAATAAGAACAATTGCGTATATCCTTGTAAATATCATTCTTGCATTTACTTTGGGGAAACATATAGACCTTTACGAAAACGACTGGAGGAGCACGAAAAGGCAATTGGTAAACGTAATTTTAAGTATAATACTGCCGATCATGTTCATAAATTTGATCATGAAATTGATAAGGATAAGGTTAGAATTGTTGCCAAACAGAATGATAGCTATCTAAGAAAATTTATTGAATCATATTTTATTTTGAAATACAAATCGTATAATACCAAGATCTCTGTTGAAAACATTCTTCATTATGGCATTCAGTTTTAAATATTCTTGGGCCTTCTCTCCCCCCTCTGACGGTATAATGGCATTGGACTTGTGAGCTTCACGATTATTGGTTCACCTCAACGAGTGGAGCCAATAATTTTTTTTTTTTTTATGACGAGGCCATGTATTGGCGGAATAATTCCTTCTCCTTCATTCCGTCTGAGGATGATTAGCGGAAGCTAATCGAAACATGTTACGGTTTTTTAATGTTTTTTAAAGTTTTTATAATTATTTTAAGTGTGTCGTCGATTTATATAAATAAAAATATTTGGAGAAACTGTCAAAGCGTTTGTGCTAACGTAACTGACGAGATCATGCTTGGTATAGCCCAGAGATGCCTAAGTTTTCCAACCAATAACGCTTCTAGATTGAAAAGTAAGAGAAAAAGTCCTTATGCACTTTAACATATCTAAGTAGAGGTAAGTGTATAGTGAATTGTTTTGTAGATTTGCTTGCAGAACCTGTTAATGTACATTAGACTGTACAAGCCACTACAGCGAACGATATTAGGAACGGTTACAGTTCATTCTGGAGATTTGTATGGGTATTTTCCCCTAGTTTTAGATGGGGAAGATACAAAAGCTTTAGATGACAATGTATGGCAGATGATGATGAAGAGGAATCCTTCGGAAAAGCAGGAATGGAAGACATGGAAGGTTTCGTGGAACTCTCCTCCAAGGGGGTCCAACAGTAGCCGAGACTCATCAGTCAAGCGCCTTTATCACGAGGAGCCACGTGACAAATAGGCTTTTATGTTCACGTCACACGCCAGGGGGTTCCGTTTCCGTTACTCTTTTCGAGATCTAATTAAAGGAACAGCACGAGAAACATTGAAAAATCACTCATTCCACACAGGCCCAAGTCAAGAAATATGGTCTCTACACTTGACAATGAATTGCTTCATTTCGGTCTCTCAACAGAACGCTTTTGTAAAGGTTCAAAAAGAAATATATAAAAAAAGGAACTCACACTGGGGTCTATGCCTTTAGTCTTTTAGGCCCTTCTCAAAAAAAAAATGTAAAAAGAAAGATTCGATGTGGTTTTTTATTAAGCTGAGAACCCGAAATAAATTCTTAGCATTTTTCAATTGATCAAATATTCTTGAAAACATTATTAACACGACAGTGTTTCATAACCTTTCATAATCTCCAAAAGAGACCCTCACCTGCGTTTTACCAGCAAATTTAAGAATAAAAATAAAATTTAGAAAAAAATAATAATCGTTAAGCTATATAGCAGGGGTGGCCAAACCGCGGCTCGAGAGCCACATGCGGCTCTCTGACATCAATGTGCGGCTCGCGAGCCACCATGCGGCTCTCTGACATCAATGTGCGGCTCGCGAGCCACATGCGGCTCTTTGACATCAATGTGCGGCTCGCGAGTCACATGCGGCTCTCTGACATCAAATATGCGGCTGGCGGAAATATTACGACTGACCTCCTTTTTGCATCACAATTGATATAAAAGGTAAATACTGTAAAATTTTCGAGTTTTATAATTATTTACCAAGTATTAAACTGAGAATCCATTGGATTAAAACAATAAGTTTAATGTTCATGGTGAGTAAATATATTAAGAATTTAAACCCTACTTTAATGCTTGATTTGAGTGAGGGATTAAAAAAAACAATTCAGGATCAGCAAGGATTACAGAGCAATTGTTAATAAAACGTGTCTGTAACAGGTGTCCATGTCTTGCGACTCTCAAAAATCGGAAATTTGACCACCCCTCGTTTATATAGTAATATTTTTTTTTTTTTTCCTATTAGAATCTGCATGGGCCCGGTAGCCAAGTGGTCAGGGCGCTTGGCTGCGAATGGGTTCGATTCCCGGCCTCAGCGGAGGGCGGGGATTTTTTTCCATGCTCCTTTCATCTCCAAACGGGTCCTAGGGTCTATCCAGCCCTTTGTAAAATGGGTACCGGGTTTCTTTCCCGGGAGTTAAAGGCGGTCGGGCGTCGGGCTGACCACCCGATCTCAACTTCGTCCCGTTGCGTTGGTCCTAAACGCTGTAAGCCTGATCTCCTGCGACCCCCAAAAGCCTGTGTAGGTTTATAGTTTAACTTTAACTATTAGAATCTGCGTAGCACGGCTGTACAACGCTTCTTTTCACCTCTTTCTTGTTCTTTTCTTCTCTACATTATTTTTTTAATTCTTTCCTTCCATTTTAGTATGTTATTATTCTTCCATTTTTTATCCCAAATTATCATTAATATTCTCACAAAATTATTGATTACTTGTCCTTTGCCATTTTTATTATACGGCTGTGATATTCACTATTTTCATCTTTCACTTCATCCATTCTATTTGTTTTTCTATCAATATTATTCATTTACGATTTGCGATTTATGATTTACGATTTCTACATTTACGATTGCGCTAACAACTCCAGTAAGAAATTACAGGTAACAGGACATATCTAAAAGCTATTAATCTTATCACTATTTAATCTTCAATTCCTGCACCTTCTGTACAGCAATAACAGGTTAGTTTATCAGTAGCAGTTAGGCCATCATAACTTTTAAGCAAATATAGCCTTAATTTTTAAGCAGTAAAATTTTTAGCGTAACAGAAGTAACATAAAACGAACATAAATTTTGCTTTTAAGTAATAACGTCTAAGAAGAACTGCAAATGATTATCACTGAAAACTTTACCAGCCCATAAGAGATGAAAATAAAACGTTTCGAATTTAAGAAAAAATATGGATCTTCTAAGCAATTTTTGTTTCTTTAATTGAAATGAAAATGAAAACTATATGAAAATTGAAACGTAAACATGTATTAAAGTAAGAAGATTTAACGTGCATTAAATGTAATATGAAAATGGAAAAAACAAGGGAATGCACAAATTCGTAAATTTGTTTGCTTTCACGCATTGAGCCATCATCGACAGCAATTTGGAACAGCTGTTTCGTCCTTGTTAGGACTCATCCGCCAGATTTAACTTCGATGATCAAGCTCAGAACGCGTGAATACCTTTTGTGTTTGTGTGAAAGAAAACTTATCTTTCAGTATCTTCCATTTCACACTGAAGGCCTAAATAGATAAAAGCATTCCTGAATCCATGTTTTCAAAATGGCAGCGCCCATGTTGCCGATTTAGGCCTAGGACAAAATCTCGTGAGTGATTCAATTATCTGTGTTTTCAAAATGGCAGCGCCCATATCGCCGATTCAGGCTTAGGACAGAAATCTCGTGAGTAATTGTTAAACAATGATAAGCGCGCGAGCGGCCCATTGTTACGCAATTAACGAGTCCGTGCTCAGTGCATTTCGGAGAAGAAAAGCCACGCTTCAGATGGGCAGTTCGTTGGCAGTCTCGGTGCGGAGTGGATGTATTCCTGGTTTCCGCACAAGGCAGTTCGTTTCCAAGTTAGCTGCAGATAGGATTTGTTCCTTATTCGCTGAAGTGCGGTTAGTTCCAAGATCCCAGTGATAAAGATTAGGATCCTTTATCACTGCGTTGTTACATAGTTGCGAAGTGTCCAGCTATAGTGAAGCCGTTCGTTACCGCAGTTTGAAGTTCAAAGTTCCGTACTGCAGAACTCCAGTTTCTAAGTGAAAAGCTGCGATTAGTGTGCTTCTATTATTGAGAAGAAATCCCGATTGATTCTCTCAATAAAAACTGTGAAAGACAATGCTTTAAAGACGTATTCTCGGTGAAAAGCCATTTGGACGAAGATCGCTGTTCCATTTCGAACGTGGGTCGCCATATTGGATTCTAGGAGAATTACCGATCTACGACGTGGATGTCCGAAGTTCCAGTTCGACGGAAAGCAGAAATATTACCCAGTGAGTACTGTTTTATTTCAGTGAGTTTCGGACTCTCTTCGTCCAAGCCCAGAAGTTTTAAGATTAACTTTTAACCGAAGAATTGAGACTCAGGCAAGCGAGCCGAAGACGGACTTTCGATTAACTCGCACAGATAATATCTAACTTTAAAGCATTAAGTAATTAACGTTATAGAAATAGAAATGTATTTCTAGTTTATTTATCTTTTGAAATTCTCTGTGAGAGATTGTATTCAAATTTAAAGTAAGATTGTTTTATTAAACGTTTTATTGTTTTGTTACACTTTCGCATTAATTTATTTTACCTTCCTAATTAAGCCTTGCATAGTCGGAATCATAGTAGCTCTCCAGTTAGCGATAAACCTCTGCCGAGGGAATTTAATTCGGATTATTTTTCCCCTCGTTAATTTATGGCGTAACGCCACACTTGGTTATGGTAGTGGCGTAATGTAATGTAATCCTCACACAAAGGGTTATTGGCCGTAATAATTAAACTCACACCTTTCGCCTTTGCGTTTGGCTTATCCTTTTATTAAATGCCTTTTGTGCCCAGTGCTGAGCAGGTCAAGGTAATTTTCTGTTACAGCGATTTTTCTATTGTTGGTTGCTTTCTGCCGGGTCCCACTTCCGAGAGCGGGAGAAGGAACCATAGGTATTCACGCGTTCTGAGCTTGATCATCGAAGCTAAATCTGGCTGATGAGTCCTAATAAGGACGAAACAGCTGTCCCAGATTGCTGTCGATGATGGCTCAATGTGTGAAAGCAAACAAATTTACGAATTTGTGCGTTCCTTTGATTTTTCCATTTTATATATTAATTTTTGTTTAATGATTTGTTCTTCGAAGCTGGATTTGCTCGGGATACATTGTTTTTAATTAAATATATTATTACTGTCCTTGGTTCACGAACGAAATTCTCCTAGGAAATTGAAGCTTTTACTTCAATAATCAATGGAAAGATCAAAGAGACTGTCTTCCAAGCTCTCCTAATCTCAACCCCTTCGATAAGTTGAGGAATTTTGAAGACAACATTGATTTACGGGGACAATTGAATAGAATTATGAGAGCATTTCATTTGAACATAATAAAATTCTATCCAATATTATTATAAATATAAGAGTTAAGATAAGTTTGCATTATTCCACAATGGAGTGACCACGGGACATCAACTATTTTTCCGAGAGGTGAGGATAGCGGGGAGAAGTGGAAACAGAATATCACTATTCATAAAAGAATTCTTCCTCATAGCACCTACACCCTCTGTTAACAATGGACTTTTCTACCAACATCTGAATCGTTACTTAGTGACCAACGTTAATTTCAAATCATTCTGAACTGATGAGGGCTAATACCCGCAACGTATTCATATTTTGTAATCCGAGAATTAAAAGGATACGAGATTTAATAACAGATTTTCAACTGTGTTTCTATTATAAAATAGTTCCATATAATAAAATGATAATTGTGGAATTCTATTTTAAATGCTAGTCTGAAGCAGGTTTTTGCAGTAATTTAAAATGTTGAGTTTCCTTGTTGAGATGGGATAGATCCACATTAAAAATGAAAAAAATAATTTTAAAAATGCAAAATTTCTGTTAAAATATTTTAGATACATGCTCTTTTTAAAATAAATATTTAATTATGAAATCTAGGATATTTAACGTTAACGTATTATATATAATATATATTGATAGATTTCTATATGGTAATCATTCCAGAAAGCAAGGAATACCTCATTATAAAAATATTGAATTTTTGTTTCTATTAAATTATACAGAAAGATATCTAAGTAAAAAGGAATTATTATTAGAACTGCTTCACAACTCGAACTTTGACAAAAAATAATTTAAGGGAAACGAAAATATTTGTACAGTAGAGTCTCGAAAACTCGGCACTCGATAACCCGGCAGTCCGGATAACTCGGCTACCCCCTGGCAGGGTGAAAAAACCCCCGCGCAGACCCTTTACAAGTTACGTTTATATGCAGTTCATGTATTAGGTCTTTTCTTAAGTTTATTTGGACAGTTTAAGTTTGAGTTACAGCATTCTTTGTAAACTATTGTATTCTCAAGCAACAAATAAAAGTATTTCCTGACGAAAAAAATCGTACTTATTCTTTCTTTAACACCTTTCCCGATAACCCGGCTGTTCCACAAACTCGGTCACCCTTCGGTCCACATTAAGCCGAGTTTTCGGGACTCTACTGTAATATAATAGGATAGCCAGGAATTGATAACATATACCTACTGACATCTCAGAGGCTTAAATGACTTTACAATTTCCAATTGCATTAATGATTTCAGTGATGCAAATATTCTAGCAGAAATATCCATGTTAAGCAGACATAAATCAAACTGTTGTTACCATAAATCAGCATTACTGTGAGTTTCAAATCGTGAGTTTCAAATTCTGCTGAAGTCTTGACACCTCGGGTTTTACTTAGCTTATAGTACATTGGTGAAGAAAGAATTTACTATCGTGTTCTTTGGATTGTGGATGAATCACATTTCAACCAGAACCATGCATTCATAAACATGTTATGCTAATCTATCATTCAGTCGACACTTTCCGTAGATTTCTGTCTTTACACATATGAAAGTTATTAAACCATTTTGCTACTGAATACTTAAAGATTTATATTATTCAATAAACATTTTGGAAAGTGTTTCTGGGTATGGATGTACACTGCCTGCTCAATTGAAAATGGACACCTGTGGTATGGAACAGACGTTTTATTTACAGTGTCTAATAGCGCGCCCTAAGCACAGCATCCACACGCCGTGGCCTGCTCTCCACCAGTTTCTGGAAGCAAAGCAACTGATATTTTTGTCCACAGATGTTCAATAGGGTTGAGGTCCGGACTCTGGGCAGGCCACTGAAGTTCCTGAACATTATTCCCCGGAAACTAGGCGCTGACAACACGGGCCTATGGCACGGTGCATTGTCGTGCTGGAACACAAATGGCCTTTCACGTAACTGCGACCACAACGTAGGAAGCATGGAATTGTCTAGAACGATCAGATACTGTGTGGATGCCATGTTCCCCTCGATCACAACCAACGGACCACGTCCAAACCAGGAGAAACACGATCACACCATCACACCACCACCGCCAAACTTCACTGATGGGATGACACACTCAGGTAGCAGCCGCTTTCCTGGCAAACGCAACACCCAGGTGCGCCCATCCGATCCGTAGAGTGTGAAGCGTCGTTCGTCGCTCCACATAATGCTCTTCCAGCGGTCCATCGACTACGACCGTCGCTCTTTACACCAGGCCACACGACGCTAGGCGTTTACAGGGGTAAAGTTAGGTTTGTGGGCAGCAGCCCGACCGATGTACTCTAAGGCATGGAGCTCCCGACGAATCGTCATGGTACTGACAGTTGTCCCCGTTGCTTGCTGGAAGTCTTGCCGCCGTTGTCCCGCTGGAACAGCCCTGTTCTGCCTCATCAACCGCTTCCGGTCACTATCGGTCAGCATGCGGGCTCGGCCACCTCCATGACGTCGTGTTTCCACTCCTTCACGTTTCCACTTCGTGTTAATTGCACCCACAGTCGACTCTGGCAGGTTCAGTATCGCTCCTATGGCTCGCATACATTGGCCACTAATGTGGCAGCCTATGACTACTCCACGTTGAAAATCGCTCTGCTGTTTTGATGGTGGCATTTTACCTCAGCACATGGTTAGACACGAAATGACTCCAACTACCCAAGATCGTGTTGTTTTACAACGAATAAATTCAAATTATTGCCCGAATTTTCATGGGTAACAACCACTATAGCAGGTTTCCACTTTCAACTGAGCAGTCAGTGTAAGTTATTCAATACACATTTTGGAAAGTGTTTCTGGGTTTGGATGTATTCCAGATCTACAAACGCTACTATCATAAGATTGTCAATCAATTATGTTGACAGCAATTGCGAATGCAAGGCAGAGTTTAAATTTTTCTGTACAATACATCCTGAGCTTTTATCTGTATTGAATCTTTTTTTACTTCACAATAGAAGCTAAGTTTGGCCAGTGGAATTATTAGTGAAAATCAACGAGAATAAATAAGGCAAAAGTAAGACCTTAGGAAACTTTTTTTTTTTTTTTTCATTACTTAAATTTCGACCATTTTCTAATTAATATATGTAAGCCTAGTTTTTGATATTTATAATATGCTTTAATGAAAACGTGTAATTTCAGGTTCCTGGGGTAAGTAGTTTTTCAAGCTTAAACGATCACAGACAAACAGGAACGAAAGATGCTTCTTTTATCAGTAACAGGTTAAATTCCTTAGCGATGATGAAGAATAAAAATTCATGATGGAAAGATAATGGTCTAAACGAATTAACTTCAAACGCGGATGTGAAAATGAGCAGAAATAAGAACTCAAAAATAAATCAACGATTATGCAGAAATTTTCGAACTCTTTAAAATTCGTAAATTCGACATGTAGGTCATTTGCCTCGAAGTAAGCATATTATGCACACTTGGATGAGCAGAAGCCAATAAATTGAACTGTTTGAGACGACAGAGGCTTTATATGAGTCTAAACCTGTTCCCTTTACATTTCAGGCTTAGTTTTCTTTAAGGCTGCAATTCGAGCTTTAAGATTTTGCTGGATATGTAAATGCATGCAAAATATAAAAACGGAAATTGCATAATAACAACAAGATAAGGATAGCGATTAGTAAACCAATCACAATGCTTCTGATATGTATAAGAAAATGTAATTGATATTGCTTTAATTTCGTTATTATTATAAATGTGATTGTGTGAATGCAAAAGGCGCAATTGTTGCGATTATTATGATTGTTGTGATTGTTGCGATTAATGATAATTTAATGATATTAATTATAATTTAATGATATTTTAATGATACTTGTTCACAGACGGACAGACAAAACGGGAATATTAGTCTTCTGATACTTATTAGATCAGAAGACAAATAAATAAATGAATAAAATTGAAACATCCGTAACTATATTTGGTGTAGGATATATTATTTTGCAATCAATAAAGAGTAAAAATACATGAAATGAATAAATATCGGAAAGTTATAATTTGAATAAAGTAATTAAATGATGCATTGAACATATATTCGTGAGCCTGGTGGCTCAAAGGGTAGAGGTATTTGTTAACGGGCTGGAGATTCCGATTTCGGTCAGGGAATTCTCAGGAGAAGGCTTGTTTTTCTTCACCAATCTTCTGTAAAATGGTGGTCAGTTTTATTTCGGTATAGGAGATTGGTTTTCCAACCATCATGTCCTTTTCAAAGTTGACGACAAGTGAACTTCATAAATAGTTAGTTATCTAAGATGATTACTCAACACTATTTTAATCAGCATGACATTAAATTTTTATTTTTCATTACAATGTTAGCCTATGTTATTATAATAAACGGACGTTAATTGTGGTACCAATATTAGAGCTACTGCTGATGTACAGGAGCTTCTACCAAATGATTTTATATTAGTTTTTATTAATGTTTGAATTTTTTTTGTTCCTTATAAACAAAATGTAGATTAACTAATCTATTTTCGCTGCTACACTCAACCAAAATGTTGGTGAACATTTGGTGTTCTCATTTGATGTATAACTTCCGAGGAACTTCAAGGATTTAATACAAAAATTCATTATAAAATTAAGCTTCTAGTTCAAAGTGAACATAAATTTGAACTTAAATAGTAAAGTATTGGAGATCCAACAGTTACTCATCTTATTTGAGACAGAGATACTTATTCTTAGATGAGAATTATACGTTTGTTTCCATTGTGAGACAAAAGTTTTATTTCCTATTTAAGACAAATACTTTAACACAAATACTGCGACAACAGACATTTGAGACGGACAAGTTTATTTCATCTTTGAGACAAATATGCTTATTCATATGCTAATACGAAATACTAATACGATAATACGAAATGCTAATTCAAAATATGCTTTTGAAAAATACATGCTTGCAGCTTAATATGGATATAACTGCTTATATTGTTGTTAAATATTGTAAAGAAACTTAGAAAATTACAGAAATTTTCAGAAGTTATTGATCTTATTTGCGACACAGTTGTTTGTTGCTTTTTAGACAAACATGATGATTTTTTTATTTGAGACAGAGATATTTATTCTTATTTGAAAACACACATCTATTTTTAATTTGAGACAAAGGTTTTATTTCTTATTAAGAAAAACTACTTGTTTCTAAATTGAGACAAAGATTTTATTTCCTATTGAGAAAAACTACTTGTTTCTAATTTGAGACAAAGATTTTATTTCCTTTTAAGAAAAACTACTTGTTTCCAATTTGAGACAAAGATTTTATTATGAAAAACTACTTGTTTCAATTTGAGACAAAGATTTTATTAAGAAAAACTACTTGTTTCTAATTTGAGACAAAGATTTTATTTCCTATTAAGAAAAATTACTTATTTCTAATTTAAATATCTGTCTCAAAAAAAGAAAAAAAAGATGTCTGTCTCATTAATGAAATGCATCTACTTATTAAAAAAAAAAAAAACCCACTGTGTCTCAAATTAGAAACAAGTAGTTTTTCTTAATAGGAAAATAAAAAAAAAACAAAACTACTTGTTTCTAATTTGAGACAAACTTTTTTTTTCTAATATTTAGATGCCATTAATGAGATGGACATTTTTTTTTCTTTTTTTGAGACAGATATGCTTATTTGAAAACTAAAATCTTGGAGCTTATTTAAGACGAACAGTTTATTGCTCATTTGAGACAGACATATTTCACGAGTACAATTTAAAACCAGTTGATAGAAGAATAAAACTTCAACGGTATTATAACCCATCATCACAACTACAATATCCTTCAAATATTTCAGTTCCACTACCAGGTAAAATAGAAAAAAAAATATGAGGAAAAATTTTTAAAAAAATAAGAAATAGAGAAAGGAGATGGTCTAAAAAAAAATGTTGTTGGATGTCACACAGTCAGCAAAATCTTCATTTGTCAGTTGAATACAGTTCTTTTTTTTCTTTCTTTCTTTCTCTCTTTCTTTCTATTCCATTCGTCGACTGCAGTTAATCATTGGTTGTAGATGGGGCTGTAACGGGACAACATCCATATTCACGAATAGGGGGGGAGAGGGTATCTTTGGGTTACGCAATGTCTAACCTACGCCTGTGGCACTGGCGCCAAGCATGAGTGCCGAGTCACCCCCGAGGGCGAGCTCATAATGCTCCGACCCCCCCTCCCTGCAATGAATGAGTGTCTCTAGAGACTCAAAGGATTCAGTCTAGAATTAACTCATCATCACCAAAGAATTTATGAAATGATTTATATAATAAAATTGAATATTAAGCCTAATAGATTAGGATTACTTCATTAATAACTGCAAATGAGCTAATGTGCAATAATGGACTTTCAGAAGCTCGCCCAACCCAACTTTAAATAATTATTTACCCAATGTAAACAAGAAATTTACATTTCAGCGTTCCCGAAACTTAGTGCGAAGTTGAACGACTTTTGAAAAAGCCTTTGTACTTGAAGAATCTTTGTATTGTTTACAGAAGAGTTAAGTCAGTGGCGTAGCTAAAGAGGGAGAGGATAAGACTGGGGCAATAGCACTGTATATGGAAGGGTAGGAAAGAGACTGTCTGATAAAGAATATTTTAAAGGAAACTTTTAGTTGTGGAAAAATAATGACAATTTTTTTTTTGGTTGGATGACCAACTGAATGGACACTATTTTAACTATTATTATTACTTGAGGTAAATGTGGGTGGCAGGAAAGTCAAGCATTGCGACCTGAAAAATCTATTGTGCCAACCCACGGAAAGGAGGACAGACGGAGAGAAAGACTGAGAAAGTATGGTGGGGGACTCACAGGGGAAATGGGAGAACCCCGAGAAAACCTGCCCAGCTCGGATCGTCCACCATCACGAAACCCACATGAGAACCGAACCTCGGAACTCAGAGGTGAGAGGCCAGTGTCTTCCTATTTTAACTAATGCGGGCCCTGCGCGCCAAAAAAACCTAGCCAGTGATTATATTACAGATATCCAATTTTTTGTCAGTCTTATCTTAGATATTTTTAATTTTAGTCATCAGACTACGTTAAGCCACTACTTCTGATTTTCATGAAACTTGATTATTTCAATCCATTACACCTAAATTCACAGATTTTCTAGTAATAATAAAACAGGCAAAAGTAGTTGTGTGAAATTAATACTTGAGAAACTTTAACTTATCACCCAGTCTTTTGAGAATGAAGTATTTTTTCTTTTCTTTCTTAATTCAGACACACATGTTGAAGATCGACCAAAACGAGATTTTCCCGGATTACTCCAGTTTATTTAATTTTACCTGAAATCAAATCTCTTCTTTTTCCTATATAAAAGATTAAGTAATGCAGGAAAAAATATGTATTTATTTTAAATTATTCTAAGCTGTTTCTGTTCATCTTACTAAATAAAAAACAACATTTAGCTGAGAACTAATATTTATTTGATGAAAAATATGTTAGAAATTGACTAGAAACTAATTTTCAAATGTGTTGCGATCATTATTAGAAGTTAGATGATTAACAACTTAAAGCAAAACTTTTGTTAATATGCTATAATTTAATAATCAGATGTAAAAAAATGAATAAATAAATAAAAATAAAAATTCTATAACAGCTTTTTGACGATAACAAAATTATAAAATTTAATATTTTTCAATAAACACACAATGACTACAATCTTTAGTCCTCAGGTAGTTCGAACTGCAACTTGATTCGAACGCTATAATTTATTTTTATGTTAAAATATTATCGATATACCATGCAGAATTTACGTGATTGTAGCCTTAGCTGTGTAAAATTTATGAAACATTCAATTTCTGGACTTCATTTTCCACCAATCTCAATGAAATTTAAGATAAATATAGTCAGTAAATGTCTCGTCTTCTTGTAAACCAAATTTCATGAACATCGAGTCGAGTTGTTCATTCTGACGGACAGAAAACCTGTCGTAGGTCCTTGAACTGTTACCAGCGGGATTCCCGTACAGCTGTTGTTGTGCTTATTAATTACCCAATTACCAGAGGGTGGGGGAATTATTATTAAGACTCAATAAGACAGTTAAATCTTATTTTTCTTACAGTGGTTAATCTTTTTTAAGTTGCGGTTTTTTTTTTTTTTTTTTTTAATCCGTTATAAATCGAATTGGGCGAATGAGATGGTGTCTAATTGATGAACTCTTCTTGGGAGCGTGGGTGGGAGGGAGGGCGAGTGTCGCTTACCAGTCTCTCTAATGATAGCCTTTGGTCTCCTCATTAGTCAACTGTTCTCTTTGTCGAAACAATATTATGTGACACCGTCCACGACAATTGCAACACAAAGGATAAAGATGGCCTGTATTCCTGGATTTCCCTTCGTTATTCTTTACCTTTTCTTTTATGGTAAAGTTTAAAACAAAACAAAAAAAAAATCTCAGTTGTTACGTAAGAGATTTCAATAACTTACATTGGATACATACTGGTAGAAACGACAGCATATTATATAAGGAAGTCATATTTTTAGAGAAATTCTAACTTATTTAATTCTGTCATTTATAGAATTAAATAAGGTAGAATTTCTTTAAAAATATTTTCTACATTCGAAAGGAACTTTCTTTTTTTCTCTTTTTTTTTGACTTTTTTAGTCTTCTGATCAAGATTAGGCGACTAATATTCCCATTTTGTCTGGGGACAAGTATCATTAAAATATCATTAGCAACAATCGCAACAATTGCGTCTTTTGCATGCACAACAATCACATTGATAATACCGCTCTACAACAATCACAACAATCGCAACAATAATCGCAACAATTGCTTGTTTTACAGGAACAACAATCACATTGATAATACAGCTCTACAACAATCACAACGATCGCAACAATTGCGCCTTTTGCATTCGCAACAAACACATTTATAATAATAAGGAAATTAAAGCAATATCAATTATATTTTCTTATCAGAAGACGTTGCGCATCACTGTGATTGGTTTACTAATCCCTATCTTGTTTAATTTGGTGATGTGCATAAATGTAAAAGAAAAATAATTTAAACAATATCAAAAATATCATAAAAGTCTATCCATTAGCAATTAATGCTCAAATAAATGATTATTTTATTAAGTTTATTTTTAACAGAAAAGCCTTTTTGAAATAAAAACTATCTCTCCTTCTTTTAGCATTGATTTATGCTAACGAAAAAAAAAAAATAAAAAAGGAAAAAAATTAAATTTTTTAAACATATTAATTCCGACTAAAAAATTTTATTTTATTTTATTGATATTTTCTTGAAATCACATTATAAAATCTAAGTATTCCTTATTTTATTTTTTCTTTGATTTAAATTTAATAAAGAAATACAAACGAAGTACATTTGTCAATAAATTTTTAGTAATAAATTAAAAAATAATTGAATATTGCTAATTTAGTATAGCTTTCTTACTAAATAAAAAATTAATTTCAATATTTACTAACAAGTTATTTTTAAAAAAAAGCATTAAAAACAATAATAATATTAAGCTATTTTTTTTTCTTTTTTCAGATATTGCTGTTTTTAATTAATTTACATTTTTAAAATTTATGCTTGGCTTTTTTTATTTAATTTTATAATAACAGGTTGTCGACGTCTCGTGCAAATATAATTTCCATATTCCTTATTAAAATTATTTTGACTTTAATTAAATTGTCTGCATTTAATGGAAATATAAGACAGCAAAATTAAAAAACAATACGAATTTAAAAGCTTTTTTCACGGATGATGAAATGGAAAAAAAATAAAAAAACACGAACTCCACCAATTCTGTTGCTTAAAGAAACAAACAAACAAAAAATAGTTTTGATTTTCCAGAAGAAAAAAGCATATTTATTTATTTATTTATTTATTTATTTAACTTTTCATTGAAAGACTAATATTTAATTTATTTTACTATGAAATTAATTTGACAGTCATTCTGGTATAAAAATTATTAAAATTTCAATCCAATAAATTTAATTTTGTTGTGACTTTTATGCTTATACTCTTAATGCTTAATAATTTTTAAGAATTGTTAATTTAAATACAGTATATTTTTCTTTTCTCATCTTATACATTATGTCACCAAAATTACATGATCATGGAAAATTATATCACCAAATAAATATTTCATTTGTTTATTCTCGTAGATTGCATTTCTGTCACTGAAAGGAAGATCACTTTTCCGGATGCTTTCGAAGCAGAAGTTCTTAGAAAAATGAATTTTCAAAAAATATGTAGTAGATATAAATATATTTAGTGGGGATTTCTTTTTTGATGTTCCTAAAAATGTATTTTTTTTCCCTGTCATGCAGTAAAGCCTTCAAAGCATTGGATGAATTGTGAATTAAGTAACATTGACTGACTTAAGTAATATTTATGCAAGTTTGGCGACTTCATGATCAATCAATTGGATTTCTTGTGTTTTGTACTGCTGTGTTTTGTAATTTCAAATATTAATATCCATCAACTGTAAAATACACGATGAAAATGACTTTATCTTATGAACTTGAAATTGGTCCTCAATGTTGGATATGAATTATCGACATGTCTTTTGAACAAATGACACATCCTGTTTGTTCCAAATTACCTTATTTTTTTATATTTTTTTTTTTTTAAGATTTCATCTTTATAGCTAAAGGTGTACACGCATACTGCTATTACTGCAGCATTTTCTATTTATCATTAATTTAGAGCATCCTGCAATAAAAAAAATATACGAATTCTTATATTAAGAAATTATTGATTAATTTTGTATATTTACTGCTATTGCCAAACAAACAAAAAATAAACGATATTATTGTATTTTAATGTGACATCGTTACTATTTAACAATTGAAAATAATCTGCAGGCAGGTTGAAACATCCATGTTCATATGTTTTAAAATAATGATAATTACTTAGG
Organism: Thereuonema tuberculata; assembly: GCA_023159025.1. NCBI lineage: Eukaryota > Metazoa > Arthropoda > Chilopoda > Scutigeromorpha > Scutigeridae > Thereuonema > Thereuonema tuberculata. The sequence goes on along the minus strand of JAFIDM010008419.1, from coordinate 35,850,168 downwards.
TAATTTTAGGATTTTATAATTTTGTTGTGATTTTTACCACAAGGATCATTACTATTTAACAGTTGCTTGGAATTACTGTTTTAAAATGCAGAACTGCGCTGACGATAATATTCGCAAAATCAATGGGTTTTTATTGACGTAGGGCTCACAGTGGGGTTGGGAGGTGGAGCGGCCAGGGGTTAGCAATTAACATAAAGGTTTTTCTCGAAAAAAAACGAAGTAAAAAAAAGAGATTTATATAAAAGTATCAGGTTATTTGTGACGTTCGATAGGAAAAGGTTGATGGTTCTTGAGATTGTTTTGAGATTCGAAAATTGTTAAACGTGTTTGTAAAGCAAAAGTTCAATGTTAGTCTATTGATACGGAGATTTCTAATAACTCCTTAACCCTTGAACAGATCTTCTTGAAACATGACTATGTTTATGAAAGAGGTTTTATATGTGGAAAATAATCGCTGTATCTAAAAGTAAAAAAATAATAGCTATTAGGACTAAGTTGTCTCTGTACTTTATTCAACTGAGGATCAAATAATGAATTGAGGTTTTGCACGTGCTGCAAACAGGTTTCTCAAAGAGAGTAACCAGACTTTTTACGAAAGTGTGATTCCAGTTCTTTCAACGACTTGTTTGATGGTGTTTTTTTTTCCAATGGTGGAGTGTTGGAAACTGAATGTACTGTTGTCCCTTTCCTTGTAAGACTGCGATGGAACTTATTTGCCGGTATCTCTTAGAACCAGGTATTTTGCATTAGATTGTTTACGGAGATGGGAAAAAGCAGTGAGCATTGGTGCGTCGGCGGCAGCACAGTCCACCTCGTTAGGCCTGGATAGCATTTCCCTTGTCTCCCATTTGTTGCGCATGAGCGGATGGACGAAAAGAAAAGAACAGAGAATGAAAAAAAAAAAAAAGTAAAAGACGAAGAGGGGGGAGGGTCCGTCCGTTACGACTAGTGCACGCGCACTGGAGCGTCGTGGTCAATCCCACTGCCTCAGGGTAGGAGGGTATACAGGGGAGGGGGGGGGGGCTTCCACTTCTAACCTTGAGGCTGCTGCTCCGTGTGCTATTGTTCTCTTTCGTACAGAAAAGGTGAGTGATATTTTTTCCTCGGCGGAAACGGCGATGGGCCGCGGCGACTGGAGCGTGTCTGGCCGTCACGCATGCCCGGTCGCGCTGCCATTGTTGCAGGCAAGGAGCACGTGCACCCGAACAAACCCCCGGCGCAACTTTTTCTCATGACGCAACCGAAGCAAAATGAAGCAAGAACCAGCAGCCAACTGTCGCAAGGTGCGACTTCACCTTTCCCTGGGGATTCCTGGAAAACAATAACAACATCGCCTCATTTTGAGACAAATACCTACAAATAGCGATGCATCAACAGACCAATAAAAAGATTTCAACCAACAAACTCTGTTCAAATCTTCTCATCCATTAACTTCTCTACAAACACAAGTTCCATATAAGCTTCAATTAACATCTGTAAAATGACATGGATGTTTCTATAACTTGTTGCATTCTGTCCAAGCTTATAGATATGTTTACTCTTATAGATACTTCAGTGTAACTTAAATGTCAATTTAAACTTTTTTTTTTTTACACTTTAGAAAATACCTATGTATAATTTCAATTTAAACATTTTGTATTACGGTACATTTCAATTTTCTGTATCAACAAGTATCTAAAACTTTTTTCCTTTGCATTATTAAATTTTCTAGCATAACTTATTTTTTTTAACTTTTTTTTTTAGCAGAACTGAATAAAAAAAAAAAACCATAATAATAATAATAAAAAAAAATAAAACTAATTCATATTATAAGAAATCTTTCCGTTATATATTAATAAACTAAATATATTTCTTCAAATTCCATCAATTTCAAATTCCCTATAATTGCATTGTCTCACTTCCAGAATCCAATGCAACATGAAGACGTTACATTTCAATAATGGGTATCAAAATTTCAATAAAGGGAGAAATTTCAATAAAGAAAGTGAACTCATTATTATATCTATTGTATAAAAAACATTGTCATTAATAATTAGTTTTGTTAAATGTCTTTCATTATTATAACAATAATATATCTGTATTATACATACCAGTATTAAGGAATGAAATGTAATGTAAATTACTCTTTGTTGTTTTAAAAAAGGTTTGAAAAAGCGGAAAGATACTGTTTCCGCGAAATATCACTGAGAATAAATATATCAAAAGATGGGGTTTTTAATCTAATTTTAGAAGTATAAGATATGAAGTACGGATATCAAAATTGTTTATTTTAAAGGATATGAATTATTATTGCTTTTTAAGCATTGAAATAACTTCAATGTGTATACATTGTTTATATTGTTATTAGTATATATATTATTATTTTTTAATTTGCGAAACTTGAAAAAGCAGAACCACAGCTTCGGTGAAATATCGTTGTAGGAAATTTGAAATTGATGGAATCTGAAGGAACTAATTCATGTCAAATTAAATTAAATTACTTCAATTTTAAAATGTTATTAAGAATACAGAACAAGTTAAAAAAAAAATGTTCCATTTTAAATTTAGAAATGCATTCTTCAAAGTTTAAGAATGTATATAGTTATCTTTTTACGTGATATAGAAAATAATATCTCTATACTTTATTTCTCAACTTTATTTTCTGACTTGGAAATTGAAGTTGTTCTTTTAGAAACAACCGTAAAAACAATACAAATCAATAGAAAACTCTTGGGCCAAAGATTTATACACAAACAACTAAAGTAAACTGAAGTATCGTAATAGGGATGGGCCCTGTAGCTCAGGGATATAACTTAAGCACTGGACTGCGGGCTGGAAGAGCCAGGTTCAACCGCCGGAGGAGGTCGGGGATTCCCTCCAGACGGGCCTGGGGTTCACTCAGCCCTCTGTAAAGTTAGGAACAGGATGGTTTCCCGGAAATTAAAGGTGGACGAAATTTGGGCTGACCACTCATTCTAACCAATTCTCGATGCCTAGCACAATATTACAGAATACCTTACATTCAGCAATGTATTTTATTTTATAGATAGTAACAGTTATAAAGCAAAAATTGAAAATAATTACAAAAATTGTATAACACTACAATTTATTCACTCTAAAAGTAAAATAATAACAAGGAAAACGAAAATAAATATATATAAAACTCTATTAAGACCTATTGTGACATATGGGGCAGAATCATGGACGTTAATAAAGAATATATGTACAAGACTTGCAATATTTGAACGAAAGATATTAAGAAGAATCCTGGGGTCGATCAAACAAGGAGACTGCTGGAGAAGAAGATATAACAATGAACTACATGAATATTATAATGATATAAATATGGAGACCCATGTTGAATTAATAAGGTTGAGATGGTTAGGACATGTGATAAGAATATGAAAGTTAAGAAAGTTTACAATGGAAAGCCAGAGGGTATAAGAACTAGAGGAAGACCGAAATTACGATGGATGGACAGTATAAGGAATGATATAAAGGAATTTGGAATTACAAATTGCAAAAAAAAGGCGGAAAACAGAGAAAAATGGAAGAGAGCTCTGAAGGAGGTTAAGGCCCAAATGGGGCTGTAAGACCAAGCAAGAAGAAGAAATTAAGGAGGGTACACAAATAGGTTGTTACGATTTGACATTGGAACCCAAGGGATTCGACTGGTGTCGCAACGGCAAGCAGTCTTCCATCCCAAACACGAAATTCCGACATTTTCGTAACATTTTGTCAGAAAGTAATATTTAGCAATTTTTTTATTCCGTTCAAGTAAAACTTCGTTGAGCAAATAGCTGTAAAAAAATTGCACTTTAAGTCAGTCAAAACTGATAATTTCATTTAAATAAGCTGTGAAATTTAAACAAAAAATTCATCTTAATTAAATCTTATAACAATTTAAATTATGCATTTTAATTACAAAAGAAATAAAAAAGAAAATGTTTATTAGTTGCTAAAAAAGAAAGTATGGCATAATTGTCGTACGAACTTTCGAATTCCCGAGTAAAAGGGAGTTCCTTACTAGTAGAGAGTTCGTATTGTGATAAGTATCAGAAAATTTTATCTTCCTGGGGTAAATAGTTTTTTGATATCTCATCACGGAGAGACAAGCATCTCAAGTTTAATAATATAGCCAGTGTTATATTTAAAGTCTTACAGGCTTAAGAAAAAAAACATAGATGCCCTTTCAAAATGGAAATAATATTAAATAAAAATTTTTAACATGCAGTTTTAAAAAAAATTCTATTGAATATAATCGACCATACTTGAACTATTTATAATTTAAAAATTTCTAACTCACTACGTTTGAAATCCTCATCTTGTCACTTAACAAGGGGTCCTGACAAGATGAGGACTTGAAACGTAGTGAGTTTAATGGTTTTTTTATTTAAAAATTTTTAAATTGTAAATAGTGCACGTATGGTTAACTATTTTCAATGGAAATAATCTATTGAATCGACCTGCCAAACTGTGGGATTATCTAAATGGAGGCCCGAGGGGATCTTGTTTTTATCCCCCCCCCCCCACTTAATCTTAAATGTGTAGATTCTTTTTCATTTATCCTGTTTTCTTTTTTTGTTTGGTTTGGTTGTTGCTGGTTAGTTTCCTAACTTGTTCTTTCCCCTCCCAAATAAAATTCTATGTACGCCCCTGTGCCAACTTCACTATTATTATTTGTATAATATTTCAAATGTTCTCTCTCTTGAAAGCTCCCTACTATAATAAAAGAAATTGAAAAGGTGAATAGCTTTTTGTTGTTAAAGTAAAAGCATTCTCTTCTAAGGAAAAAAGAAAGTTATGCAAACGCATTCTTTCACTTTTTAAAAATGTGCGTGTTTTTTTTTTTTTAGTACTAGTCTTGTCTTGTTAATCCTTGGACGTCAGGATCTTTTCAAAACTTAGCAAAAAAATTTTAATTACTCACTACTGTAGTTTAGAACACAAATTAACACACAGAAATTATTATATGTATATAGAGAGACATAAGAGTTGTTTATTCATCGAAAGCACAAGATAGACTTTATACTACCAATTGCTGGTTCATTATATGTCTTCACTTTTAGTGAATTCTATGTACATACCATACCATGGTAGGTCAATCCGTAGATTGGTTCAAGTCTACGGAACCCTAGTGATCCCCGAAGGGCGACCCCTAGGAAAAGCCGTAGCTATACAAGGGAACAATACTGGAGTGGTTTCCCGTTGCCATCTCCAGGACGCCATTACGGAATGACGTCAGACCGAAGAGAAAGTGAAGAAGAGGCTGACAATACAGGAAAGGAAATTGAAACATCCATGCTCTTGACTGGGATTTGAACCCGGGTATCGGCACACTGGCCTCACGGCAGACCGACGCGACGCCTGAGACCGAAGAGACTCAAATTTTTTTTTTCGTTTATGTTCCTGTCGAAAAACTTACGAATTTAAATGACACGATTATAACAACTGATCAAGTTGCTGGTATATTAATATCCTAATACCATCGTACAAATTTGTGAAGATATAGCCAGTTAACACAAAAAAATCAACGTTATTTTCATTGTTAGTGGGTGAAATAATAGATCAGACTTTAAGCAAATTTGGATTTTTTGTTCCAGTTTGGAAAACTCTCAAACCCAAATGAGAGGATACGTGTTGTCACACACTGCCAAATAAACAAACACGACAAATAAGAGTAGATTTCGTAGAGAAGCTATAAAATTATGTTGCTAGATTCCAGATTTTTATCCAATTAACTGAAGCTATATATTAGAAAAAAAGCAGATATCTACAGCGACTGTAAACTCTACACATGATTTTTATTTTTAGTTATTTCTTTATCTTAACTTTCGGTTAGATTAAAGAGGGGCTCACACCTCCCCTTCCACACTATGTAGTTCTTCTCCATTCCTTGGATTTAATGAACAGGGCGTTATGTAGCCATCAAATAATTTTGCTTCACTTCCGGTATTCTGAAATAGGGTTTGTAATGTTGTCGAATTTCAACACCCACTCAAGCAGAACCTATTAAAGGCAGACTGCTTAGGGCTACTACGATTAAACTACTCGATTTGAACTACAAAACTGAGGAATAAAAAGGCTTTAAAAGCTTACCAAAATTATTATAACCTTATATAGCATTATTTTTACATAAAAAAAGCGACGAAAGGTTAGAAGGACGTAAAGATGATGATGAAACAACGAAAACTCAAAAGGAAAGTGATAAAAATAAAAGAAAATTGTAATAAGATTTCAGATATTAATTTAGAAGTCGATAATAACTAGATCGAAATTGATATATAAAAAAAAGATACCAAAAATTCAGTTAGAAGTTCAAACTTTGTAAGTCTTAAATTTTGAAGCTGTTGAATGATTTCGATGTAAAATTTCTTTGATTCAGATTTCTTGAAAATGTTTGAAAATTTTCAATTAAAAAACCAAACTTATTCACATGTTTTATTTACAAAAGTATGTTACTTTCAGATTCCTTGTCTGTTTCGGTATTTGTACGTGCGTGCATTAACGCTCTTAAATATTTATTGTTAATTATATACAATTGGACAAGTATCATTAAAATATCATTAAATTATCATTAGCAATAATCACAACAGTCACAACAATCGCAACAATTGCGTCTTTTGCATGCGCAACAATCACATTTATAATACAGCCCTAAAACAATCGCAACAATCACACTTATAATAATAAGGAAATTAAAGCAATATCAATTATATCAGAAGCCGTTGCGAAGCATTGTGATTGGTTTTACTAATCGCTGTCACTACCTTGTTTTTTTTCACAAGTTAAATTAAGATCTAAAAGAATTTGCACCTGAAAAAGTGAAACTAAAAAAAAATAAAAACTATATATATAATATATATACTGTATAAGTGGATAGAAATTGTCAAAAATTACATTTATTTTTTGAACGCAGTAATCTCAAATTTTGTTTTTGGAAATCTAATAATGGAATAATGCTAAGCCTCAAAAAGCAATATACGAGTGTTCTGGTGTGGGTATTACAGACAAAAATAACCCTCAAAAGCTTAGTAAATTTTTAGTCTACCGTCTTTCTTTTTTTGAATAAGTATTTAAGAATCTAAGTATTCAAAACTTGGGACGCCAACTATAAACGAAATAAACAATACGAATATTTTTAAATATTTTAACAGTTTAATTATAATCATTAAGAAAAATTTTTGACTTGTTATTAATTTAGTAAGACTATAAATGATATTGTTTAATTAACACAACATACTATAATGTTCAAAAAAAATTATAAATTAGATTGGATTGTAACAGTTATAAAAAAGTAATTTAATTAACGTAGCATTTGTAATATTCCAAAAAGAAAAAAAAAAGGTAATTCTGTTTTTTGGATTATAATGTTTTTAATATAATCCACATTGAAGAAATTTAGAACTGTTATTAATTTAATACAACTAAAATAATATTATTTAATTAATTATTTAACTGCGTATTGTAATGTTAAAAAAATATATATTTTCTTTTTGGATTAGAATGGTTTAAGTATTAACATTAAAAAAATAAAAATTAGAATTGCTATTAATCTAATGATAACATTTACATTAATTTATAATTAATTTAATTATTAATTTAATATTGTTATATGTACACTAATACTGCTATATAGTGATATTATTATATTTATTAAATAATAATAATTGTATAATTATATAACAAATTATATTAATATGCATATTATCTGCAAAACTTAAAAAAGAGATATTATACACAACCTACAGACAGATACCACTATTATTATGTCTCGTAGGACTGAAATTATACACTTATTAAAGTAAAAAAAAAAGAATCAATTTTGTTTCCCTAGTATAGTATTTCTTAATTGATATAGTTATTTGTTTCGTGGAGTTCCTACTGAACACACAATATATTCTGAGAGTTGATATATTATAATTGTTTGGATTTGCATATTGTTCAAGATGTCATCTCTCATGTCCTCTTTGGAAGGCATCTCAGTTAATTGCATTCATTCACACCATAAACTTGGTCTTCAACGATCAGGAACCTTGTTAGGTTTTTCTTCTCACTCAATTACGAATTGCGACTCTCCTCTGTGCAAATAGACTCGTCCTCCCAGGCTGAAGCCATTTAAGATGAAATCCAAAGAGAAGAATTCGATGTGGAGGGATTTTTATGCACCTCGGGTTGATGAGAAATTAGAATAATGACTACGTCGACCAGAAGCTCATCCTTTAATAGCAGAAGATCACAGGACACGACTGTGAACACACCATTCGGGTTCCTGTAAAGCGCTAGACCGTAAAGCAAAGGGAAAACGAGTTCCTCAAAGAACTTACAGCCTACTTTCGTTAAAATGTGGCGTATTTGTTTCTGTTTTACATCCCAGAAAAAAATAGATTCTGATTAATTAATGTTCAATGCTTTTTTTCCATGCTTTTATTTTTTTACTTTCCCGCGCAAATTTTCGATCGGAATCCAAGGAGACATTTTGAAATACAAAAGATATTGTCGGAAGCGCAGTGGTTCCTCAAGAGAAAAAATGAGCAATAAAAAAACTCAGTAATGAAAAATTAGTGAGAAAATTCATGTGCCAGCAGTCCGCCGGCCTCAATGAATTTTTTTAAAGCATAAAAATTCCAACTGCGCATTTGAATTATTAATAAACAACAACGGATGACATCAAATTGTTTACCAAGTGACATCCTGGAACAGCTTTTTTCACGCTCTTTGGCGAACATCAGCCAGGAGCAGTCGACAGTAAACAAGAAGATTCCCGTACTGAGGTTAATAGGAATAATAGCCTTAGTACGGGGACCTTGTTGTTTACTGGTGACTGCTCTTGGCTGATGATTGCCAAAGAGCGTGAAACAGCTGTTCAGGATGTCACTTGGTTAACAATTTGGTCTCACCCATTCTTGTTTACAAAAAATATTGCTAATAAAATTTGCAAATTTTAAGAAAATATTCGGGATAGTTCAAAATTATGTCTCTTACATACAGACATAGTAATTTTATTAGTGTAACTTTCCTAAATAAAGTAGTTTAAAAAGAAGATATATTTCACGAAACTCTACCATTTATAAAGCGAGGAACTAAAACTAATCTCAACTGATGTCAGGTGATGTTTGATGTAAAGGTTTTGAACGACAAGCGCCATTGGGAGATTACGATTTGGTGGTTGCCCAAATTAACTATAGAGATAAAGAGAAGCTCGAGATCTAAACTTGGGATAAACCTAACTTTAAAGGAAAGAAAGTATTACGGAGACTACATTAGCTGCTGATACTCAATAGAGAACTTTAAATAAATAAATAAATAACCATAGAAATGATAAAGCTGCTTGTTTTAATGGAAACCGATTAAGATATTTATATACATATTGGTGTTGTACTACGGTAATAATTTAGCAAATGATTATTTATTAGAAAAATAAATACATAAATAAATAAATAAATAAATAAATAAATAAATAAATAAATAAATTAAAGAAATGCCTATTTATTTTATACTTATCGGGCTTCTGTGCTTTGTATAATTTTATTTTTACAGATTACTATAATAACTGCTGATAAAGTAAACAATTATTTAAACAATTACCACAGATATCTACAGTTAAGCTTGCAATTAAATTTCTCAAAATTACAGTCGCTAAATGCCACTTATATTTACTTAATTAATGTATTTACATGCATTTTATTCGTATTATATCGCAACCCGGCGGGAACAGTGACATAACTAAAAAATACAGTTTTTTTTTGAGAAAAATCAATTTAAAGAATAGTATAAAATATAATGTTGAAATACTAGAAGTTCCTTTTAAATTTCAGTTAAGTATTTAAGGCCATAAATTCAAAAATTCTCTGGAGAATAATAATACTGAAATGTTAATCAGTAAATGTATGAATAAATTAATAAACAAATAAATAAAGTTTATTTATTTATTTTATTTTATTAATTTGGTATTGTCATGTATTTTATTCTGAAAATTAAATTAATTTTTCTCCGAAAAAAATAAATAAAAAAATATAAAAAGTGCTTGTGTTACATACAAAAAAAGAAAAAGGTTTTTAATTATGAGTGGCTTTTACGTGAAGGGTCCTAAGAGAGAGCGAGAGAAAGGAGGTGTCTGAGCCTCAGTCAGAGCAGAATTCCGTTTACGAATGGAGTGCTGCTAAATGATGGATCTTCTCCTTTACCTGAAGTCAGCAGGGGGCTCGTGCAATGGACGCCGACAAACGTAACAGGTGGTAGACGTCACTAAATCGAAAAGGTGTCCGCAAATGATGTCATCAACATCAAACACAACGAACAACTTGATGCCACTTCAGGCAGTCGCTTAAACAAACTTAGACTAACACCGGAAAATAAGGAAAGAAAAAGATAATAACAAGAAATTACCACCTCTTTGACTAATGCATAAGCATTTCATTTCGTTAATGAATAATATAGTAGAACTTCTGTTTGTTTTGAGGTTTATTTGTCCTAAACATCTAGAAATACGAAAATCCATATGGATTTTCTTCTTGTGCTCTTACGCTATCTTAATAAATACGATCTATTTATCTAAAATTTATTTTAAAATATATATTATATATTTAAATATATACATAAGGAATAATTTATTTATGCTTTTTTGCAAGTTTTTTGTTTAATATTATAACTTGATATATTATAAATTATATTGTGAATTATAGTAAAATATTAAAAACTGATGTTGTATGTTTGTCTCGAAAATTAGATTCTAAAATTAGAACTAAAAAAAAAATAACATTTGATATGAATAAAATACATATAACTGCATTTAATAAAATAATAAAAAATAGGATTCCGACTAATTTTGTCGAATTCAATTTGTATGGCTAAGTGCATTTATAAGTAAAATTTGTCTAAATTAAAAAATTTTTTTTAGCTAAGCTGGTTTGTTAAACTAATTTTAACAATTAAATAAAAGGACCAAACACACCAATAAATGTATAAAATAATATATTAACATCAATACACTACATGTTTCCAAGCTTTTCGAGCTTCTTTATCAAATGCTATAAAGATATTTCAAAAGGAAAAACAAGGCTTACATAATTTATACTATTTCATAATAAAGAGACCACAAAGAGATGGATCGTAATTTTAATAATTCTTCCACTGTCCATAACAATATTCGTTTAACTATTATTTCTCCAATATTTTTAAAGTTTCTTTAACTTCATCATTAATTTATGCTTTACAATTAATTCATCATGTGACTAGCGTCGTTCGTGTTTGAAAATGGCATAACTGATAGGCACAACTTTCCCCTTGAGATTTTGACATTGTAAAATTGAATAATACATTATAAAAAAAAAATAATAACATTGGTTATATAAAATAAATTATGCATTAATCAAATAAATTACTTCTTTGGAACCATCTAGGAACTTCTAAAAAATCAAATAAACTTCTCATATATTAAATTATAGAAACATAATAATTTAGTCACAGATTTTGAAGAGGTTTATATGAAATACATGTCCGCATCATATATAATGTTAGCTTTGTTAATACTTTTAATAGATGTTTAGTATACACTATAAAATAATACAAGAAAATCAACATAATTTCATTTTTGCTTAGTGAATTTATTTATATTCATAATTTAGTGACAAGAAAGTAGTTTTGGAGTTCTAAGCCTTAGGGAATTTTGCATTCTCAAAGACAAAGAAAGATATAATAAAGTAAATATAGGAATTTTATGTAAATATAGATTTTCAAGGAATTCGGTTTTTTATTACCACGCTTTTATTAACTCACACTGTCCAGTTTCCGGGTCAAAGTTTGTAATCAATTTTTAAGTCACTTCCCATCGGTCAATCATCTAAACATTTTGCACATTTGCTTATGTCTGACGATAATACAATAATATATAATAATATTAATAAAGGAAAAGAAAATCGGCACCTGAACAAGAGAAAAAGAAGAAACTGCCTTTCTGATTTTAGATTATGGAGAAGAGTTGGGAACGGCCGTTTCGTCCTGCAACGGACTCATCAGCCCAACCCCGCCTCACCCTAACCAAATCATAAAGGCAAGATCTTCTTGGTGAGAACCACTGTCAACCTGGCAGTGGTCCTACCCACAATAAAAAGCAAGAAAAATAAATTGCTGCGTCTTCCGATAATATACTGATATATTAATTTCATATTAATATATTCCACCACGTCCTTCCGTGCACCGTTACTATCGAGACCAGCCGCTAGGCGGCGGCATATTTATACACAACTACTTCTAAATTATATATACATAATTATTATAAATTTTAATCGTTATATAATATAGAAAGCGTGGTTTTTAAAAGTTTTTTCAACATTAATTATTTAAAAGTAATCCGGATTGGAAGGGAAAAGAATGGGACCTCCAAGTATAAATTAAAAAACTAGAAAAACACAATAAAAATATATGAATAGAAATTCATGTGCTAGCCTCCGCTGGCCTCAATGAATTTTCTATGCGCATCAAATAAGAAAAAAGCGCCTAAAAAATGGTTAAACACATTAAAAGGTGGACCTAGTGTTTATAAGTGCAAAGTGACATCTCCAAACAGCTGTTTCTCGGTCAATTGCGGATCATCAGAGGAGAGTAGTCACTATAAAAACCCTAGGTTCAATTACGGAGGTTAGTATTAGGATAGGATGATTGGGGCTGATGGTACCTCGGATTACAAAAAACTCGGAATACACGGAAAAAAGAAAAAAAACAAACTGGAATTTTCAACTAAAACGAATCAAATTTAATTTATAATAGATATTAAAGTTACAGATACATTAACAATGTTACCTGGTTACATGAAAAGGTTACATGAAAAGGTTTATAAGCATTTACAACTTTAAAAAACTGTCCAAGGTCTTCTGCTTCACAGTAGAGCAACGCTTTTTAGCAGCGATGTCACGCCATCGTCTAAGTAGTAAAATAGAAAACTATCACACTGAACCCTCAAATGACTTCTTGGAATCGTCGCCCTGCGTGACTTTGGACTAGCCTCACCTCGGATTACACGGAAGCTCGGATTACCAGGACTCGGATTACCGCGACTCTACTCGGATTACCGAGAAACAGCTGTTGGAGATGTCACTACTGCACTGATAAACACTAGGTCCACCTTTTAATACGGATTGTTCCGGAATATTTTAGATTCAAACTGATGTTCTAAGAAATATCAAAATTTTAAAATACTAATAGAACTACAATTTTAAAATAGAAAAAATAAAAAAATAAACATCATCTGATTTATTCTCAGAACTAACGATAATACTCTATCCTTGACATTTAACCAATAGAGTTCTAACATATGTTTCTAGTTAAGCCAACACAGATTTCTGTTACTGACTTTATGCCAGTAGTTAAATTATTTATTACCAAGGAAATTTAGATATTAAGACATTTTACTAAAATTTCACAGTTAAATTTTTTTACTAATATTTTGTTTATTACAGTGATTATTCACAACAATACATCCACAGTATAAGAAGGATGATAATAACATAGCTCAAAATTATATACTCAATAATAATAACAATAATAATAATATTTAATAATAATTAATATGTATTCAAATTTAAGGAAGTAAGTAATTATATCTTAGCAAATCTCTAATAAGTACTTACAGTAATTCTTAGTTTTAGTAGGTTGGAGGTGACGGGTTCGATCCCAGGCCTCGGTGGAGGGCGGGGATTTTTCCATTTTCCTCCAAACGGGTCCTAGAGTCTACCCAGCCCTCTGTTGAATGGTTACCGGGTTTCTTTTCCAGAGGTTAAAGGCGGGCGTGCGTCGGGCTGACCACCCGACCTTAACTTAGTCCCGTTGGTCACGAAACACTGGGAGCCTTACCTCCCGCGACCCCTAGGGGCCACAAAGGTCTGTAGTGGAACACTTTAATTCTTAGTTTTAGTTTAGTCATTAATATAATTTTTAGAGAAATGCAGGATAATAATAATATAATACAGAAAGAAATGCCTATTGGGGCCGGTTTTATGTGCGCCATCCTGTGTAATACTTTTCTGTAATACTATTACACATAATACTGTTTACATGATTTGAGATATGAAACGAACAGAGATATCACATATGCAGTTCAAATTAAATATAAAATAAATGAATAAATAAATAAATGAATAAATAAAATTAAAGTAAAAATGTAAATGTAATAAAAATAACGTTAAATGTAATACTTAACTGTGTAATACTTAATGTGCAAAGTACGGAAGCATAAGTAATTTTAAACATCATTAAAAATATGTAATCTAAAATTTTGTCGTCAAATTTTGATTCAATTTTACGCGAAAATTTGTCAGTCTTCAATATTTTTCTATTTCAACGAGACTTGTCAGAATTAATTTGAGATTCAACACAAAGATTATCAATGTGATTTTTACGATTTATTTTTCTTTTGTTTTTGATTAATCCTCTTTAATCCTTTGCTAATCCTCTTTTTTTGTTTATCTTAGCAGCAGATGGACAGCAAATGGAGTAGCAGGTGGAAAACCTACAGCAACACTTGACCTCAACCGAAGCTCAAAAACATTTTATTTAAGAGAAATTAAATAAAATTTCATTTTATTTCAGTCAACTGTTGCAAGTTGTGAGGAAGTTACATTTTTCAAAACGAAATTATTTTCTTTAATTAATGTTGACTTAGGAAGTATTTTAATGTATTTTATGAAATTAATATATTTATTTTTGATTGGATACAAGGTCTACAAGTCTTTAAATGTTGTCACGTGTTTACTTTATGAAATAAACTTTTGAAAACCTCGCTTTTATCTGAAATGCACTATGCTTCAGAAGTAGGTGTAGCCTATAAGTTGTATATCAATGTATATATGCCGCCGCCTAGCGGCTGGTCTTGGTAGTAACGGCGCACGGAAGGACGTGTTGCCTTGGCGGAATATAATAATATAAAATACATTAATGTATTAATTTACCAGTATATTATTGTGCAGTCATTAGACATAAGCAAGTGTGCCAAATTGCTAGGTGATTGACCGACGGGAAGTGACTTAAAAATTGATTATAAGATTTGACCCGGAAACCGGATAGTGTGAGTTAATAAAAGCGTGGTGATAAAAACTTCTTCTTGATTGATTTTCATGAAATTTGGTATGTAGCAAGATGATAAAGTTTTTGAAGTTTCATTGATTAAAACGAGTGTTCTTCTACTCTTTTTAAAATAGGTATATTTCTAAACAGTAAATTACCTGCTAATTGGCAGATTTACATGCATTTCATGTTTTATGATAGAAACAAAATAAAGATCTTTGAGATGTATATAATGAGCAGAAGTTTAAATAAATAAATACTTCTTGAATGGTCGAAATATATTTTCTCCGATTTTTTCTTAATACTATACAATAAAATAAGCAATCTTACATTATATTTTTTCAGTGTTCAAAAAAACACCAAAAAAAATTAGTGTAATATTTATTCTTTTCCTTAAATGTAATTAAAGAAAAATATAAATATAATTAAGGAAACATAAATGCAGTTAGAAAATATTAAAATCAAAAGATTTTTTTATCCAATAAAATGTGTAAACAAAGTAAATAAATAGCGAATAGAAAACAAGAATAAGAAAATATTAATTTTATAACAATCGACTTTCCTACCAACATATAACTCGTTACTTATTGAACCAATTTTTAAATCATTGTGAACTGATGAAGGCTAACACCAGCAACGTGTTCGTATTTTGTAATCCAACGTATTAAAATGACACTGTTTTAATAATTCTTTCTTTTTCAACTGTGTTTTCTATTCTTTATTTTATCAAAAGATTTTTATTAATATTTTCTTATAATTGTAAAAAGAAAAGGGTCGAGGGTTCACTTCCGTTTTGCTTAAATTCATTATTCTACATGTGATAATATTATCATCGTATTTTAGCAGTATCTTCACGTATTAAATCTTAATGAATCAGCTGTATTTAAAATGAACATTATTATTCCGTATTAATATTAAACAAAAAAAAAGACTAATAAATTTAGCGTGTGAAAAGTAAAAATCCATATAGATAATAAAAAATCACACAAACTTTGGATAAGTAAGCAATATATCATAATATATAAAAATGAATGTTTCTTTGTTTGTTTCTCCCGTTTCCGTTCCTGTACCATTCATCAGATTGAGATGAAACTTTGGTGAGTTGTTGTGTGCACTTCCGTGAAGGTTTCTGAATTAGTAGAACCAACCCGACCGACACCGGGCCCTTATATTTAGGGCCCCTTCTCGGGCCCCCCAAGTCTATTGTAAAAAGTGAAAAATCCGCTCCCATACGGGGGGCAGGGACACCACACTTGGGTGGGTGGAAGGCGACATGGCTACCTAAGTGTCCCACCCCCGAACAACACCGGGGAATGAATCTTTGTTAAGAAGAATCTTTCAATCTTTTATACTGTTTGAATCTTTTATCAAAATCTTGAAAAACTAGTTTGAGTTTTTAAAAGAAAACAGACAGAAAAATATTATTAAGAACAAAATATTCGTGGGAATTCGAAGCTCAAACAACAATAGTAAATTCACCAAAAAAACTTAGGTAAACAAACTCCTTTGCTGACATTCTGAGGGTCTCAATGAATTTTCTGAGTGCATTAAAAAATAAAAAAATTGTTTGAATACATACATAAACCCCATTGTTTACTGGTGACTATTCCTAGCTGACGATCACCAAAGAGCGTGAAGCAGCTGTTCTAGGATGTCACTTAGTAAACACTTAGTCTCACCCATTGACGTTTAAGAAAAACATTATTTAATCTACTGTTTCATTCTCCATAACGCGAAGTAACTCAATCTGGCACTTCTAGAAGGATCCTCACAAACATTTTTCGTTCAGTTTCCAGAATGCAGCTATTATCAATTGACGGGCCTATTTAGAAACTTATCCCCTTCTGTACGCATATAGACTAATAAGGGACCGTAAGGGTCAATTATTACGTAAGCACATTTTTAATAATTTTAGATCCCCTCCCCCCACTTGTAAGCAAAAATAAGCACATACCGACCCTCTAGCCTTGTGCTTACGTAAGATTTGCCAAATCATTAACAGTAAATACCACTGAACAAAGAATTAAAACAGTCAAAATTATATCAAAGGGCATGTTTGTCTGTCTTACGTAAGCATTGCTCTGATCATCCAAAATACATACGTAACATACGTTTTAACGCTAACTCGCTGATCAGATGCCAAATTTTAGCAGCTCGGAAACTGGCGAGTTAAAATTGCGGCATTCAATAGAAAACTCCCATCAGTCCCCGCGCCATCCAACGTTTAAAGATGGCTGACCTCGGCCTCGATTGAAATCGACTCCTGTGATTTTGACGATGAAGTAGCTGTATTTATTCCTATTAAATATTCCGAAAATAACGTTGAATAAGTTTACTTCCTTTGAAGATTCTTATCGGGACATTTCGTATCGACAATAAAAAACTTCTGTCCACGTGTATTTTTCTACTCCGTGGAGGCTGCCATTTGTAACATACTGCGCCTATGCACAGACATCCGGAAGTGACGTTCATTGTTGTTAACGAATCGCAGCCACTTTTATAAACACATTAGATGTTTAGCGAACATCAGTAAATGACTGACGAAACATCATTTGGTGCACAGCAACTTTTACTTGACGGCAGGATATTCACTATAGCTTCCATAACAATGACTTCTTCGTTTGTTGGTTGGTGCACCAGCCCTTAATATATTTTAAATTTAATAAGTAAAATATACAAATAAATAATTTATGAGAATCTGTAAGCAAGGAAGAAAGTTAGGGATAGTTAATGTCCCTCGAATAACTTCAATGAAAAGGGGTTTGCGGTCTGAAACCTGAGGTATGAATTTTAGCTGATAGACTAAGCCTGCAATAAAATTTTAACTTCCTAGGATAAATTATTTTTGAGTGATTTAGTGATGATTCGCTTGAATACTGAATATCATTAAGGATCTCATTATGCTACGTAAATCTCTTCAGAGCGTTGGCAGTGAAGGCTCCGACGATCGGGGAATGAGGGTTGGGATTAGAAATGTGGGTCCTCAATTTACAGACGGCCGGGTAAACCCTAGGAAGAGAAACATCCAAGTTAAAATCGCCGATCTCCGCAGGAATTGAAGCCTGCTGGAAAGCAGGACCACAGCCTCAAATTCAAGATCCTTATCAAGTGTAAGAAAAATCCTATCCAATTGAACGAAATCCTGCATAGAGTAAAGGTCTTTTAAGATGTAAAATTTGATCTTGATCAAACAGATATATATTGTAACATAACCAAGACATTGACACTAAAAAAATATAAACAGATTTTAACTAAGAACACAATTGACACGCACAATTTACGCAAAGGATTCGCACCCCGAGCTGTCATCGTGAAGAGACTGGGACGGACCGTTTCGCA
>JAFIDM010008419.1:35816806-35831780 GCA_023159025.1 Thereuonema tuberculata | reverse complement strand
AAAAGGAATTTAATAGCAGCATTAAATAAGAAATACGCTGTAAATAGAAATTATTAATCTTTCTTTAACGTGCGGAGTGAACTAACTAAGAACACAATTGACACGCACAATTTACGTTGTATTTCTTTGGTGAGAGGTCCCGCTCTTGGGAGCAAGAGCCGGGATAGCTAGTAGTTTCGCACCTCCTGAGCATGTTATCGGTGGAGTTTGGCTAGCTGATGAGCACTAATAAGTGCGAAACGGTCCGTCCCAGTCTCTTCACGATGACAGCTCGGGGTGCGAATCCTTTGCGTAAATTGTGCGTGTCAATTGTGTTCTTAGTTAGTTCACTCCGCACGTTAAAGAAAGATTAATAAACAGATTTTATTTTGCACGGATTTAAATTATATAAAACCCTTCATCCTCCAACTTATTGTAACTAATTCGAAGTTAAAAACGTATTTTTGAAAAATTTAAAACTGTTCTTGTAGTCTTGTAAACGAATAATTTACTTAAACTATATTTTAATTCATTTATTTCTTTTTAAAATAAATGATGAATATAAATACGTACAAATATCTGATGATTCTTCTCGGTTTAGTGAATCGTAAGGTTTACAAAAAGTTTTACTCACAAATTCCAATACTAAAAAAATAAAAATAAATAAATCTATCACTACGATGATAGATCGACTACTGTCGGCCATATTAACATTTTTTAGGGCCATATTGACATTCTATGGCCGTACATTCTAGGAATCCCTTCCATGACATTATCACTATATAAATTCTCCAAAAGCTCACCCACACCATAAAGGCTTATGTGTGATCAATTCTGTCCTATTCATTCCTATGTAAATCACGGATAGTAAAATCTACATTATCAACTGTTTGCAAAACTTCGCCTTTCTCCTTGTCATCCACACATCATTTGTTTTTAAAAAAACTCACAATTCACAACAAAACTACAACTGATCTCACGTGACATCAAATGTTTTAAAGAAAAAAAAATAATCAAACACCAGAAGCTTAATTTTAGCGTTAGACCTTGAATACTATATTCACAGTATTTATACTTAACTTAAATGCAAGACTGACACTACAGTAAGGAAACGAATTATGATATAGTTAACAGTTGAATTCGTAAGTAAATGATCTATTAAGAATTTAAATATATGTTAACAAATACGTCCTTTACGATTCAAACATTTTATTACGATTGACATCTATAACCATCCAGTAATTTTCAGTCGAAGAAGCTTAAAGGGAATAGATTCCGCAGAAAAGTTAAAGGAGATGAAAGAGTTAAAAAGAGTCTTGTTACGGTGTTCGTTAATATTTGCAGAAATGACCTGAATACCCTTTTAAATTGCTTTAACATAAAAAGTTAATTGTACAGCAACAGTTCGATACAGTCATATTTTTTTTTTTTTTTCCATGAGTTCCAGAGCATTTTTATGGTATCAAGATCTCCAACATTTTTGCATTCATTTTTGTATTCTTTGCCTGACGAAAAAGTTGAATTCTGGAACTTTGAAACGTCGTCTTGTTTTAATTTTAATTGTTAATATAAGAGTAAAAGTGCATTATGGTCTCTACGTTTAATAGCATATTACAGTTCAAATACACTAAACTCCCGATTATCCGTGGAATTGGGTGGCGCGGCAACCGCGGATAAGCGAATTCCGCGGATAATCCGAAATAGGACGAAAAAGGACGAAAATCAACACAAAAATGCTTATGTTTTATTTACATTAAAAAATGGCAGTACATACATTTACAGTACATACATTATAAACAATTATTTTATTTTAAATTATTTATTTATTTTTAAATTTTATTATTATGGGAAGGTTCTCCCATAATTTAGTGCAACATATCGACCTAAGCTCCGCCCACAAGGTCGTTCTTTAAATTGTTTGTATATAATTGTCTTCACTTATTTTGTTAGCCTCTTTTATTGTTTACCTTATTCTAGATTTAATTTGTATTTAATTCCGTAATTTATTGAACAGTAAAAAAAAAATGGAAACACGAGAGGTTCGCGGATAATCGGGAGTTTACTTTACTTGTAATATTCCATATTTATTTTGTAGTCATATGTACGCGAAATCAGTTACGAGAGATCTTAGAAAATACTGAAAGGATTGTGGGCGGTAGGACATAAAATAGGATGGAATTAAAAGCCGGTTGAAATGTTTTTTTAGTCTTTATTCCAAAACGTTAAATGCTACATCTCTTGCTGTGCATCTACTCCCACTAATATGAAGTCCCATATTACCAAATGTCCCACCATCATATGGTATTGTTCTCTAATTATTATTACTTGATATAGTAATTTTAACTGTAATTTAACCTGCAAGTCCCATTTTATGTAATGTCCCACCAACGTATGGGATTTTTCTCTATAATTACAGTATAGCCCAAAACAAACGATACTGAACAATTTGACCACATGAAAGGTGGAACTGCGAGATGAACACGTAGGCGATTATTGTATTCGGAAGAGAAATGATTGTGGATGTGAGATTAATCAGTGTTGCTGTGAAAATGGTATTAACTACCGAAGAGAAAGTGTTTATTGTGAAGCACTATTTTCGATCATACGGAACAGGCCGTGGCAATGGGCCTAGCCTGTTACATGTTGCTACGGAATTTCGGGAGCGACCGAGCGTTTTAACCGTCCAGCATCCACGAACAAGGTTTTGTTATCCGATAAATTCCGTCGAACCGGAAGTGTACTCACAAAGCGGAAAGGTTGCACCGGCCGTCCCGTAACAGTAACAACGAATGAAAATCACTCTTAGGGGAATGGAACAACCTCTCTTCCGGGACATGATGGACAATCTTCGCAACAGCTAAAGTGCCAAGGAGATCGCATTGAACATGTATTTGTCAACAACCACAGTTGATTATTCTTTCGTTTGCAGCGTTTTCTGTTCAAAATGGTTCAATGTCGTTTGTTTTGGGCCATACTGTATTTAATATAAACTAGTAATTTTAACTGTAATTTTGTAAAGAATATAATACCCAAGAAAAACTGTAAACAAGATGTATTAAAAATATTGTGCAAATTCAAAACAAAAACACATAAAGATCTGAGATTTGTAGTGTAGTTCATAATACTAACTAACGTTCACGTGAAATAAGGGCGAAACAAGAAACAGCTGTACTAAAATTGTACTTGGAGTATGTAATTCTCTTTGTATGTTGTGAAGAAAAGGTAGAGCTCATGAGAGTATCGTATTTGTGTATGCAGAGGTTCTTTCAATCAAGTTTTGAACAAGTGAACAATCTTCTCAAAAACATTAAAATGGTGAGACAAGTGTTTGTAAGTGATATCAAAAACAGCTGTTTCACGCTCAACTGGCGATCATCAGTTGAGAGTAGTCACTGTGAACACCCAAGGTCTAAATACTTATTTTTAATTATTTTTAATATTTAATATTTTAAATATTTTTTAACATTAAAAATATTTGTTCTTAGCTTATTTGTTTTTAGTTTAAATTTGTGGAGGTGTCATATTGTAACAGGTTTTATGTAAATATTTTCACATATCATTTATTTGTATGTTTGAAGAAATTATTTATCTGTATTTTGTTTGTTTTAATCTTTACTGTTATTTATTTTAAATCATTCGTTTTCTATTTCCTAAATTATTGATGTTCTGTTTATTTTTAAATTCTTTTCCGTTTAATTAGTTAATTAATTTAAGTTCGTTATGTTTCTTGTCCAATCACTATGTATATTTTTAATTAATCTTCCAATGAAATCCAACTTTGTAAAATCTATAAAAACCCATGTTTTCTGTTTAATAAATTAATTCAGTTCAGTTCCAAACTTGACTCGTTGTTTCTTCGCTCCTACAAGACTCTCCCACAAACACCATTACAATATCTTGTCCTATTATCATTTCTGTTCACTTCTGTATTGAGACCTTGTATGTTTAAAGTAACTTCTCTCAACAGGTGATCGCCAATTGAGCGTGAAACAGCTGTTTTGAGATGTCACTTGTCAACACTGGTCTCGCCCTTTTAATGTGTTTATACATTTTTTGGGGCTTTTTTCTTTCTTAACATGCGCTTAGGAAATTCATTGAGGCTGTCGGAGGACAGCACGTGAATTACCTTTATTTTATTTTTAAATGGGTATTTTGTTTTTAGTTTAGATTTGTGGAGGATCTTCTTGAAGCTTTATATGAATATTTATGAACAAGTACTAATTCATCTCTGTATTAGCAAAATCACTATATGTTGTTTCTGAGGAGAAAAATGAACATGAATGAAATCCACATAGGGAATAGATTAAAAAAAATCACCAATTAAAATTTTAGCACGTGAAATAATTCATTTCAGTTTTCGCCCATTTCAAAAAAATATTTACGTTATTCATCCCGAAAGCGATGCATTCTGTGGCAAACAGATGCCCAGTTCTTCAAGGAACTTCCTGCTTTATTAAGTCTAAATTCAACGAGTAGACCGAGGACTTACTAAAGATAAAACATGATAAGAGTACCAAGTGTTTCATAACTTGTTCATTGAATAATTGCATAACGAAACTGACGTGTCCCTAAGAATCTGCTGAATCATTTTGACAGCAGCTGTTGTCGCTATGGCAACCATCTCTCGAGTGACTGTTTTTCTACGCCATCATGACTTCATCTGCTATGCATCATGAAATACTGCTAATGGTTTGTAAAATTCATTCGGGTTAAATGCTGTTTTCGCGAGGGATTACGCTTAGTAAAAGTGAAGATTACACGTAATAATAGCGCGAATAATGAACAGTTTTATTCCTGCACTGGAATTAAACTTCAGATCTAACTGACATTCAAATTGGATTGTAAAAAAACGCCTAAGATCCGAGATAAACAAGTGAACAACGATTGCTTCCCTTTCATTTTAAGACCTTGACGATGTTCATTTGTTGAAAACAAAAAAACTGACAAAAATAAAATTATGTTGTTTTCGGATTGAGAGAAGTTCATTATTTTTTTGCGAAATATTTCAGATAAAAATAACAAAATTAATAAAAGAAAATTTCCAGGACGCAAAATAATTTAATAGAGCATTTAAACACACCGATCTTTTCACTATTTACAGTCTAACAGATGGATGTTGACGATCTCGTTTGCGTGAGAATTACGTTAAACACGAGATCTGTCCATTAGCCTCTTCAGCAGGTCTCAAGGAATTTAGTATTTTGAATGTCTTGTCACTAGGAAAATGCTACCTAATTTATTGTTTATTTATTGACTGTTTTCAATTTATGAAAACTATATTAAAATGTAGTAAAAGTCTCATGATATTTCCCCTTATTATAATTAATTTAAATATTTCAATTTACTTCGCCATTTTGTGAGAAGACATGGATAGAGGCTATTCTCGCGTAAATTACGTGAAATCACGAAAATACGAGATCGTCAAGATCCGTCTGTTGGACTATATTTAGTGTAATTTGAAAATTTTAAATCAAAATTATTTGATTTGGCAATCAACTAAGCACAAGCACAAGGAAACGGATGAAGAAGGGAGATATTTATTTCAATTAAAATTTAATATTCTATTCTATAATGAACTTCACTTTCTATTGAGAATTCTATTTCAATTCTCAATATGTTTTTACATCAAAATTTCAAAACAGTTATAACTTCTTGATTGGCTTTTTAATCAAAGATTCTGTTACACATATTTTTTTTGGATAAACTCTTCATTCTTGAAGATTACATTGTGTCCTGATTTTTATGTTCTGCAAACACAGATTTATTCATTTGTTGATTGATATTAATCTAGAATTTTCCATCAGTCGCAAATAAACTGAATTCATTAAGTACAAACTTAAAATTTTTTTAAGCTTTTTTTTATTTCGGAGTATTCGCTTTAACGAGCATTTACATACTATTTAAGAGTATAACGAAATAATTGCATTTTCTAATTCTAATTTTTAACAAAATGTAATTAATTCTGTCAATTTTACATTAAATTTGTTTCTCATATCTGACGAAAATACGTTCACAAGTCACTTTTTTTGGTTATTTACATATTACGTTCATCCAGTTCCTGCATCTGATCGAACGGGAAATGAAGGCTAAAAATCTCGAAAAAGCTTCTTTTAATTTAAATAAAGATAAGATTCTGAGATGGAAAAGTGAATATTTTCTTTCGTCTGAAATTTCATTTTAAGTTTTTTAATTTACTTCATTTCTAATTTTCATCGAAACATATTGTCAAATTAATAAAAAAAAAAATCTTATTTCTGATCTTATTCGTGAACTGAACTTTTAGACCATGAATGACTCTAGATGACGAATACATATAATGCCCTATCAAAGAGAATAAAATACTCAAAGAGTGAAAAATGTCATGTTTATTGTTATTATTCGTATCTTTAATTGTTACAGTTAAAGACTAGATAACATGTTTCTTTATAATTTATCGTTATATTTATATTTATTTTGAGTCAATTTGTTGTATTTCAAGTTTTGTCTGTTGCGTGTGTCTTTTTCTTTCTTCTGTTCCTGGATCATCATCTTTCTTCTGTATGACTGTGGGACAATTGCAACACACACACACACACATCAACCTCATTGTCTTGGAATTCTGGAGACAAGTTGTCCAAGGCCGTTCGCGACCGCTTCCGTCATGTACGCCCTCTCCAACGCAAATTATACCCTCTGACCAAACGGGCGAGACGCACGACCATGGCACAGGACGACGTCACAGTTCCCAGGATTGTAGAGAGTCACAGGCGGAGCGAGATTGGTGGAAGCAAAGGTCACATCCCCTGATCACAGAAGAATCTGTGGATGACCTCATTGCTATACAATCACTCAAAAATCATTTCAGTACGCCTTCATTCTTCGACCGCTTTTAATTAATAAGTTAGTTATTTTTTTTTTCATTTAGATGTTGAATTTCCCTGTCTCTTAGGCTTAAAGAAAGTAAATAAAGTAATAAGTTATATTTAAATAAATGTATAATTCAAATATTGTGAAATAGATGATAAAAATTTTCCGATTCTGAAACTCCCAAAAAATTAATAAAATCTAAAAACTATAAAGTTTAAAATAAAATAAAAATAAAAAAACACATATTTTAAGAATCTATATGTATGTTCACCACATTAGTACATGAACTATTCATATACAAGGCCACATTTATAATTGTGGAGGCAGTCAACTAAGGCTGCTTAAGAAACTGACCATTTATTGGGGGCTCCAGGACTGTTGCCTGGTAGACTTCATGTAAATTCAGTGCCTTATATATAAATTTTTGATTTTCGAATTAAAGAAGATTAAATTCTGCATAAAGAAAAGAATAGGCCTATGTAAAATATAGAACTAGCCTAAATGTTTTAAAGGGTATTATATTAGAAGATTTACAGATAGTTTGTTGATAAAATATGAATCATTATTCTTACACACACACACTATACATACATAGGTCTATGTATAATGTAAGTATAAAATATAGATATGTATATAAAATTTATAATTTATATATATATATATATATATATATATATATATATAAAATGTATATTTATACATATAATGGCCAGTTCTCACAAAACTTTCCTCTCTCTACAGGAACTCTTTATTTCTGTCATTCTGTAATCTTTATTTCATACAGGCCTATATTTTATTTAAAATAACAGATATATTTCATTTAGAATAATCATTTGAAATAAAGATTCTAAATATCTTTAAATGTAGAATTTTTTTTCTTACAAGATACTTTTCATAAGATGTACAATACTACTGCACTAAAAGCTCGTTTATCCGAAAATCTGGTTTATCCGAAACGATTTTTAGAATATTTTGAAAATATACAGAAACATTTTTCCGTCGCTGTGATCAATATTTAATAGCGTACACAAGCGATTATACAACTGTAACAGAACTATGTAACTGTAAATCAATTAGTAACATTAATGTACATAATTAATGTAATTGATATTGATAAAATGTACAGTACTGGTTTAATACAGTATATTCCGATTATCCGAGATTTCGTTTATCCGAAACGGGCACGGTCTCATCCAATTAGGATAAACAGTGTGTAGTACAATTGCATTTTAGGATTTTAATGACTCTTGATAATTCACTTGATAATTTGTTCCCAAGTTTGTTGCATTTCAAACAACAATTTTAAATTGATTTTTCTAAGCTTTCTCGAACTGAAGAAGAATATTGTGGAGATTCGAAACATCAGTAAACTATGTTATCCACCATTGACATTATTTGAACTGAAAACTGTGGGCCTGAAAGAAGTTATATGCTTTGCATATGTTAATTAAACACTTCATCATTTTTAAGTTATGTGAAACTGTTAGTTTGATAAAGGCAGTTACATTCGAAAACAACAATGTATACAACTTTCCTTTTGCAGAAACTAAAGAAATATTTTACAGTTCCTACAGCACTAAAACTCATCTTTAATAATTACAGCTCTATTCCTGTTAGTCACTTTCAATTAACTAACATAAAACAGAGAAGTAAACACAGGAAGCAGGAACAAAACATTACAAAGACTTATTGAGATTAAAGCTGAGATCTAGAAGCAGCAGAAACAAAGTATTGTCTGTTTGATGACAAATATCCATCAAGGTTTTCATCAATTTTGGAGATTTTGATTTTCTCCAACGTCACAGAATATCAAATGCAAAGGATTATCCCTCCTCCAAAAGCCTATAAACCTTCAGTTAAATCTTTTATAAGGATATTATTCCCTATATTAAATCTATGCTTAGATTAAATAAAAATCACCAACACAGAATACAGAATAAAATACAGAATAAAATCTAAAAATACATTACGAGAGCTATCGGAGACCTTGTGCGGCTCACTTATCAATTGGAGGTCTATTTTGTTTTATTTTAAATTAAATCCAAAATGGTTATTTGGATTAATACTTAGAGGTTATCATATTTAGGTTAACCCCTTATATTTTTGTAAGTTAAATATGATACGGTAACCCGATGTTTCAATTAAAAGTGAAATATAAAATGTTGACAGTTGTCATCTTAATAATTCAGACATTAATTTACATGACTTCATTCTTGCAATGGGCATATACAGGAAGACTTGCCCATTCCCTCAAAATTTGAAGTAAATTTTCGATTTATTTATTAGTTTTGGGTCAGTTGAAATTTTGAAGGTTTTTTTTTAGCGAACCATTTGGGAGCTACTGTGTTAGCGACCAAAATCGGTAGCTATTGCCTTTGTCCTTTTCCGTCTATCCGTGTCTGTCCACCCCTAAAACTCCAGAACGGAAGGTTGATCGACAAACAGATTTCACTATCTTGTTCGGAGGCCCAAACACTGTAGGAATGAGATATTTTCAGGGGCCAACGTCTCCCCATGTTCGAGATATTTGGCGTTACAATATTGTCATTGTACACTCCCACTCCCCCTCTAAAAACACCCGAACGAATGGTCGAATCGACAAACGGATTTCACCATCATGTTCAGAGAACGTAGGAAAAGGATATTTTCAGGGGCCAACGTTCCCACCCCCAATAAAATGAAAAAAAAAAACTCATTTTTCTTTTGCTCTTAGTAACATTTGAACCAATGAACGATCATCTTGAAACTTTGCATGCATGTTATTCTACGAAGATCTTTGTGGAGACGTTTGCGCATGAAAATGACAACAATTGCATAACAGCACAAGAAGCGCAACTAGTAACTCGTACTGAAGAGAAACAATTAACTTCAATTTCATTTAACAATGCGTCTAACAATCCAATTGTAATCTTTATGCACGTGTGGATATGATTGATATGATTTAGGCGACTGATCATATGATTGGCGTTTTGTGGACTTAATAAATTTTGGAAATGGAAAATGTGATTTTGTTTTTTTTATTTTAATATTTGGAAGACGTTTTTCTAAATATTGTTTTCAAGGCTTTCTAAAACAACGGAAAATTAAAAGCAACTTTTTTTTAGAATATAAGATGGCGCCTGCTGAGTAGTAGTTTTGAATGCACCTTTTTTTTTTATTGATTTTAAGGAAATGTTATACACATTAGAATTTTTAGCATTTTATACAAAACAAGAACAGCAAAATCCATCAGACATCATCACAGAGATAAGGTATCGACGGCGACTGATGCGGGTACACCATTCGCACCACCTGCTGCGGCGCTGTTAATATTTATATATGCAGAAATTCAGATTTTTCGATACAAATTTTCTTAAAATAATGGAATATTTGATTTCGCAAAAAATAACATAGCATTAACGAACAAAAATTCGATATACACTATTAAATAATGTAATTACACATCAAGCACAAATTGTTAAATTACTAAAAAGAGATGTCAAAAAATCTGCTGGATTCCGGAATTTCCGGGTTTCTGTTTCAAAGATTGTTATTGATTTTTTTGAATTTTTATTTTTAATTTTAATTTATTTGATTCTTAACGTAATATTATATATTTTACCAATTATATTTTAAGAAAAGTTGTCTGTATTTCTGTCAGGAACTCTTTCTTTCCTTTTAAATATTTAAATATTAAATTACATATTTAAAATATTAAATATATACTGTATTTAATTTAGAAACTTCGACCGGACAATCGACTGTTGTTTCACTTTGATTTCTGAACTTCGTGTTGATATTAGGTCTCTTCTGAAGTGAGCGCTTATGATCTACACTTCTTTTTACTCAAAATATTATTGTTGCTGGTCTTCCCACGAGCGCCCCCTACAGAGTCACTCATAAATCTGACTTGATTTATCGCTGTAGCGGCAGGGGGCGATACATCACCTGTTCTCACACCGCACTGCGTGCGATCTTCGCACTACCGCGACAAAAGAAACCGACTCTGGCTTTTGTTTCGAAAGACCAGAAATCAACGGTAATGGATTGAATCCGATGACAAACGGGCTTTCCGGGTGTTCGCGAAGGAAAAAGAACGAAGGAATGGAGCAACGCGAGAAAGAGAGAGAGACAGAGTGGGAGGATGTGGGCCAAGGCAAACACGGCAAAAGAACATCTTCCGACAGAAGGAGGAGTTTATTTATATTGGATATCTCGAAGTACACAGCAAATAAAGATTAAGATATAAGCACGCATGTTAAGAAGATTTATTTAATTTGTTTATTTATTTCATTCAGAGACAACAACAAAATTATTAATAAGCTTTAAGATGTATTTATGAGATTTTTTTACAGAAAATTGTAAAACTTACGACATTTACTTATATTTTGTGTATTTATATAACCTCTCAGAATCCAGTTAAACCTATGAGTCAATCAAGTTTTTATGTAAATATATTAAAAAAAAGGTCATTTCAATGTATTCATTAGAGAAATAGGGGCCCGGTAGCCGAGTGAGTAAGGCCTAGACGGAGGGTGGAGATTTTTCCAGTCTCCTTCAAACTGGTCCTAGGGTCTACCCAGCCCTCTGTTGAATGGGTACTGGGTTTCTTTCCCGGGGGTTAAAGGCGGGCGATCGTTGGACTGACCACTCAACTTAGTCCCGTTGGTCACGAAAAGCCGGGAGCCTTACCCCAAGGACCATCACATAGCCCTGTAGTGGTGCACTTTAACTTTATTAGAGAAATACAAGCTGTGCTCTTATCGCATGTCTACAAAGAAACAAAATATTTTTACAACTCCACATATAGAACTCTTTATGCTTCTGAGTTTGTTTGTTCCGATAAAGGGGTTATAGAGCTTTGGTGAAACACGATTATACATGAAAAAAAAACAAAAACAAATTAAAAGAACCATACTTTGATTTGTCGTTACTGGGAATTCGGATATCGTTTCCTGTGCTACGAATCAATTTTTCCATTTTGCAATAGCTGCAGTATTTATTTATTTATTTATTTATTTATTTATTTATTTATTTACTTATTTATTTTTTGTTGTTGTGCCAATGCTAAAAACGATAGTGGAATCCATTAACTTCCTACTCTGAACTATTCATCAACTTGCTAAACCTAACTGACGAGTATTAACCTAATAAGGCGAAACATCTGTCCACAATTTTTTTTTTCACTTTACGCATCATTCATCTGTTGTCCCAATTACAAAACAATGCCTGTCAACACTTCTTCACCGATATTTAATTTATTAGTAATATCTTATTTGTAAAATAACGTGATACCTCCAATAAAAAAGAATGTGTTAATTTTCTTTAAATTGAATTTACTATTAAAAATGTAGTTTCAGTTGGATCCGTAGAATACAAATGTAGTCAGCGACAAATAATTTCTTTCACGATACAAAGAAATATATATATATATTTTTAGCTATTTAAAAATGTAGGTCTGATTTTTTTTTATACTGAACTGAAACTTTTCTATAACGAAGAGGATAGCCGTATTTTTTTATAATAAAAATAAGGAATGCTTATTAATATTTTATATGGTATTTGAACAAAATTTCCTTATCTTAAGATCTTTTCTTTCGTGGGGTGTCTCTGGAAGATTCACGAGCGCGAATCAAAGTCCAAAACTGAATCAATTTGCCAAGTGTTGACACGTGCAGGAATCCAGGACATCTCTTTATGAAATGTAACTTTTTTTTTCTTTAACTTCAATTCAAATTCAATTCAAATTCTTAATCAAAACCCAGTTATATTTTAATATTTAAAACAAAATTTGACTAGCCCTGTAATATCCAACTTAGTAAAAGAAAAAAAGAAAAATATAAATTTGAAGTAAATTTAATATCTATTATATTTTTCGAATAAATTCCTATATTTATTTTTTCTCTCATATCATTATTCTGACTATCATTTTGTTGTAAATTATAAAATAATAGATTAATAACAATTATATTTCTAAATCCAATCAAGTCAAATAAATTTGCCAACTGAAAAGTAACAAACAGGTTTTAAATTAAATGTCTAACAGTCGAATTATAGATAAAATGGGAGAAAACAGCAAATTCACAAATAAAATTTATTTACAATAATTTACTGTAATTTAACTTTAGAAGTAATAATGATATTGCTATTATTAGGGCGATAAAATTCTTGAAATTCTTAACTGTTTATCTGTCCTATTTATTTATTTATTTATTTATTTATTTATTTATTTAGTTAGTTAGTTAGTTAGTTAGTCTCATGCAAATCCTCAAATATTGGGATATTTGTCAGTGCCATAAAACAGCGGAGGAAGAGAAAGAGAAGAAGCAGACAAATACAGGAAAGAAATAAATGAAATATCCACGGGATTCGAACCCAGGTTCCGAAGCAACGGCACTAGGTCACGCTAGAACGTCTTTATCTGTACTATTATCAATCTTCAATTACCATTTCTTCACAAGTTTCTTTTTTTCCACAGCCTTCTCGACGCTAGATCTTTTTAAAATTCTGTAAAGGTTCGGTTTGTAAATTCTACACCCTTTATAAAGTCTTTTCTTCCTGAAAGTCTTTTTATTTCAACCTAAAATCGTGAGTCTATTTACGGCATCAGTTAACAAATCTTCAAAAGTTCGACGTTTAAAAGGCACTAATTACTAAATTCATTCAATTTTTTAATGAACTAAAAGATCTCATTAACTGCTAATTAATTTTCAAAGATCACCAAAATGCTGGGAATCACTTATGTCAAATAGATTAAGTCTATACGGAAATATTACCAAGTCTATATGGTTTTATGTGATATTAAGTAGGTTTACTTTGGCCAATCTGAGTCATATTAAAATATAATGCACCATGAAATTTTTACACAGAGACAGGCTGTTAAGAGCTTTATAAAAACGTATTTCTGTTTTTGTTTGAGATTTGTATCGCAGTCTCACAGTAGCTGCAGAGCAGGCAAAAATCGTATTTTATCTGTATAGCATATCTTGAACTTTCCTGCAAAGCGTCTGAAGAATTTGTCACTTAAAAAAATCTGTAATAAACAAATCAAATTTGAAATCTTAGAAAGTTATTTTTTTTTTTTTTTTTTTTTAGCTTAAAATTTTTATCTAGGAAATATATATATTAAAAAAGATTATAAGATCACCTGCCTCTTCTTTAAATTTGTATTAAAGGAGAATGGATAAAACTCTATGGGAATTTGCCCCACCCTATATAGTGATGAGATATATACCTACAGAAAGATCTCCTTATATAGAACATATGTTATTATTACGACTCGTCGCAATTATTAGTCCGTTCGGAGTTATATATGTCTAGATATGACGTTTGAGTCATTGATTGTGATGACTGTGGGTGCAGGGAAGCCAACCACATACAGCCAAGCACCCCCTGCCTATAGGTGGTTGGCTTCTCTGCCACCCACACTCATTACAATCAATGACTCAAATGTCATATCTAGAATTATATAACTCCCAACGGACTAATAATTGAGACAAGTCGTAATAATAAAAAATGTTCTATTTATGGAGATCTTTCCTTACGTATATATCTTATCGCTATACAGTGGTGGGGCAGATCTGTCCATTCTCCTTTAAAATTTTTAATATATTAGTTTCATTTTCTGCAAATTAACATTACAATTCCTTTTCTCACAATTTTTAGGTTACTGTCCTAGAAAAGTGAAACGCATCATATCAGCCGTTTTGTGTGCATGTGTGTGTGTGGCGCTCCAAATCAATAACTTTTGAACCACTGGATGAACCTTCTTGAAAATAGGTATGGGTATTTAAAGATTAGGGGCGATCTAATTTTTCTATATGAAATCTTTTTCAAATGGGTTCTCATGGAGAAATTAGTGCGTGGAGGCAACAAAAATTCCTATAGAAACCCATTGGAAACTAAACAATGGATTCCAATGGATGTTTTAAAGAATGGGTGATAATTCTTTAAGCCGTATCATTAATTAGCACGTGGTTTAAATTGTTTAAAATTAATCGATTTTAGATAACTTGGTTTCAAGTTAAATAAGTTGGATTCTTTTTTTTTTTTTTTCTTTCAGAAAATTCAAAATTCAGAAGATATAATTTGGAAATAAACATAGGATTTTCAATCGTGTCACTTTAAAAATAAAAAAAAAAATAGTAAAAAAAATTAATAAATACGAAAA
>JAFIDM010008419.1:35797068-35816706 GCA_023159025.1 Thereuonema tuberculata | reverse complement strand
AAAAATTTTAAAAATACGAAAAAAAAAAAAGAAAGATAGGTCTACCATTTTAAAGAAGATAGATTTTAAGTTCTTACAAGAACCTCTTCCTGTTTTGTGCAGCAGACAGGAATTAATTTATTCTTTCAAACGAGTAAAAGTGGAAAACACACTTGAACTTCTCTTTCAATTTATTTCTCAAAAATAACTTTTTACCAAATTGTCTGTATGTTTTTTTTATTTTCCTGTATTGAAATCGATAGACAGGTTTTCACATACAGCGGTCTATTACTGTAATATTTTAGCTATGATAATAGTTATTATATTTACATCAAGTACGGGTTTCATTTGGAAGCAATTATGCTAAAAGAACGGGATCGGATGAATAATGAATTGGCTTTGGCACCTAATCATAGACCTACAGGAGACCCAAAAACAAGGACTGGTCAGGAAATGATCGTATTAGGCCTACATAAAACGAACAGTAATTACCACGTTCACACTTTATTATGTAAATAATTTATAACCTTTCGATGTTGTTACAGATAAGGCATTTTTTTCTTTTTTACAAGAGGCGTTTGTGTAATAAACTGTTGATTGTCTTTAACACAAAGAGGTTTCCATTGGTGGAATAGAAAAAAATCAACAAAATATTAATAATTCTCACTACGTTGTAACTTTTGTCTGTAGAAAATCTAGAATGTTACGGCTAGGAAGTTTTGAAGCGCGTCCTCGATTAGGCTTAATCATTCTTACGTGATTTAAGCCTATTATTGAAAGAAACTCTCTTACCGTTACAGACAAATTATAGAATTATTAGTAAATAGAGTAGTTACAAGTTTTCATTTATTTGATTAGAGTTAACCAATTCTGCGATAGGTTCTTAATTGGAATCTGTGACTGCTTTTTTTTTTTGGTTGGATAATTTGTTTTTTCGGAATAAAAATATAAGGTCTCGAAAGATGTTCTCCAATTAAAAAAAGATAAGAAGTATTGAGAAAGAATAATATAGGATCCCGGAAGGGGTAGGTAATTTTTTTCCAAGAGTTTTTTCCCCCCTCCTCTAGACAACCCTAGGGTTCACGCAGCCCTCTGTCAAATGGTCACCGAGTTTCTTACTAGGGGGTTAAAGACGGGCGGGTGTCAGGCTGATCATTCGACTTCAACTAATCTCGTAGGTCGAGAATCGCTGAGAGCCTAAATCTCCTGCGCACCTATGGACCTTCATGGCGTGTAGCGGTACAGCTTTAACTTTTTATATCTATAAAATATGAAGATATACATATAGCTAATAAATGTTGATATTTATGTATTTATATTATATAATATAATATTATGTAAAATAGATATACAAAGTTTTAAACATGTAAATATGTTTATAGTTTTTATAGTACAAAAGAAAATAAGAAATTTGTTTCTATTCCGTATGATGCTAACCTTAAACATATGCTTGATCCTATTTTAAATCAAGCAAACATAAAATTGGCACACAAAGCAAATAATACTTTAAAACACATATTTATTAAGAATTTTAATAAAATTAATAATGACGATAAAATGGGAGTTATCTATGGTATCAAATGTGAAGATGGCAACATTAATTGCACGTATTTTGGTGAGACTAAACGTAAAGTAAAAAAACGAATGAAAGAACATGAAACAGCTATAGAGAAAAGTAACCTGCAATATTTAACAGCATTACATCACAAAAATACCGGTCACAATATAATGGTAAGCAATCCCGTCATCTATGGGATTGAGAAGGATTGTTACTTACGTAAATTTCACGAATCATTGTTAATTAAATCTAAACAATACTGAAGTATCAATTAAGAACGCGCTTCAATATAATTTACGATAGATTATTTATATGTTACATTTGCAAGTTGTGATTTTATTGTTATCCAAAATTATTGTTATATTTAAATTTTAATTCCGAGCTTTGTTTTCCATTTCAAGTATTTATTTATTTAATATCATCTGACGACGAAGGAAGAGTACCTTCGCAACATGTAATGAAGTTATTTATTATTTATATCTCTATTGCTTTTGTGTGTTTGGTCCTTTGTATTAATGTTTATACACACAGAATGAATAATATTAATGTTTATAGTTCTTTGAAGAGGTAACCAATGCAGATATATAGAATTGTAATAGTTACAATTCTACATACGAGTCTTAGCTAATATAACGTAAATACTTTATGTATGTATTTATGTTATATTTTAAATATATTAATCTTAATTTTATTCTAAGCTTATATTTCCAAATGTACATAGGTTTCTTATACAAAGCAATGTAAAAATATTAACGTATGAAAAGTAATATTTTGTTTTATGTAATTTTACTTCAAAAAAAATAAAATGAGGTAAATATTTTTCGAATGATTTCATTTTTCTTAATTTTACTTCAATACAGTATAACTACCGCAGAAATTGGAGAAAAACAAACGAAAACATCATACAAATAATAAAACTTATCAATTTTTTTGTTTCTTGTTCAAACTTTCCTCAATATAGATCAAAACTAAGTTTTCGGAGAAATCAAACGGTAAGAACTGGTTCGTAACTACTTTCCATTAGAGAGGATAAATACTAAACATCAAAATAATATCCATAATAACTAATAAAATAACAGACAAAGTGATCATTAAATATAAGAAAAAAATAAAGTACTTTATTATTCTAAACTAACTGTAACCAAAATAATATGTCTCTAAAAACGAAAATGCAATAAAAAAGTTTTATTACTTTTATTATAGATAGTTTTAAATACTTAATAGAAAAAGTATATCCAACTTTTTATTATTTATTTATTTATTTATTTATTTATTTATTTATTTATTAATTTATTTATTTATTAATTTATTTATTTCTTTTGTCTTTTATTATTAAAGATTATAGATTTTAGAAATTGGCTCGCAGGATGTAAATAACAATGGGTTGAAAATTTTAGAAATTTTAAAAAAGAATAAGAAAAATACATAAATCAATTATTATCAAAACTGAAGGTATTTTAGTAATTTACATTTAATATTTATTAGGAATAAGTTTATAAATTGCCTTTTTTTATTTTTATTTTGAATTTGAGGAAAAAAAGATAATTCTTTTTATTAATGTAATTTTTAGCTTATAGTTTTTCTAGAATGTTGAAACACATTTAAAAGTTTGTTTTCAAATTTTAATATAATTTTTAAGAATAGAAATTACATTAAATTGATTAATAATTATTAAAATTTAAAGTAAATTATATTTCAAATAATTTCTCTTCAATTTTTAATAACTTTCCTTCCTTTTATCGATTTTGGCCAACTAGGGACCACGTAACTAGCTCAACCTGACAACGTCAGGGCGAGGCTAGTGAAATTCAAGAAAGGGGGGACGAGAATTATATCCCGTCCAGGATAACCCTGAGATAGTAAGTCCCAGGTGGGAAACGGACGAAACACAGAAGAAGAAAGAAACAGCCATGCCACCACCGGGATTCGAACCCAGGTACTGGCGCATCGGCCACAACGGCAGCCCGCCGGCTAAACCGCACGGCCACGCCAGCACGGTTTTTAATAACTTTAATATAAAATATAATTTTTTACTTAACTTACAATATATCTTTTTGTAATTTCTCCATTTTCTCCATATTTCATTTATACCAACTGATCTATAATAAGTTCAAAATATTGAATATTCGCCCATTTTCATATGAAAGTTTAGAAAAATATTAAAATTTCGCTATTATTATTATTATTATTATTATTGATAAAATGTAATTAGAATGAATTTCTATTGTTCAATTGTTTTCATTGTTATTGTAAATCCTGTATGTAATATCTCATTTAATTATTTTATTGAATTTACTTCCAATGTCCTTAATATTTATTGTTAGTAGTTCTTACTGTACTCGACAAAAATAAGCTAAACATAGGCACCTTTAATATACATAAATACAAACATATATAGAATTAGATCAGAAAATTATTTTAACTTTTAAATTATCTTACTGTTTAATATAAAAGTTTAGAAAATTGGCACCTAGCGGTCTACTTGACAAAAAAATCACTTGACAAAAATTGATGTAAGTCATTTAATTTTTTTTAACACTGTATTCAAAATTAATTAGAATAATTATAGTATATCTATATTCAGAACCTATTGATAGGAATTTGTCATTCCTAACGGGACTGTAACTTTTGTATTTAGAAATCATAATAAAAAAATATTATTATTATTAATATTAATATTATTATTATTATTATTATTATTATATTTTACGCCGATACATTACGACATCCTAGATTTTTGGGAAGAATTCGATGCGTTTGAAGGCCAACACCAGCTAAAGAACTGGCAGCTGTGATACATATTATTATTATTATTATTATTAATTAACATATTTAATTTTTATTAAAAATTATTGAACAACACTGAAATCAACTTTATGTAAAAGCGGCCCCATTCATGTAGTTGTTGGCTTTCCTGTAAAGCAACAAAGAGAGCTTCGTTTTTAACATTCCTTGAAAGCTAACATATTTACATCTAATGTCACGACATAGAAGTTTCCTGTTTATTGAAAAAACTTAAGGATAGTAATTATTTAGTAGCATTTTAACATAGGTCATAAAAATTTTATTATCTACATTTTAACGTAAGTCATAAAAATTTCATCATTAACAATTTAACCAGATTTTATTTTATTGTGAAGAAATGATTAAAATTAATTTTAAAGGTTTGGTAGTACTTTTTTTTTTTGTCTTTCAAGAATACCACCTTTTAGTTTGTAAAAACCTTATCTTTTATGCACAAATAATAAAATTTAATAATAAAGCTTTTAATTAGCTTTTCTATAAAAAATCCTAATTCTATTTATGATTTTTTTTATGGTGTTATACAAAGTCTGAAATGAAAACATTTTTTTGAGTGAATAAAATTAATTCGATTGCGATATTAGATTGCAATAAGAAATAGAGATATACCAGCTGTTGAAAAATATATTAATTAAAAATAGACAAAACTAAAAAAAAAACATTAAAAGAAAGAATGTATTAGTTGTATAAAAGTTTTGAAAAAAAAAAAACCAACAAACCAATTAATTAAAATAATGCATGTCTCGCATCTGAATTTGAAGCTTCCATTAACAAGTAACTTATCGTTCTTCAAAAATTTCCATTAGTTGTTCGTATTCGTCTAACATCTTTCTTTTTTTGGAACTGGTTAGTACGAGAACTGTTTCGAATTGTTTAGCTCTCGTCATCTAGAGTTATACATTCGTTAATAGCCGAGATTTGAATGACTTGCCGAAGTTATGCCAATCAGCTCTCGCAATATCAATCATAGAATTAGAAGAAAGAAAACAAGAAATTCTAAAGAACTTAAAGCCTACTTTTGGTAAACTTTCGTTATTACTACTTTTTTTTTAAGTTGTGAAAACGATAAAAAAAATAACACTCCTACTGCTTGCCCAAGCGATAAAGACTGGGTTTGGCACACTGCCAAAACAACGGAACAAGCCGAAGGGAGAATAACATTCTAAAAGTTTATTATACATGTATTTATTATTCTTGTGTGTGCATTTTATTCTCAAGTTAATTTTAAACTGAATTTTGTGCAGTAATTTTTCACTTTATGCATCTCTCGTTGATACGTCGTTTGTTTTGGTCCTGGTCGGCACATGCCCATCTCCCCTATTTTCACGCCGAGAAAGAGGTCGGAGCGACCAGCAAATCACGTGACCAGTCTCTTTCGTCTGGCTAAGCAGTACATTTATATTCCACTTATATTATCTACTTACTATAACATTATAAATATTCCATTTTCTGAAAGAAAGAAAAATAACCCGCATTATTTACTTAAATTGCGTAATTCGGATTAATATTAAAAATTACTCCAAAACCAATAGGAATTAAGAATTTATTATTCGTTGTTTAAGATAATGAGATATTAAAAGAAATAGGATAGCAATCCATTGTTTAGATTCCAATAATTCTCTATGGAAACTTTTTTGTCGTTTTGTCGTGATTATTTGTAGGACGGACTTGGAAAACATTTCAGAAAGTTTGATCGTCTCGAGTCCACGAATGTATAGACCAAGTTTCAAGAAGCCACAGGTTCAAATATGTGTAAGGAGGGAGGCAAATATCCAGGATTACGGAATTGGAGGGGTTCTGATGGTCGTAGCAGTTTAACCCCCCTCCAAAAAAACAAAAAACAAACCCAAAACGGTCGTGTCCTTTTCTTTTTTTTTCGAATGAGGTGGGGGACTATAAGTCCCTGATAAGTTTCCAACTAAAAAAATAGATCCAAAATCCTAGATTTTTCTTATTTTGAGATGTAATGAGATAGGTGGGGTTACACACCCCCCAATCCCCCTCCCCGTACGTCATTGACACAGACTGACTTGATGAGTCTTACTTTCTTTTTGTACTGTAAAGAAAAAAAAAAGATGGATACGTTAGAAATGTATTTTTTCTGTTGTATTCTTATTCTCGTGTAACCTACAGGTCCACTTTTTTAATTGAAGCGAAATATGTAGTTGTGTTATTACAATTATAACAAGATTATCCTTAAGAAAGAAGCCGTAGTAAACTTCTTCTGAGTTAGGCCTATGTGAATCACATCAGAGTCATTGTTGTGAATCACATCAGAGACCTGTAGAGAAAGGCTACTTCCGGGGATTATTAAAAAAAAAAAAAAAAACTCGCTTAATAAAGTAAGAATTGTATCTGTCCCTTTATCTTAATCTTATAATACTTCTGAATAGTTTATTTTCCTAATAGATTAAGAAATGTATTTGGAATGATACTATTATTCATTTTTGTTGTAAGGCTATATCATTCGGGATACTATTCACAGATGTTCGTGATGCACTCTACAGAATAAAAAATGTTTCTTATCTTCTATCTTCCCGTTTCCAAACAAAAGATCGAGATAAAATTAATTTAACTATTGACTATTCAGATGTTGACTATCTTAACATTATTGTAAATCTTCTCTTGCAGTTTAGAAACACATGACAGAATAAGGGCATAAATGGAGAATCAGTATTTTTTTTTTTTTTTACAGCGGATTAGAGTTTAGCAGGTTTCTATTGTTACTATTCGAAAACACTATTTCTGAGAAAATACTGAGATCTTATCTAATTCTCGTACAGAAGATATTGACACAATTTTTCCAAAATTCACGCAACTCAGCAGTTGCGAATTTTTGTCGTCCGAGCGAATCTCGTACGATACAAAAGTTATGTGAAATAGATTTACGATCGGTCAAAGTTTAAAAGAACAATATAGCGAATTGGAGAATCCCTATAACCTTTGAATTTGGTATCACTTTTTCAAGTAAGGTACATTAAAAATAATAGATTTGTCCAACCAAAACAGGGTTTACATTGTGGAGATGAGATCTGTCCTGATTATCAGTATGAAGTCTATTTAAATAAATAAATAAATAAATAAATAAATAAATAAATAAATAAATAAGTCTTGATGAAGTCTTTAATAAAAAGAGAATGTAACAGTTAATAATATTGTAATATAAAAAAATAATTAGTCATTAGAATTTGTTGTTTTAACTTTTATCAAGCATCCAGGATGTTGATGTTTCGTGACCTGATCATTTAGCAGCTGAGGTCAGCTGAAATATTTACAATTCTCTCTGTAATTATCTGTTGTATTTAATTTTATTTCTTCGATTTAATGAAATTTATCCAATTTGTACAAGAATGTCCAATTTTATTTTGATTCATAAGCATACTGTCCAATTTTAACCAAATTTAGATTTTTTTTTTTATTCCACACAAAAACGCTTCA
Organism: Thereuonema tuberculata; assembly: GCA_023159025.1. Lineage (NCBI taxonomy): Eukaryota > Metazoa > Arthropoda > Chilopoda > Scutigeromorpha > Scutigeridae > Thereuonema > Thereuonema tuberculata. The sequence continues at coordinate 35,808,929 of JAFIDM010008419.1, read as the reverse complement.
TTTCACCGTTATTCAACTGCTAGATTCAATATAGACCACGAATACCACGAATCCACTAGATTTTTTTTATTTTATGTATTTATTTTGTTAGGAGAATGACTAAAAAATTTTACATTATTACAAACAAAGTTTCATTTTAAAATTACAGTGATTTAAACTAATACAAGTAAGTCTTGACTTCGTTCAACTAAATCCAAAAAGTTTTAAGAATAATCTTTTTTTCTTAACCATTAAACTTCCAAATTTTTCACTGATGAAAACCTGCTAACAGGTTGAAACCTAGATCTGGTTTCTCTATTACATGTTTTTTAAAGATTTTTTAGTTTTTTAAATAAAATTAAAGAAAAGATTTTAAGCAAGTGCGTTAGCTTTTTTTTTATTTTAATTCATCCGTATCCTCAAACTTCCAAAGTTGTCGTAATAATATCTCAGCTTCTAAATTCACTGAATAAAAACACAAAAGAATTATAGATAACATTTCTATTTCTTTTTTTGTGTAATTCTTCAAGGATGAAAGTTTTCTTTGCAGTGAAAAATGTATGTTTGAGTGAATTATGTGTATGTGTTTCCTTGAAAGTGAAATCATTGTCTTCCAAGGTCGTAAAAGGCTGGTAGTGCAAATGACTAAGAGAAGAGTGGGAGGCAAACGAGGCAAGGGCACCACTAAACCAAAACAGAAACAAAAAAACTAACAACTACCATAAATTACTTAACCCTCTCTTTCGCTATACACACAAACATTTATAAAACATATCTATAATTCGGTATAGTATTTTTTTTATTAAGATTAAAGGTTTTTATGATATTTGTTAGGATAAACTTTTTAAAAATAATTAATTAAAATGTTTTAATGTACAGGTAAAAACTAATTATACATAGAGACCAAATTGCACCTTTTACATGTATATTAACAATTCAAAATTAAAACAATGCGATGGTTCAAAGTTCTAGTTTTCGAACTTTTTCGTCAGGCAAATAACAAATGTGAATGGGAGGGGTCTAAATTCGGTGCTCATTTGGAGGACTGTTCCGTCTCCAACTTAATTGAATTTATTTTTGTTATTTGCCTGACGAAAAAGTTCAAAACTGGAACTTTGAAACGTCGCATTGAATTTAATTTTAATTGTTGCTATATGTGTAAAAGGCGCATTATGATCTCTGGGTGTAATTATTTTTTAAAAATAACTTCAGTTTATTTTAATCTTATTTACATTTGGTTATTTTCTTCAGCCAAGGCTACCCAGCGTACAAAGACTCAAAAGCGTACAAGGGAAAAAGGCAATGTCTCTTTACGACCTTTGTATTCTGGATAGCCCTGACTGACGAGAGCCTAACAAGCTAGATACAGCCGAAACATTCAATCTGCATGTGTGAGCGCGCGGATAACTTATGAATCACTGGATTAATTTTCTTCAAATTGGCCATGCTTAATTACGGACAAAAGACGATATAATTTTTATAATTGAACTTAAAATTTGTTGAAAAATCGCTGTTAAAATCCATTAGAGCCAAAACAATGTTTACAATGCATATTAATCCTTTTAAATAATCCACTAATTTGCGCGCTCTTGATACGATTATAATTAACAAATAATATAAACAAATTTAATTTTTTTTTAGATTATTTGTACATTTAATTTAAATTATCATCTAATTTTATTACAGGATGAAACAGATTAGCAACATTTTGTAACACCCTCATATGAGTCTCAGAGTCCGATAACTCTTCCATTGCTATGGTTTCGAATAGGTTTTATGAGTTTCAATGGGAAACCTTTTTCTTCCTCGTTTTATTTTATAAATATAAGCTTTAAATTATAGGTCATAAAATTCCCTCTCTTTTATGTTTCCTGTCTAGTTCGCCGCAAACCTCATATTTACATAGTTTAAATATTAATTTCACAGACGCCAATGATTTCAATGTGATTTCATTTTATTGCTTTTTACGCCTCGGTTCTCAACGTGCAAAGAAGGATGACTTTATTTCGCGACGATTTGTGAAGGATTCAACTGACTTTACAAAGTATATGTGGTTTCTTCTAATAACAAATAAACTTATGAATATTCTAATATCGTAAGAAAACGCTCCATTCTCGAGACTAACATACATTATTACAAGTCATCATGTTTCCCTGTAATGGTAGAAATTAAATTATATATAATAATATACACCTTTATGAAATAGTGAAAAAAAAATGATATATTTAGTAACAGTGAAGCATCCAGGAATAAGTTGGGGGTGGGGTTAAGTATGTTGTAAAAAGTCCATTCAGATGTAGGCCTATTTAAAAATAAATTGTTTCAATGACCACTTTCGAAAATAATAAGATACAGACACGTCAGTGCTTTAATAAAGGTTTCCTTCTCATTCTTTCGTTCTTTCTTTTTTTTTTTTTTTCTTATCTTTTTCTTTCTTTATTTTTGAGTTTGGGGGAGGCCTTCAACCCTCTTAGCACCCCCGTGGGTGCGCCACTGTTTAGTAATTTGACGTTTTATTTTAAATATCTGTATGAATTTTATATAAATTGTTGAAATTATGTATAATATACACGCCTAAAACGTAGAACAGAGCACAGGCAAAGTTTTACAGAAAAAAAATAAAAAGAGCTACCTGTAGAGCTACTTTCCTGAGTAAAAAAAAACTGATTAAAAAAAAAACCTCCATGTACTATATAGATCCTTTTTTTGAGGGATTTCCTCACTCCGGGAGGAGATATTATCTCGATATTTCGGCCCGGTGCCTCGGGCCTTCTTCGGGAGATGTATAAATATCAATCACACTAAGATGAGCGTAGAACTAACAACTTCCGTCGTTAGTTTCTCGGATAAGTTACTCATGTTGTTTATTCCGAGCAACTGGTGGCCGCACTGTGAGGCTATTGCTCGGAATAAACAACATGAGTAACTTATCCGAGAAACTAACGACGGAAATTGTTAGTTCTGCGCTCACCTTGATGTGATTGATATTTATACATCTCCCGAAGAAGGCGTGAGGCACCGGGCTGAAATATCGAGATAATATCTCCTCCCGGAGTGAGGAAATCCCTCAAAAAAAGGATCTATATAGTATCATGTCTCACTCCTCCTTCAGACCAAACCTCCATGTACTTGTAAATTAAAATATCTGTCAATAATAATAATAAAAAAAAATCTATTTTCCGAAATTTAATTAAATCGACAAATATATAATTATGTTATATTCACTTAATTTTAATATACGAACCGCCTCCACATGAAAATATATTTCTAAATACATTGCATTGTTAGATATTGACAGAAGTTTATTATTTCGCTTCTCAGATTTCTCTACGGGAATTTTTTTTCACATTTAAGCGAAAATTTCTTTTCCTACACCAATTGGTAACAATTTTCAAATAGAAAATTAAGATTGTCTCTTGTTTGGAAATATGCAGACCAAGTTTCAAAAAGATCTATTCATTGGTTCAAAAGTTAATAATCTAATTCACTGCTCTTTATTACAAACCTTGTTTATTATTAAAAAACTCCATATCCCAATATTTCTGAGTGGGCGGAACATTGTTTGGTTAATAATCATAACCCAGACCCGGAAGTTAAATTTTCCAAGAAACAGACACTATCTCAAGATTCATTCTGGAAGCAGGTGTCACTAACAACTATGACTGTATTAATAAACAAAAAGGAATTGAAATGAATAAATTCGTTATTGAAAATTTCAAAAAATATTGTAAAACTGCACAACCATTTAATTATTTGTATTTTAATGTTTATCATCCTGCACATGCATACAGACATAATGATTTCATTACTCTCACTTTCAATGAAATGTGGATATAGGTTAAAAAATTCAAAGTAAACAAAGCTAGGAAGAGTCTACTATCATCGTAGTATCAAAATTAAATTGAATTATAAATACTATATCATGTAAAATAAGGCGTAAACCTTGTAAAATAAATTAGTATTAAAACTGTCCTTTCCTCAAATCTATATAACGATTTCATAATTACTCTTTTCTTAATAATAGCTCGAATCTACTTATTAGCCAATTACGTCCCTTTAAATACACCTTACTTCACGTATAAATTTCATTTACATAAATTATTTTCTCAGATTATTATTATTAAATATAATTTTTCGTCTTCTTACATTTAAATAAATTTGGGAAAACTTTTATATCATTCTCAACTTTATTATTATGCTTTAAGAAATAGAAATTTCATAACAAAAATTTTATAGTACTTTTGTAAATTTATTCATTAGACAAGATAAAGTTATCTACACATCATTATAAAATTCTCACTGTATATAAAAAGAAAAACGAAATATCGTTTGGTATTCTTTGCTGTACATGCCAAAAATATATTTTATACATGTATATAATAATATTAAATAATTAAAATTTAAAGTAATTAAATGTAGTTGATAGGTAAAACATTAATATTTTAATGCGGAAAACTAATATTTAACATTAATAAGTAAAATAATTATACTTCAATAAATGTTATTTAAAATATGTGGTAATACATACAGTCCGTTTTCGTTTCTAAGAGCCTTCAGCGCTTTTGCGCATGCGTCAGGTCTCCTGCGATTTCTTCCAAATAGGGGCGAGGAAGATGGGATGTTTACTTTTTACAGTGTTAGTTTACTAGTAGCTGCGTTTCTATTTGCGCTTTTCGGGAAAGAATTATGGAAAGAATAAATACTATTGCAAAAATGCTCCTCCGTTATTTTTTTCTTAAAAGCGAAAATGTCCAAAAGAATTTCTTATGAAAATATCCATCTCAGCGTATCACCTCTCTGCGGAGTAAAATCGTCCCGAAGTGGTAACTCTGCCATTCATAAACGGACTGCACACACACACAAACATATGTATATATATTTATATATATTGCTACATATTTTAAATTGCAATATTATGAAATAAGCATTTAGGATATATTGCAGAGGACATTAAGATAAATTTACATATAGATATAAATATATGTATATAATGAGAATATCATACACCCATACACATGTATTCTGACTATAGCAATTTGTTAATTCTATTAAAATCTATTTCTACAAAAAAAAGCTTCAAAACAAATTTATTTTTGGAAACCAACAGCATCAAATGAATTTGCATGATATTTAGAAAACCTTTAATGTAACTTTTTTTATTACAATTATTTGATAGCACGTGAAAAACAAAATTTAATCTCAAACAATTTTAAAAAAGACAATTTTTATTTTTTTTAAAATTAACTATTTCACTAATAATAAATATTTTTAATAGAAATCATTATTTTGCAATTTTTTTTATCATTTCAGGTTTTCGTCAAGATTTTTTAAGTTGAAAATATCGAGTAATACCTCGAAAACGCCCAAGAAAAAATTGACTGTTTTTGAATTTTAATTTAATTAATTACAGAATAACCCCTTAAAATTAAAAACAAGAAAATATAAATCTTAGATGCTTTACAAGTTCATATTTAAATTTTTAGGATTTTAGGTGCATTGGTAAAAGAAATATATAAAAGAAATGTATAAAAGAAATATATAAAGAAATGTATAAAAGAAATGTATGAAAGAAATATATGAAAGAAGTGTATAAAAGAAATATGTAAAAGAAATGTATGAAAGAAATGTATAAAAGAAATATATAAAAGAAATGTATAAAAGAAATATGTAAAAGAAATGTATGAAAGAAATGTATAAAAGAAATAGATAAAGAAATGTATAAAATAAATAGATAAAGAAATGTATAAAAGAAATAGATAAAGAAATGTATAAAAGAAATGTATAAAAGAAATATATTAAAGAAATAAAAGGTTCGCAGTAGCCTGCATTTGCTTGAGTCAGGACAGTCTTATCGAAAAAGAGTAAAGAAAACAGATGGGATCAAACAGTTCTGATCGGTCAAAAGGCGTGAACCTGATTTGCAGAGAAAACTAAGAGATTGTACAAAACAGTTAACCTAAGTTAAGGTAAACCAACTTCAACAGATTAACGTAATCTTTTCAATTCAAATGCGTTTTTCCGTTAAAATTACTCTGGAAGTGTTTTTCATTAACGAAGTCTGTCATTGGAAACAGTGGGTGTTGATTGGTATCTTGTGTGGTAAAGACCTTGAAGGTGTTTCCTTGTATTCTTCTGAGTTAGGCTTATGTGAATCACCTTAATCTTATAATACTTCTGTTTATTTTATTAATATATTAAGAAATGTAATCTAGCAACTATAATTTCATTCCGTTGTTCTCGTTGATTTTACTTCCGTTTCGAAAGTAAAAACAAGGTAGGGATAGCGATTAGTAAACCAATCACAATGCTTCGCAACGCCTTCTGATACATATAAGAAAATGTAATTGATATTGCTTTAATTTCCTTATTATTATAAATGTGATTGTTGCGAATGCAAAAGGAGCAATTGTTGCGATTGTTGTGATTGTTGTAGAGCTGTATTATACATTGTGATTGTTGCCGATGCAAAAGGAGCAATTGTTGCGATTGTTGTGGTTGTTTTAGAGCTGTATTATACATGTGATAGTTGCGAATGCAAAGGACGCAATTGTTACGATTACTGTGATTGTTGTGATTAATGATAATTTAATGATATTTTAATGATATTTGTCCACAGACGGACGGACAAAACGGGAATATCAGTAATGAGAAGACTAAAAACCCAAAACCATTTATTTGTTTTTTCAGTAAAGCACATCAAAGACTTCATTAGATAGCATTTGGAATGTTACTATTCTGTTACATTTCTGTTATAAGATAATATTTTTCTGGAAGCTATTCCCGGAAGTTCGTGATGTGCGCTACAGAAAAAAAATGTTTTTTTTCGAATCTCACGTTTCCAAACACAACAGCGAGATAAAAATGAATTTAATTATTGGTTATTAACCTGTTGCTGTTATCTACTACCAATATTAGCATTGTTGCAAATTTTTTCTTACAGTTCAGAAACACGTGACAGAATGAGGAACCGTACCAAAATTCAGACTCTGAATGGTGAATCATTTATAGATAAATACATTTCTTGTTAACAATAAGAAACATTGACCGAAGATATGAAGCTCTTAATACTTAACTTCCAAATATTGTATCTGTTTTCTTTGTTTTAGATGATTTCACTAAAAGAATTGAATCAATTTTTTCTTAATACTTTATATAAATCATATAGGTCAGTATAAAATATAATTATTGTCTATAAATAGGCCTATATATATATTTTTTTAATTATGCCATTTCTTGTTTGCCTCTTTCGCAATCCCTCAAAGAAACAGAGGGTGATTATTAGACATCAATTTCAGTGACTATTAAATGGACTTCCGAACATATCCATAGTTCCCGTATTTAAGGCGTTGTTGGATGCTAACAGAAACTAAGGTAAACAAACTCTTGAGTAATGGGGAGTGAACCTGCAATGCTGGAGAATCCATTTTAAGAACTGGACGGGAGGGGGAGGGACCATACATAATTGTACCCATGTTTTAAGTTGGGTCATAATTAAGCTGCGTACCAAATTTTAAGAAAATCCGTCCGGCTGTTTTAGCGTGATGCGCGGACAAACAGACGAAGGGAACAACAGAGAAGAAAAAACGACCAATAGAATAGACAAACAGAACAAAATTAAACTCGTTTAAAATCGTTTTAACTTTTAAAGGTTATTTGTTTATTACTATTTATGAGTACAATTAAAAAAAATATATTTCAAACGTTTCTATGTCACATTACTTTGCAAAATAATAATTTTTTTTGCAGGAAAAAAATCTTAAATTGGTGTATTTCCCATGTTAACAATAAAACTGTTAATAATACAGCATTCATTCACTTACATACATTAACTGTCACTGGGTTTTTGTCCCTTTTTTGTTAAAAAAGTCTTAATATTACATACAGTCTATTATTAATATATATAGTTGTGAAAGCATCGTGATACTTTTTATCCTAGAAAGATAAAATTCTTATGACAGAAATTAGTTTAATTAATGCTATCTATGCATTAATCTTGACACAAACTGCAGCAAGGCCTAACGGGGGCAAGACCAACATAACAGCTTGACATTAAAGCCCTATGATTATCGCATCATAAAAACTCATTACTTGGGGAGGCTGAAATTTTAATGGGAAGTTTAGATCATTCATTACCAGCTCCCAATTCATTTAGCTCTAATTAAGCTCTTAAACAAGCAGAGTGAAAAATCATTACAGGGCTTCTAATGCTGGTACGCCAACTGGAATCTTCTTATTTACTTCCACAGATTTATGCATTCATTTGTATAATTTATTCCCAGGTAGTTAAACTCGTGGAACTGTTTTATCGCTTTAATAAACGAGTTTCTCAACCTTATTTTTAGATACAGTTGATTGTCACAACTTTTCTCGCAGTGAAACGTGAAAGGGTAATTATTTTCTATTGTATTTGCTCCTCCGATAGTATTTTTTTTTCTCTTTGCAGTTCGGATTATGAGATATCATCGCTGATAAGGCAATCGTTTTCTCTCGGGTTTATCCATTAATCTTCTTCCTATTCTCGAGCTCTGCCCTTCAATGTGTAATGGCTGGAACCCGTCAAGGATCACAACTCCGCCAGTCTACCCCACATGACATTTTGGAGACGGCTACTTCCCGCACTGCCAAGCGTGACCCCCGTCACAATGACGGACCGGAAGCCGTGTCAGCCGCCACCGAGTGGATCATGTGAAGCAGAACGTGATGAATACGTTTCCGCTGCACAGAAGTAGGTTAACGCGAGCCTACTACTCAACAAGCACGGGGTTCCGCTTGACAAACTCAGATTCCGGCTGTTTAATAAAAAAAGAGCCTCCGACAGTTGGTTCATTGGAGCGCCGGTGTTTCTTATTTTCATGAAAGGCTCTGACGTCTGACGAGGGTGTTGCGAAATTTCTTGATTTCGTTCAAACGTTGATAGCTTTCTTATTAATCGTTTGAAAGGAAGAACAGGAAAATTCAAAGATCGTATTGCGAACTCACATCATTAAATACATAATTTCTTAAAGAAATTTAAAGATGAAGATTAGTTACAGAAATTAGAAAAAAAAAAGAAAAAAAACTACCAAAGCGTTACTGAATAATGATAGACTAGATATATATTTTGCTGATAAATATTTATATTATCATTAATAATGCAGAAATATTAATGCATTGCATTCGTATATGAATTTTGCACTAACGTAACGTAAATACAGTATTGGGCAAAACAAACAGTAGTGAAACATTCCACATCCCCACGCAATAATAGGTCGTGTCCAAACAGTGTATTTGAATGTAAAAATAAAGTAACTAGCATTAGCTTTTGAATCAGTCGAGATAATAATGGTTCTGGGCACAGACGAAAAGTTATTTCTATGCGAATATTACAATCATTCACATTCTTTAGGATGGAGATTTTTTTTCTTCTTTTTAAGGTTGTAAAAAATATACAATTGAATAATCTCCATTTGTACAGAACCTTAAGTAGTATTTTCAAAATTTCTAGTTCCAAAAATTAATTTAATCTAAAGAGATCTATTTAAGTTGTCTAAATCCAATTATTTTTTATAATATGAAGGCGGGCAACAGAAAACCACCTCAGTACCTATTCCCAGATGTAAGATATAATTTTGCCATTGGTCCTGTCATGTGACAGAATAATATATATACATATAAAAAAAGAAAAATATATCGAAGCACGCGCAATTGACAATGGATTGTTAAACGGATTAATAGACATTGTTAAACACTGATTGTTTCATTCTAATATTCTTCATTCTCTAAGAGAACATCTCACCGTCACGCGCAAGTTTATCCACATGAAAAAAAATTTCGAACCGAACGCTGTCTCTTATCCGTAAATATATATATCAGGTTTCAAGAGGAGCTGTTTCCCGGTTCGAAAGCTATTATGGAGAAGGGAACACACACACACACACACACACTGTTCAGCTTCAAGAAGTAGAAAATGAAATTAGCTTGATGAATCTCCAGCCACGTGACACCTGCAATTAGGCCTATTGGGAAATACTAAATACTGTTGATTTGGGTTTGAAATTTATTAAAGTTGAAGACGACTGTTATTTCTTCACGAATAAAAAGTAAAAAAAAAAATAAAATATTTTAATATTGATTTTCTATTTAAAACATAATTTTTTATTATGTTTCGAATCATGTTTTTGTCAACTCTGCATAAACCTCGAATTTGGGCAAAATACAAAACTGTTATTTCCTTCAGCCTCTGAGGCATAAAATTGAAGAATTTCTAATTACACAATGTCATTCTAGAATCCCATCAAGTGAGAAAGTGTATTCAAATTTTGCTCTTTTATTATTCTAAACAATATTCACAACAATATTAGCATTAATATTATAACAGTTTATATGTAAATATTTTTAGAAAGTACTTATCTGTATTTTATTCATTTTAATCGCTAACATTATTTATTTTAAAACATTCCTTTTCTATTTCCTAATTATTGATGTTCTGTTTATTTTTAAATTATTTTCCGTTGCAGCCATTGAATCATTTAATTAATTTAAATTCGTTATGAATTTAAAATATATTTAAAAATATATGTAATGATTTTTATCCAATCATTATGTATATTTTTAATTAATCTTCCAATCAAATTCTTCAATGTATAATCTATAAAAACCAATGTTTTTCATTTAATAAATTAATTGAGTTCAGTTCCAGAACTTGATTCGTTGTTTTTCCATCTCAACGACTCTCCCACGAATACCAGTACAATATTAAATACAAGAAGTTCGAAAGAACTTATAGTCTGCTTTCCTCAAAAAGTTAATTCTTAAAATTTCTTTTCTTTTTTTTTTTTTAGAAAACAATAAAAACCAAAAACCTACATTAAAACATCAAATATTTACTGAAATCCAAATTCTAATATGTAGTGAATACAAACAGTACAAAATTTCCATTTTCTGAATTAAAATAAAATAAAATAAATAAATCCACGTTATTTACTTAAATTGTCTAAAAGTGATTAACTTAAACTTATGTAAACAAGCGCAATGGATTAAGGATTTAATATTCATTGTTTAATACAATGAAATGCTAATAGATAGGATAGAAATACTTTGTTTAGATTCCAATAGGCTTCTATGGGAATTTTTGTTTCTTCTCGTCAAGAACCCATTTGGAATAGATTTCAAATACAGTAGAGATCCGCGGAATTGGGTGGCAAGGACTTCGCGGATAACGAAAAACGCGGATAACCCGAAAAAAGACTAAAAATGAGATGTAAACACCAAAAAATAATTTCACCAATAAAAACTACGTTTTATTGTACAAAAAACATACTATGTAAAACTTTTAAAATATGTACAGTAAAGCAGAAACCTTTGCTCTGCGTTTGCATCCACAAATTCCGAGAAGGCCTATAGGATCACGATGCATAATAAACCTGTCGGTAATTTTCGACCTTCGCACTGTAGGGCCGAGGAAATTTTCTGAAATACTGGTAATTTTTTTTTTTTTTTTAAACCAATTTAGTAACATTTTTTTTAAATTTTCATTATATAGTTATTTTCATCGTAAATTCATCAACTCACTAACAAAAAAAAAGAAAAATCGTGAATACCAATCGGCGTATCTGGACAGGAATAAGATAACTAGTATTTTCCCTGTTGTTGGCTTGGATTAAAATTGGTTTTTCTGAGGTTCGTAATTAAAAAAAATTTTCGCAGCACTCGCGGATAATCGGGGCTCTACTCCCCTGAATAACAATTAGATCGTCCTTAGTCCACGAATATACAGACCACGTTTCAAGATGATCCATCGAACAGTTCAAAAGTTGGTGGGACGCACACACAGACTGTGTGATTTGATAAGCCTCACATCCTTATTGAAAAGTAGGTTAAAATAATAATAACAATTATTTTAT
>JAFIDM010008419.1:35772584-35792068 GCA_023159025.1 Thereuonema tuberculata | reverse complement strand
CCTTTGCGTAAATTGTGCGTGTCAATTGTGTTCTTAGAAAGAAAATAGTTACCTTAATATGGTCCTTAGTTGGACTGAAACGATTAAAGAAGAAAAAATATATGGTGAAATGTGATTTTTATTTAACGTAATTGTTCCCCATTCTTGTGACCCTGAAGACATAACTACGTCACTTAAGCAATTACGTTACGGAAACATAACGGAAGACGGATTAGTGCGTATAGCCCTTTATAATCCCGGTTTGTCTGTCCGTCTGTGGACAGGTATCATTAGCAACAATCAAAACAATCACAATTCTCGCAACAATTGCGCCATTTGCATTCGCAGCAATCATATTTATAATAATAAGGAAATTAAAGCAATAATTCAACATAAATGAAACAAAATGACAAAATGAACAAGTTCTGGAATAAATTCTTATTCGTATCAGAAGCCGTTGCGAAGCATTGTGATTGGTTTACTAATCGCTATCCCTATCTTATTTCAGCTGAAGATGATCATACAGTTTTCCGCAGATCGAAACGTTCTGATTTAGAGTAATATGTTTTTTTGTTATTTTTTTAAGTGTGCGATATTTTTTTATTTATGGTACAAAGTTTATTATTGAAAACTAAATATGTTTAAACAACCTTTTCAAGAGAACTTCCTCATCTGAAAGAAAGATATATTTTTAATTTAATATATTAGACGTAATATTGCACATGAATTACAATTATAATATTTATAATTCATATGTTATATCTACATAATTTTAATATTAAGTATCGTTTATTAAAGAGCAACTATAATATAAACAGTAAAATGAATCTGTAAGAGAATTATTCATACGATGTTTCTGATTTTTTTAATAACCATTAGAATTAGTTTTTAATAGTTGAATTTTACAAAACAAAACATCATTTTACAGACAATTTTAAATGTTTTCTTATAATAACTTAAGATTTTTTTAGATAAAATTTACAATAGAATGTTAATAAACTTATTCTTTGTCATCTTAATACCTGAAGTCATTATAAAAATGAAGTTTTACAATATAAAATTATTAATGAAACTATCTAACTTTTGTATAAGGAACCACAAGAGATTGTAGCTTTAATCTTATAAAAATTGGACTTAACTTTTAACACGGAAAAAAATATCAATGGGTGAGACCACGTTGTTTACCAAGTAACATCCTGGAACAGCTGTTTCACGCTCTTTGGCGATCATCAGCTAGGAGCAGTCAGCAGTAAACAACGAGGTCTCAGTACTGAGGCTAATAGGAATAATCGTTGAACTGCTCCTGGCTGATGATTGCCAAAGAGCGTGAAACAGCTGTTCTAGGATGTCACTACGTAAACAATTTGATCTCACCCATTGTTGTTTATTAGTAATTCAATGCGCAGATTGAATTTTTTATGCATTAAAAAAATTCATTGAGGCCGGCGGACTGCTGGCACCCGAATTTTCTCACTAATATTTCATCAGTGAGTTTTTTATTGTTTATTTTTGTTTTTAAGGCACCACTGCGATTCCGACGGAAGTAAATATGTTAATTTTGCTGAAAAGGTGTGCTTCCACGAAATAGCTGCCCGTAGATGCTCAAAGGCTTGAAGGGTGAGGAGACCAAAAAAATATGTCTAAAAATATTCCTTGATAAGCTTCAGCAATCTTTGAGCTCAGGATTGTAAATGACAGTTGAAAGAAAGACATTTAAATATTTAATTTTCTAGAAAACTCTATTCCAGTTGAAACATATTAATTTTGGGATCTACTGATCTTTCTCGGTGTAAAAGAAAGCAATCTTCTATGATTCAAAATTTAAAAAGGAAATTAAATAAGGTAACGGAAATTAAAATTCTAATGATAAGACGTAATGCAAAAGAGCAATCTGTTGCGCCTGACTTATCACCTTACGGTTGCCATGGAAACCATTGTTGCTCTTCGCTTTGATTTCTTCATATAACTTAATTAAAACGTTCGATTATTCCGTTATACTTCAAAAGTTTAATAAATAAAGCTTAACTTGAAGCAGTTATGCAACATCGTAATAAATAAATAAATAAATAAAATTATCCTGGAACATTTTACTGTAGACGTTAAGCTCAATTACAGTTCAGTTCACGAAAGAAGCGCTTTTGATAACGTAATTTCCTTATGGATTTATGTTTCCAGGACGTAACAGCGCCATCTATTGCTAAAATCCGTAATTGAATCTTATAAACATTATGTAAACATTCTGGTTTTTGTATTGTCTACAGTTACGAATACATAATAATTCAAATTGAAAGATACAAACGTTCCACACTATTCCCCTTACTTGGCTATGCAAAGTTTGTCCTTTCTTGGTCACGCTTATGCGATCACAAAACGACGCCATCTTGGACTTACTGCTCGGAGTTCAAGTTGATGACGTCATGACTGGTGACATTTGTTCCAGACAAAATGGATCGCTACGTAATGACCATATACGGCAAACTTTTGTTTGTTTCTTTTGCAAAATAATAAAACACTTTAATTTTTTCTCAAAATGTATTTTTAGCATAGAAATCAGCTTCACTTTTTCTAAGTAAAAGCATTGCATAAGACTTATTTCCAATATTATTCGAAAATATTATTATTTGTTAACGTGGAATTGTAAAGTCGGACTTGCCCTGAGTGAAAGAGAAGATTGAATAGAGAATTTCAGTGTAACAGAGGCCTGTTTCTGTTGGTAGACGAGGCGGCTGCCTGGTGCGGCGAATTTCTAAAGAGACAAACTTTGATGGGAGTCAAAAGTGAAGTCTCCAAAAACAAAATAAACATTATTAATTTCACAATAAAAAATAAGTTTAAAAATTCATGTTGCAGCATTCCACTAGCTTCAATAAATTTTCGCATTAAAACAATAAAAAGCGCATAGAAATATTCATAAACATCAATGCGTGAGACCACGTGATTACGAAGTGACATCCTAGAACAGCTGTTTCACACTCTTTGGTGATCATCAGCTACGAGTAGTCACCAGTAATCAGCGAAGTCTCAGTTTACATGAATTTTTTAAACTTATTTTTTACTGTGAATTTCTTTTAGCCTTTATTTTATTTTTGAAGGCTCCACTTTGATTCCCACGATTGTGCCTATTTACCTCTGTTCTGAGACCTCGCTGTTTACTGGTGACTATTCGTAGCTGATGATCGACATCAAAGAGCAAGAAACTGCTGCTCTAGGATATCACTCATCCTTTGAGGCAAACTTTGATTTCAAACGAAATTACAGAAGATTGGGGAGGCTTAGTTATTAGAAGGATATCTACATTTAAAAAAATTATTAAAAATACAAATCAAGAAAATGAAATAAGTCTTTCCTATGAAAATAACTATTCTTAAAACTATGTTAAAAAATTTATTACACTCCTTTTGTAATCTATTTATTATAACATTCCTTCTTTAACGATCAAATTCATATAAAATCATTATTTTTACAAAGTTGAATTCTTTTTAATTTACTATAACGAAAAGTTTGAATTGACAATCATTTTTTGTAAATTAAATAAATTATAAATTTATAATATCAAACTACTAAATAAAATCAATGTACTGAAATGTCCTTTAAATATACTAACTTTTTTATTTATTTTTTTTCGCTCTATTTTAGTTTTATTATGGTTACAAAAAAAAAATAACTGAAAAAAAAAAATCTATTTAATAAGGGGAGGGGGTGAAGAGGTTAGAAAATAATTTGCCTCTAGCGCTGTAAAACCTTACAGCGCCCTAAGAAAAATAAACAAATAAAAATGTTTTCTTGTCTGTCTCTCTTCGAGCATTTTTTTCCAGTCATTAATTTTGTATATTTTTTTTTTTTTATCCAAATAAGATAGCAAATAAATGCAAAACGTAACAGTTACGAATCATTTTATATGTACTATTATACGTATTGTAGTATTTTTATATATTTGTTAAGGAATTGAACACTTTTTTTATTGATTTTTTCCTATTCCAAATTTATTATGTAAATTATATTATGTATTTATATTGTACTGGTGTTTGTGGAAGAGTTTTTGGAATCTAAAGACAACGAGTCAAGTTCTGCAACTGAACTGAATTAATTTATTAAATCAAAAACATGGGTTTTTTATAGTATTTATATATTTTGATTTCATTGGCTAAGGAATTAAAAATCTACATAATGACTTTATAAAAACGTAACGAATTTAAATTAATTAACTGATTCAACGGAAAACAATTTAAAAATAAACAGAACATCAGTAATTAGGAAATAGAAAAGGAATAAATAACGGTTAAGGATTAAAATGAATAAAATACAGATAAATAATTTCGATAAATAAATTATATCTAAATTTTTTTTACATATAAACTATTACAATATTTAGTAAACAAAGAAGAAGGAACAAAGATAAAAAAAATAACTCTAGTTAATTAAGTTATAATTATTTTACAAAAGTTATATTTACAAGAGTTTTGTTGAGTTGGAGAGAAAAGTATGTAAGAGCTACATTATCTCAGAAAACATATAACTATACAAGGACGAGTACTTTTCAGTATTTCTAAGTTTTGAATAACTTCACTGTTTGTCCTATTTTCATTTTTTTGTTTTGCTTTGTTTATTTTTCAATGCCAATAAAACTACAAGGCAAGATATAGTTGTTGTGCAAACTTTCGAGAAACAACTGAGAAAAATTCTAAAGTACTTGTTCAGTAAGAACGTAGCTTCAAAGAGGACAATTAAAATCACGTCCTCCTTTAAGCTTTCTTTAAAGTTACCAAATTCTGATTTATGATTGTGGAATCGTATGTAGATAGTATGCGATCTGTACCAGAATTAACAAAAATTCTTTTGATGCGTTTTAAAACTCTCTCTGTTTTCTATGTCTTCGATTTGTTTTAAAGATATAGCAAGCATTAAGCAATCTATATAAAGTTTCTAGTTTTTGGAGTATACTCGTACAAAAATACATTTTGGAAATCTTCGTAGACAGTATATACCCTCATATAACTACGTTTTTAAGTCATAGATGAACTCCATAAGATATTCAGACACAGATCAAATATCTTAAAAGTGTTTTTATTTTGAGGCTTTAAATTGTTCATTTCAGTTGTATATGTTTTAAAATGCTTGATTTTCAATGGGAATTCCCATTAAGTTTTATGAACAATTGGAGGTTTGGTCTAAAAAAAACTCATGTCAGAATCATCTCAAACACTTCTCAGTTGTTTTTCGTTGGACTGTGACAAGAACAGTCAAGTACAGGCAATGGGAACCTTTTGACAACGAATGTTTCTATTTGAAGATGGTTTCTAAATTATTCTCACTAATTAAGGTTAATCCAAACGCATCGACTAGAATTGAAAGCTGAGTTGAGATAATCATCAAATGTCAGCGCTGCCAAAGAAAGACAGAAAAGAGCTGTAATCGATTATTCACGCCAATCTTTTGAGTGCCATCTCTTGGAAAATATGCTAAATGTTTATTTCTATTACGTCAAATGTTTCCAACTTCATTTCTGCTTATTATTATTATTTGAATTGCCAATATAAACTACGACCGCAGACAATCGAAAGCATTTACCAACAATTCCAATGTTTATTCAAACACAACGGTGCAGTATTTGATTGATCAGATCATGCTAAAACACGCAACTTGTATCGTCAACTTCATTTTAGATATTTCAAATATTGTTATAGGCCTACAAAAGATAGGTCACATCTTGTCCGCAAATATGCTTGCCAAATTTTAATTCACTACTACAAAAATTATGGGTACATAGGTACATTACATGCATTCTTACATACCTACAAACACACACATACACAAAGACGTAGTGATCTTTTTTATACTGTATTTTTCTGTCCCGTGTTTCAAAAACAATATCCACTGTGATGTTTATTCTAATATCTCGTTTTCGTACACTATACTTTAAAACTTACTCAAAAAAATCGATTAATCCAATGAAATAAAGGTCTCATTGGAATCTAATGAGACCTTTTTTTTTTTTTTAGTTAAACGATTTGTATTTGCGTTTATAATTCCAAATTATACATTTGTTTCTTCTTTAGGATTTCATTATTTGGTTTAGATGCCAATTCAATAAAAGAGTTTGAAATAAATAAAATGCAATTATATCAAATTCTTCAATGATCTTCTTTCTTTCCATCTCAAATATGTTAGACCAGCGTTTCCCAACCGGTGGGTCGCGACTTGATCCTAAAGCTATCAGAAACCATCGAATAAACCATCAGAAAAGTTCAGAAAAATCGAAAATCGATTATATATAAGGAAGGGATACGATACAAATATGGTTTTATTCTATATTCTTCCATTTCTATATACGTGGAGGTATTCCGATAAGGAAAGGTGGGTCGCCAGCTGAAAAAGGTTGGGAACAGCTGTGTTAGAAAAATATGAAAAACTCTTCAACACATCACACTAGTATTTAAAAAATGCAATTAGTTATAAATCAGTTAAACTACAGAATTAATAAGTTAAAAAATATTGATTAAAACAGTCTTTATATAACTAAACTAACTGAATGGTTTATTATAATATTTGTTATTATTTTCAGATTTCTAATATCGTACAAATTCTGAAAAGATTAACAAAATAATGCAGAAATGAAATTTCAGGCCACCACACAATTCCAGATAAAATAATTTATAAACATCAAAATACAAGTACTTTCAAAGCGATCTGTGCGGCTTTGGTTTTTATTTGACAAAGAAGCGCAGGTCGCTTTGAAAGTACTTGTATTTTAATGTGTATAAATTTATTTTATCTGTAATTATGTCGTGGCCTGAAATTTCATTTCTGCATTACTACGATACACACGTTAAATATTATGTTAATTTTTATTATTTTAATCAACAAAATAAATGAGTTAGAATTAAATAATATACAATTCGGCTTTATAATTCTATTAAAACTGCAGAAATTGCAGAATAAGAAATTTAAAGAAAATAAAAATTGACTAACTCCCCCTGCTATTAAAATAACTTAATTGTTATTATAACACAATGTTATTATAATGGAAGGCATTAGCAAACTTAACATACTTACTTTAAATTCATTTTCTTTAATATCACTTTTCATATCTTTTCTATTCGTTTGTGATAATATTAAAAAGTGAAAAAGAAATAAATTTACATCGCCAAAAATTTAGCAAAAATCACTTTTAAGAGTTTTTTTAAAATTTTTAAAAGTTAGCAGTTATATATTTAATAAATTCAAAAAAAAGCATTAAAAACGTAAAGAAATTCTTATAATTTGTTCAGTAACAATTCCCAAGAATAATTGTATGGTATTACATTGTTTTGTTAAGAATGTATCACTGTTCATATATTATTATAAAAATTTTCACTGTTCATATATTATTATAAAATTTTCTTTGTTATATAACTACGAATTGATAACCACCAAAATAATGTATCACCTTATAATATACCACTACTATCATTTTGTAATGAATTCTTGTAAAGGGAATAAGACTAAATCATATCCCTAGCCATCTGATGAAGTTCTTTTAATTTAAAAAGAACGAAATATTATGGGATATTAAAGTTGTTATGGCGAAATGAGTCCAGTATGAAGAGTATTTATTTATATACGAAGAAATTAATTTTAATTTTAATAGTTGTTTTATCTTGAATTCTAATAGAGGTTAAATTTTTTAGATTAGAAATAGGATGATGGTGATGTGTATGTAGACTGACTTATGTAATTTTTAACCTTTCACGGAAATGCGTTCGGCTGCGCCTTGAGGCTTTTCTTAGGGCTATTTTGAAGGTGAGGTTGGTTCACTAATTGCACGTGCCCATTGCATCCGGATCAGATTGTGAAATTAATTTTCAAGCCGCTTGCACAGATTCTAGAATGTTTTCATGGTTATTGATTTCTTGATGGGGTTAAAAAGAAGAGAAGAATGAAAATAAAAAAAAAAAAGGGAAAAAAAATAAAGTCATGGCTTGTTAAGTTGCCGTCATGGCAGTCGAAGATATGCTAGTGACCTCTACGCTGGCTACAAAAGGAATTATCATTATTTGCAGAAGGAGAAAAGAGAAAAGAAAAAATAACATTCAGAAGTCAAGAATGGGATACAAATGGAAGAATGGGAAAAGGAAACAAAACATAAAAGGACGATTCATCTTTCTCTGTGGGTGCTTCTGAAGGCATTCGAGCATGAGAATGATATTTATCTGGTAATTAATTATTCTAAATAAGCAAGCAAAAAAAAATATCAGAAAAGATGATAAATGTTCAAAATTTTCAAATAAAATGTCATTACAACCAATATTACACTTATTATTATTATGATGTTGTAATTACTATATGTTTTATTGTAATATATGTTTCGATTTTTTTTTTTGTACGAAAATTAAGATGTATTTCTTGCACGTAATCTTTCAAGAAAATTGAAATTTCCGCTGTCTGGTTAAATAGTTACCATGTTCGTACATGAATACGGATTGATAACTGATCAAAATTCCGCTTTCGCGCGATCTACATAACAAAGATTAGGTTTAGTTAAATTTGTCAAAATTTCGAAAACCTTCCCACCGAGGTAAATGATGTTCATATGGAATTAAACAAGTAAAAAAACAAACAAACAAACAAACAAACGAATTGTATTTATATAAATTCATCTTTTGTTACATTATTGTATGTAATTATTATATGCCTATTTACTCTTTACTGCAGCTTACTACATATATATATATAATTTACATAAAACCGGACAGTGATGTGGAATTTGAAAAATGCCAGTACAAAAACCATATCACTGTTTCTGTGAAGATACGGCCAATATGGTTTTGTATTGGCATTTTTCAAATTCCTCATCACTGTCCGGCTTTACATAGTTTAGTAATGTAAGTTAATTTTATTCTTATATTCTATATTTTTTTCTAAATCGCAAAAGATTGATTGAAGAGTATGCTTTGAGTTTTGCTTGTTCGATATGTAATTTACATATATACAATTTACATATATACACACACACATTATGCTTGCTTTATATTATAAATTATCTATGATATTTATATGTAAACAGCTACAATTTATATATAAACAGCTTCCAAATTTAACTATTATGGTATCTGATATACCAGTAGTTATAATATATATAACTGTTTTATTACGCACTTTATTTCAAATATTCAAAGGCCTAGTAACTAGTAATAGAGGCTGTATTTGAAGTTGAAAGTTCAAAGGTCAAATATAGTAAAATTTTTGTTATTTAAATCTTACCACTATTGCTGTGGCTCAATTGATTCAAAAATAATTGGTTTTAGAAGTTATGTATTTATTTATTATTTATTTATTTATTTTCGGGGATTAAAATGTTAGCTGCGTCAATATCTTATGTTATTTCTGGGATTTTCAGTTCTTCCGAATATTCTTTCAATTTTCAATTTCCCAAGTTCTATTCCATGAACATAAAGTAATTTACATAGGATTTTTAATTTTCTATGAAAATATAAAACTTTAACATTTTCATAGTATAAAATTTAACGTGTGTGAAATGATTGAAGTTAAAATAAAAAAACCAACACACAAATTATAAGATTAAAAAAAACATTTAACATATTAAAACACTACATGTTTCGTCCAGTCTTAGCTGGACGTTTACAAGTGAAGAAAGTAAAAGTCTAGCTAAGCTTGGACGAAACATGTAGTATTTTAATGTGTTAAATGCTTTTTAAGCTTATAATTTGTGTATTGGTTTTTAATTTAACTTCAATCGTTTCACACTCGTTAAATTGTATACAACACTTTTATAGCATTTATAATTTTAGCGAGATTAACACTCGAAAATCCATGCTACTGAGTTATTGATATATTTTGAAGGAGTTTACTGTCTAAAGGAACTAAGAGCCTACTGAATACATTTAAATGAAATACAAGGAATGCTATATAGAGATGTTCTTATAACAATAGACCAATTACATTGTTTATAAAACGAGAATTATTCAAGATTTCTTATTTTTTTATAACATTTTGCATTAAAAATAAAAAAATTAAAAAATAGAATTTCTACATTTTTTTTTGATGTTTCAGTTCTGATTTTATTATAGCAAATACCTAATTAATTAGCTATTTAAATCTTAAATTAATTCTGACTAATTCTACAATTTTATAGAGGGATTTCTTGAAATCTTGCATTTAAGTTATAAAGGTAGCATTGTTTTCAATCTGATGTATCATTCCATTGTTTGAAAGGAAAAACAATGAGTGCACTTCAAGTTTCAATTGAAATTCAAAATTATTTCAGCATACACAAACGCACACAATATGCCTAATTCTTTAGTTGCAGGCACTTTCTGGTAACAAAAGCCGTGGAAATATGTCTGGTTATAATCTAAACCTATCACGTAAACTCAGCTATTTGTATGAATTTTTTGAGCTATTGAAACATGAAACTGAAAAACTTTTTTAAGTTTAACGTTTTTAGGTTGACAACACAAGTATAAAAGAGAGGAAGATTATAAGTTAGGGTTGTTAAGGCCGCGCGGTTGGCGTTGTCACTATGACATCGGCCTCTCAACTCGGTACCGGTGTTCGGTTCTCATGTGGGTTTCGTGATGGCGGACGATCCGCGCTGGGCAGGTTTTCTCGGGGTTCTCCCATTTCCCCTGCACTTCTCCCACCATACTTTCTCAGTCTTTCTCTCCATCTGTCCTTATTTCCTGTGGGATAGTACAATAGACCTCATAAGATAAGATAGGGTTATTAAGGGAAAAAAAGTGAACAAAATCAAGTTGTACGATTTCTTATTCTCGTCGTTGTTATGTTACTATTCTTAAGATAATTCCAGCTGGTGAGTACTAATTACAAAACAGTACTGGACTAGAATACTTTAAAGAGAAATTACAACACTTTCTCTATTAAACTCATTCATTCATAGTTCTCTGCCAAGGGCAGGTCCTTCACTGCAAACCCAGCATTCTCCAATCTTTCCTATTTTCTGCCTTCCTCTTCGTCTCCACATAAGATCCATTTACCATAATGTTGTCGATCATCTTAAATCTTCTTCTGCCTCGAACTTTTTTACCGTTCACCATTCCTTCCAGTGCATCCTTCATTAGGGAGTTTCTTCTCAGCCAGTGACCCAACCAGTTTCTTTTTCTCTTCCTGATCAGTTTCAGCATTGTCCTTTCTTCACCCACTCTTTCTAGCACAGCTTCATTTCTTATTTTGTCTGTCCATTTCACATGCTCCATTCTTCTCCATATCCACATTTCAAATGCTTCTAGTCGTTTCTCTTCACTGCGTCGTAATGTCCATGTTTCTGCCCCATACAGTGCCACACTCCACACAAAGCACTTCACTAGTCTCTTCCTTAGTTCTTTTTCCAGAGGTCCGCAGAAGATGCTCCTTTTCCTATTAAAAGCCTCCTTTGCTATTGCTATCCTCCTCTTGACTTCTTGGCAGCAGTTCATATCACCACTTATAGTACACCCTAAGTATTTAAAGTTGTTCACTTGTTCCAATGTCTCATTCCGAATACTTATGTTTATCTTCTTTGTCTTTCTTCCGATAACCATAGTCTTTGTCTTGTTTACATTTATCTTCATTCCATATTCTTCACAGCTGTCATTCAGCTGCAGTAGCATATCCCTTAGTATCATCTCCTCTTCTGCTAACAATGCCATATCATCAGCAAATCTTATGCACTTTATTCTTCTTCCTCCTACTATCACCCCTTCCCAAACAATTCTTCACTAACTCCTCCAAGTAGATGTTGAACAGCATAGGTGATAGAGGGCATCCTTGTCGCACCCCTCTCCCTATTCCACTTCCCTCTGACAATTTTTCTCCTATTCTGACTTTGACTCGTTGTTTCATATAAAGATTAGTTATTAGCCTTCTCTCTTTCCAATCCACACCAATTTTCTTCAAGATTTCCAAAAGTTTATTCCAATCCATTCTGTCAAAAGCCTTTTCCATGTCCACAAATACTGCATATACGTGTTTATTTTTTTTTATACGTCTATTAAACTACGCCCTTATAATTCTGAACTGAAACAATAAAAGATAGAATGGTGTATTCTTTATAATGAGGAACATCATTATAATAGTAAAATGCTTAGAATAAATTAAACATAATTCTGTGGTCTAAAGCGATAAAATTGTTTTATTAACCTTTGTTAATAATCACAATATGATGTCGGTAATCGTTTAATTATAGTCTACAATATCACTCTATCTATCTATATATATATAAATATATATAACTATATAAAAGAAAGCATGGGTGTTTTCTGGCCCTGTCTCCTCCGAGACCATAAGACACAGAAATACAAATAAGGTGTCAGACGTTAGGTCGTAATATTGAGGATGCTCCCATTTTATTTTTCATCTACATGAGACAACCGGAAGTCACCTGTGGTAAGATCAACTTCTAAACCGTTCATTTAGATGACCAAAATATAAAGACAAACTCTTCCTCTCATTGCGATGAACTTTTTTACAGGTAATCCGTCGCGATCAAAGGTCACATGACTGAGAAAAATGACCTCACAATCTAAGGTTATGTGATCACTAAAAAACTTTACTTGACAGGTTTTCTAGTTATAATTTAAATCTAAACAAAATTACAGTTTCCTGTACAAAAGTCCTAACCTATTTCTATATTAACAGAATTCAACTAAAACAAAATATTATAGCCTAATTGAAGCTTCTTATCGTGCAGATGTAAAAGTAATATAAACAACAAGACTGCACTCAGAATAAATGGATTTTATAAAAATACAAAAACAGCTTCGAAAGCCTGTCTTCCGGTTTTCTTCATCGGACCGAAGAAAGAGCCCGATGAAGAAAGCCGGAATACAGGCTTTCGAAACTGTAACTGTTATTGTATTTTTATAAAATTAACCATTTCTGAGTTCAGTCTGATCGTTTATATTACAAAATATAATCACTTACTGTTATTAAATATAAAAATATAATAACCTTACTGTTGTAAAACCGTAATAACTATTGTTTGTACAGTAAAAGATAATATTTATATATTATTTATACTAAGTTACATATAAAAATTATAATAAATTGAACTATCGAATTAAACTAAAATCTTCTATTTATAAAACTAAACTTCAAAATCCCAGTTAGTAACAAGTTCCATTACTCTTTTACGAATATATTAGGGTAATTGATTGAGATTAAAATCCATTTCCTAATTGATTCCCTCTGTAACTTTTAATAATCTGATGACGAACTCTGTTTGTCTATTTTTTTCATTTAGTGTTGATGCTGTTCATGCATATTTTAACAGGCCCGAATAACCCTATCTTTAGTGTACATGATAGTGATGATAATGATAGCTTTGCGAAATTATAGCTTATAATACCATTACCGTACCTTTAATTCACTTTAATTTTGGATAATCTATTTTACCATCTGGTAATTCACTAATTAGGAATATTTCTTTTTTAGATAATATTAACGTTATGAAAAAAAGTTATTATATTGCATTAGAAAATTAAATAGGGAAAAGTATTTCTAGACATTTGCATTTTAATTTAATGTTAATTTTAATGTAATCTGATAGTCATATCTATTTAGTCCCAAAAACAATTCTACTTCTAAGTTTAGATTTTGGAGATAATTTTACATGTAAGTGTTTTATGCAAATTTACCGATCAATTTTCATGAAATTTCAAATGATGATATAGAATCAAAATACAAATAAGGGATATCTTTTAAGGCTACCTCTTTCAAAAATATCATCTCAAAATGATATAAGAAGCATTCCCGGCCATAAGTTTGCTACCATATACCAACATTTTAGCTCTACTTCGAACGTCTACATTAATTTTTAATTTCTAGTATTTCTTTTCCTGAATAGTTTACTTTAATTTTCAACATTTTTAGCCAATCGTTCAATAAAGTACACAAGTACACAGTAAGATCAAAAGTTCATATAATTTAAAAGTTTAAAAATGTATGTAAAATCATTTAAATATCAATAGTTTCGGCCATCTATCAGGTGACCTTCCTCAGCAAGAATGATATATAGCTAGGCTATTAAAACTTGCTAATTTTTCATCGGGTAAACATTAAAATCGTGTGGAATATGCTGCAAATGTTCAAAAAATTCTGATGCAAAATGAACCTCAAGATTCATTTCCTGTTTTCGCATTTAGACAGTTCACCTCCACACTTAGGTGAAGTGAGGAACACGGTGAAAGGTTTCACCAGGACATCAGTGATATGGATCGCCGGTACCAGGGACAATGGAGTACAACAATGATGGCAGATTACTGCTGGGTATGTGAGGAACCCAACTCACTCATAAAAGAAAATCCACTCTTCGGAGCTTCAAGGAGAAAAGGAAAATGATTACTGAATAGTCATTTTGCTTAAACTGTAACTGAGCTCTTAAGGGATTATCGTGGCATTTAATATATTGTGGGAATGTTCTGAATTCAACTAAATTTATAGAGTAAGATAATTATACTTCAGCGATAAATAATTATAAGTAAACATACAAAATTAAAACTTAAACATACAATATACGAGTTACTAGATCGATTAAGAATTAAAGTTTCATTTACACATATAATAATTCTTTGCATGATTGTATGATTCTTTGTATCAGGTTATCTTAGAACGATATTTTCGGCTAGACTGCAGAACATGGTACCTCCGATGGTCAGCGGCCGTGGTGACCTAGTGCATACTGTTATCTCCAGATCGCAGTTAGCCAGATGAGGATTCGTTTTTCTAGTAAAAGATCGTGCAGAACCATTTTCAAATAAGCATTCTACTTTTTACTGGTTAATTGTTTGTTTTCCATTAACCGCCATCTTCAAAACAATATCGAACGGCTGGAGACTATTGGGTGGCCATTGGAGGTAACATGTTCTGCAGTTTAACCATGTTTTCTTGCTTCCAATTTGGTAATAATGGAACATCTGAATGTTTCGTCAACATAAATAAAGTACGATATACTTTCATTCACATACCGATCCAGATACGAACGCTGTATTTAGTCTATAAACGTATCTGCTACATTTCATTTCTACATTCAATTACTTCTGTATCATTAACATCAAATTACGTACAAAGACTTCTTGATGTTAAATTAAGACGAAATATCGGTATGAGATTTGGAGTAAATTATTAAGTCTTACATTCAATTGACAAGTTGCATTCTTACTAGTATCGTATTGAAATGAAGAAATGTGTTAAAAAAAAATCCTCTTTGATTTATAATAAAGAAGGCTCTGTTAACCTACAATAATGAAGATTTTCAATGCATACATTTCTACATTCCAATATTTCGACGTAAATATTCAAATTTAATGCCCTCCTGCTCTAAGTCAATATTTTTGCGTGCGATTCCTTCTGTTCACCCTCTCTTTCATTCGTCTCTCCATCCCTCACGATGTCGTGCGACCGAAAAATGGCGTCCAATTACATTGCAGCCTAATTATGCGAAAATATGTATCTCCTATTACCGAAGGGGTCCCCTATTGATTTTCCGGCTGCTAAGGAAGTTCTCGCCTATGTCAATGCAAATCCACAACTAGAATTCATTAAACCTAACAACAAATGTGTGCTTTTTTTAAAATTCTAATTCTACCGGAGACTTCTAAAAGGAGAAACAGGATCGGGCAAATTAATAGGAATAAACGAAAAAAAGGGGAAGAACGAATTTTATCAAGTTTCTTTCTTTGTTTGGTTTAATGGATGAATTTAAAAGAAAACGATGTTAATGGGATGACTTATTTTTTAAATACGTCAAAAAGTAATCAAGAAAATTGTCAGTATCTCTATAGACTATCTGTACAGTACTTATCAGAAAAGTTCAACAGTTGCGGTGCTCGGCTTCCCTGCCACCCACACTCACCACATTACATTACATTACCATAGGGTTGGTGAGGCGTAACTCTCTACAGATATTTTTATGTATATTTTCAGTCAAGAAGCCGTTTCGTATTTAAACTTATTATTCGTACAATTATCTTTCTTTATTTGAAATTAAAAGACAGTTAAATTCATTCGTTTTAAACTTTAATTGGCTCAATTAAATAGTCTTTCAAATGTATTCTAATATTATAATTATTTCAGAAAAATTGTGACTTTGAGGTAAGAGGCATTTTGGTTAAAACACTCCCTTCAAATTCGTTCTGAGATAATATTGTATTTCTAAAGTTTTTTATGCACTATTCCTTGTAACAAAATAGCCCTGTAACTTGAAGCGAAGCGGGTGTATGCTATTCAATGCGTAACTTCAAATTTCAGTATTTTTGCCTAATAATCAAACTTTACTGTAATACAATACTAAAAAGAGATAGACACTTGATTTTTCAACTGTTGATTGAAGTAAACAACCAATATTCGATCTTATTAATTTTTAAGACAACTACTGTCCTACTCCTCTTAGTTCAAATTGGCTATTAGTTTTGGAGGAGACAAATTATAAAAAAAACCACTGGATTGTTGCGATTTTTTTTTTTTTTTTGAAAACATGGTAATTTTGGATAGACACGACTATTTTTGAGTAATCCGATTTAGGTGATATACATTTAAAGCTCTCTAATTACATGCCTAACATCATCGAAATCGGTTGTGCAGTTTTCTAGAAATCGCGATCATCAAGTCTCACCATGTTAGGCAGGAATCAGCTTTGCTTCTATCTACTTTAACGCATCAGTAAAAATTCTTTTATGTTAAGTAAAATGCTTCACATTGATGCTTTCAAATTTCTGTGATGGACGGACGAACCTAAAGAATTACATCATTTAGAAGAATTTAAAAAGTTTTTCACTAACTCAACTATGAAGAGTTAAGAAGGAGAACCTAATACACGAGTCCAAAATTTTACCGCTCTCTTTCCTTCTTGACTTAATTAAAACTGCCTTCAGTCGCTATTCAACAAAGAAAGAATGAAGGTTCTGCAGCATATAAATATACAGAAGACAATAACTACAATACTTAATTTGTTTTTAGAAAAATTTTATTCAAAATTCATAAAAATAAGTGTTAGAAATTTGTTAAACCTTTAAAAAACGGATAAAATCATTAGTGAAAAACTTAATTAACAGCTTTCTTTATTCTCAGTAAACTTTTTGAAAGAAATCTCTAATATCATTTTGTAGCTAATGAATTTGCTCTACAATAGAATGGAGAATCCTGATTCGTACAGATATGGATTACAGCAGTATGTACTTCTGCAAGAGTACTTCAAAAAGGAATTGTTTGAAATACATTGAGAATGTACTTTTTTTTCTGTGGATATCAATTCACAACCTCTTTGACGTTAATTAATTTAATGAGAGGACAATAGGACCCTCAAATATAACACTAGAGCTTTTGGAAAATTTCAATTATGATGTTCTCTTAGTAGCTGGTAATATTTCAGCTAATAAGAAAATACTTAAATGGTATTTAAGGGTATTGCTATACCTTAGACAAATGACATCAAAAATATAACCTCAAGCTAGACTAAAGATCCTAAAGGATGTAAGTATCGTCAGTATATTAGAGTTCTGTACTAATTGAAACGAAGCAGCGTTGTAATAACAGTCAAGTTCATACTTTTGATTTGAACATCACTAAATGTATGGGAACCATATATTGAGATGCCACTTTGTTAGGTCTACTTTATCTCGTAAACTGATATGCCTCCTTTGGACTTCAAAACATGATGAATTCTTGCCATGCATTCTAGAAGATTCTCGAAGCATTGTACAGGAACATGATACGATGTAGACATGAATATGTTGCGCAGTTACTACAAAGTAGATGGAGGCGTTGTCTTGAGATGAAGTCTTTTCTACCTAATCCCAAAGCTGTTCAGTAGGATTGAGATCCAGAGACTTGTAGGTCACTGAAGTAACAAAAAACTCTACCATGTTCCTGAAACAAATATTTATAGCGTAGTATTTATTTATTTATTTATTGACAGCAAGTCATAACATAGTAGATTAGCATGGGGCCCCTGTGCTCGAGGACCCTTCCCCCCGCAAGTGCCCAGCGTGCCCTGCTTCAGACGTAACACATTCTCCTGCTGAGAGTGTCCATCAGAATGAGATGAAATTATATGCATCAAAGGTGATGTTCGGAGAGAACGTGGCGTTCAGACATCATTCTACGGTAAAACATTCCCATATCTTTACTGTCATCACCAACTTAATATTGCTGAAATCTGGTACGAAAGGTCCATGGAGTCCTATTGTGTCACCAAATTCTGAACCTATTATCAGAATGATATAAAGAAACTTTATTTCGTCAGATCAGGCAAATTTTGTCCAGTAATCAACGCACTTTCTTCTTCGGTACCCATTGCAATCATCAGAAACGTAGTATGATACATCCCGAGATGAAGTTCTTCAATTCTAAATTTGAATTGTGATGTGATTTGCTGGTTGTGGCCCTTGTGTTAGCTTTGTACGATTCTCGCCATCCTTCTCTGAATTACTTGATTCACAAGCTCCCTTAGCACCTAGCAACTGTCATGTCACATTCAAATTCACTATGTCAATATAGAAGGACTGCATTATTTATACCAAAATTCACAATCACTCGACTTATCTCGGGTTGGAACAAAACATTTACATAAGGAAGTAAAACGAATGAAGTGGTATTTCAATATAAGTGAACATCTTTACAACGAAACCTCATTCAATTTCAATTTACTATGGAAAGAATACAATAGCGCAACGCAAAACAATACGACAACAATAGAGTCAAGGGTGCAGTGCTGTAGCATGGTTATTAGAAAAAGTTAGAAAAGATGTCTGTATTCTGCTTTTTGAAAACATTTCTTATTATTTTACGCCCTCTAACCATATATTTCTCGAAAAATATTCAAAATAAACATTTGACTGATTTTGGTTTTTCATCGTAAATTCCCATTTGAGTTAATGAAAGTATCCAGAAGATCAATGCAAATAACAACATTCATTATTTTCTTTTGCCAAAAATGCCTTTCTTTCATTGTTTTCGTGCATTTTTTCACTAAAATATACCATACAATAGACAATATTTTTTTAGTGATAACTCTTCAACATATATTTCGTTTCTGAGCTTATTATCATAAAACCATATTCTCATTGCCTTGGACGAAGATGCAAAAATCACAGTGATTGACCAAGTAACCTAGGGAATAAGATTTATGTACTGTGGGTGGCATTCCCAATGTTTAGCTGCCCGATGCTTCCCTGCATGCAAAAAGCTCTCAGCTCTTAGACTGGCTTATTGCAACCTTGCAGGGTCGAAGCCGTGATCCAAGCGCATGGTAGCTGGTCGAAATACTAGGCCTAAGCATTGAAACTTTTTTCTATGCTTCTTTTAATGCTTTTTGATTTTTTTCCCACTTTTTTTAATGCTTTTTGTTTTGTTTTTGCTTGTTAATTAATTTAAAAGAACGTGCTGATTAAAAGTTAAAAATATTGTCTACTATCTATAAGCACGAATAAAGTAAAAACATCAAAATAAATGCTAAAACTCACGACGTTTCAGACCCTCCGCTAAATAGGGTCCATTTTCAAGTGTTCTAAAAA
>JAFIDM010008419.1:35736661-35772184 GCA_023159025.1 Thereuonema tuberculata | reverse complement strand
GGCTCTTTGAACTGTGACATAGATTGTAACGACACACTGGAAAGGGCTATTATTAAAACGGCGTAGATTTCAGTATAATTATTAAAACAATGTATATATTTGTTGCTTATAACTTACACTTTAAGAATCCTGATATCTTATTAAATTTTATACTCATAGAATGTTACTCTCGTACATTCTTACTGTTTAGCTTACTGTTCTGTGGGCTTACAAAATCGGTGTGTCTGTGTCTTTGTGGGCTCCTAATACACTCTAAACTGCTGAATGGAGCTTCTTAAAACATAACATGCACATCTAAGGACAATATACGATCTAAATTTTCGTTTTTTTTAATAAAGTCATGAATTTTACATCCAATTCTAAAGGAATTCACTTATACTCAAATTCTAATTTCTACTGAATTCAACAAAAGAAACAAAAAGGAAAAACGAAATTTTCAGCCAACACACGTAACCAGGTTAAAAACTTTTAACACATTAAAAAATACATTGGAGCACAACCGGTTTCGTCCTACACAGGCTTTGACGAGTGACAATCTATATTACTAAAATCTTTTATTTCTTTGTCTGTCCGGCGCAATTCTTAATTATTAGTTTCCCTTGCTGAGAAAGTCAGATTATAAAATTTTCTTTTTTTTTAATTTTTTTCCGCCTTGCTTGGGATTCGAACCAAGAACCTTTGTTCTCACAGTCAGGAACGCTAACCATTGGACTACTGCTGGTCCCCCAATATCCAATCCTACTTTTATTCTATTTGTTCGCGCGCTAGGAAATAATGAGTTCATTCAAAAAGGAATAAAATATCACTTTTTGCCATAACCGCTTGAAATCGATTCTTCTTGGATTATCTCATACTTACCAGGGGGAGACAGGGGATGGCCTAGTATAATTAAAAAATAATAATTATATTGTCACTCGTCAAACTCCGTGTAGGACGAAACCCGTTGTTTTCCAATGTATTTTTAATGTGTTAAACATTTTAAACTAGTTACGTGTGTTGGCTGTAAATTTCGTTATTCATAAACAATGTGCAAACGTTAAATTATTTTGAACAAAAAGGAAATACAACAAAAAGGAAAGACATTTGAAGAATAACACTTTTAGGAAATTAAACTTTAAGTTCGTTGCAGAACTTCTTGTATTTGCTGAGGATTTATTTCAGTATTTCCAAATTTTAATGTCTGTGTATCTGTATCAAGTCGAATGGAGATGCGTTGATCACAATATTCAAGCCTTTTGATCTCAGTAACTTGTATCTTAAACCTAGGGAAAGAAAAGAATGAAAAGAACAAGAAAAATAGAAGAAAAAAAAAGAGACATCACAAATGAAGAAATAAGAAGAGGGATCAAAGTGAAGGGGGAGAAAGAAAGAAAGAAAAAAAAATACTAGAAAAGAATTTTTCCGCTGCGTCATTGCTTCTGCCTTTCTTTGACTGACACAGTTTCCGACATCTTCCTTTTCCCTTTTCTTGTCTTTCTTCTTCTTCTTTTTTTCTTGTCGGGTTTTTTTCCTTCTCCGTTTCCTTTCTTTTTGTGTCCGACATTCCATCCTACTTGTCTTGGTGGTTTGCAAGTGAATTTATCATAGATCGTGTGAAAGTGATGACAACCGTCATGGTTTTTGGTGCTAATGTTTTCTTGTTAGAATATAATATATGTTTGCAAGAACATCAAGTAGATTAGTTGCTGCTTAAGTAATTACAGCGCATGCCTTTTGCCGCCTCAAAAGAAATGGGCCGTCTACTGAATGTCCAATGCGTAGCCCTGGGACCTCACACTGACTGTGCGACCCGCAGTCTGCTTGGTAATCATCATCGATAAACTTTCACTAGAAAGTGAAATATATAAAGTAAATAAATATTAAATTGTGGTAACTCCAAAGAAATAAAACAAAAACAAAAAATGTTCATAAAAATTGAAATAAAAGGTCAACACAACACTTGACTAGTTTTAAAAAACATTTAGCACATTAAAAAATACAGGAACACTACCGGTTTCGCCTCCATGATGAGGCTTTGACGAGTGACCTCATCTCGTCAAACTCGTCAAAGCCTCATCATGGAGGCGAAACCGGTCGTGTTCCGGTATTTTTTAATGTGTTAAATGTTTTTTAAATGTTGGCCTTTTATTTCAATTTTTCTGAATATTGCATGCACGTTAATTTTTTTTTTTTTTGAAATGTACATTATTTTATTTTTTAATGTTAATTCTTAATAAATTTAATTAAGAAAATTTATGTGCAGCCTCCGCCAGTCTCAATGAATTTTTCTTTGCGATATTAAATAAAAGCGCGTAAAATATATGCATAAGCATATTACAAGGTTGAGACCCATTGCCTGCTAAGTGACATCCCACTTAGCAGTTACTGTCCAGTTGTGATTTTTTTTCTTGATTTATAAATTATTATGGACGTTAAATTTTGCTTTTCATTGCACTTATAATGTTTTTTCTTGTTATAATTAAATTCCTCAGTGTCTTTCAGTGAAAGGACAAGGGATTAATATTGTGGATTTCACAAGATTATTTTTTATTTGATTGTGTTTTATCTCGGCGGCCCATTCGCGGGATCGAGAATGCTTTTAGCTTAGCTTTCGCGCAGACCGATCCAAACAAAAAATGGTAAATTCTGCTGATGATTCCTAATAAAGATGAAACAGCTGTTCGGGATTCCCGTTGATGTTAGCTCAGTGTGCGAAAGCGTATTAACTGCCCAGTTGTGGTTTTTTTCTTGATTCACTTTCTGTTTTTACTTCAATTTCTATTCATCTCTGTATTGAGACCGCACTGTTTACTGGGGACTATTCCCAGCTGATGAACGCTAATGAGCGTGAAGTAGCTATGCTATATTGGTATTTATTTATCATTACCCAAATATCGTTATACCTACATTAATATACTCTTTGGCTAGAGTTATCTATTAATTACAAATTCGATTCTAAATAAGCTTATTTGGTAATAAATATATAAAAAAAAAATACACATTACAAATAAAAAATAAATAAAAACCAAATGGTTAATATAAATTCCTTATTAAATATCTATTTATAAATTTTAGATTTTAATAATGAGTTTAATTTTGATAATCTCTAATGTTTAATATTCTCAAGTAACGGTTGTTGTAAATTAAATCGTTTCTCTCTTTTCTAGTTGACTAGCGGTGAAACCTAGAAACAGCTTTCCTGGACGATTCAAAGATGACAACCAAAAACAAAAATAGATTGGAGGACCAATGATGTATCAAAATAAAGACTATTTTTTTTTTTCCCAAGGGCTTTTTATTTTTTTTTCAGATGTTTCTGGAAAATATATTTTTTTTATCGAGATGTTGCTGGAAAATTCTACTGCGAACCCATTTGGTTTTTGATCTATTTAAAGTTGCTGTCTTGTTTATCAACGGTCTGAGTTGTATTCCTTCCGTTGATCTTACATTCATCGTCTGCTCGTGTTATTTAATGAAGTCTAGCGCAGGACTTACGAAACGTGAGGACAAAGAGACATAATGTATTTTCTTGACTCGTGACAGAAGTGTAAATACCCTTGTAAGTCAAGTTCCAGCTTATCTGAGACGTGGGGATTACATCAGAAACAGCGCTTCTGCTGCTGTACAACCTTTCTCCATCTGTTTTTAAAACACCTGGACGAACGAACGGTTCCTTGGGAGACCCTATATTCAAGCAGGTGGCCAAGTCTGTAGTGGAGTCTTAATAAAGCAGGTTTTGAATACGCCCACAGGGTAAATAGAATGCAACAGCAATATAATTTTATAATGCAATCACTACATAATTACGAATTATGAAATCTAAGAAAAGTTATTATAAGATCGAAATGAAATAAAATAGTACTTTTTATATATATTTCATTACATTTTAGATGCCTTTATTTCAACGAAGTTCTGTTAATATATATTTTTATTTATTAAAAAAAAAAAAATTGTTTGCATTTTTTGTGTTGGTAAAGCCTGGTGTGCTGTGAATGCAATTGGAACTGAAGTTAAATCTGAGATGGGTCGTATTCTTCTCAATTTTTTTGTCTCCTAGCTGGGTCTGAGTAACTGTTAATGACCTTTGTAAGATTTAGGCCTACTACTTGATTATTTTCCTTGTTTTGCAATAATTGTTAGAACTCTAATATTTTCTAAGTACTTTCTGTATTGTACTGAGTACACGATGGATAAGCCTACGTACCTGAATAGTCTTTATAAAGGGCTATTATAACATATAGGGCTATTTATAACGAGTTACAAATCCTGCCTTTATGTGTGGAACTGAAAGTTCATTTTTAACCAGTTCAACTACTTACTGGTAACAAGTATATTTAACAATGACAATTATTAAATTAATAAATTTCTAATAATATTAAAAATAACATGTAATTTTATCCATTTTGTAATGAAAGCCTTTGAATTAGTTCTTAAAGCAATTGATTCTGCTAATTTATTATTGTTATTTTTCTAAAAATTCACAATTTCATATAATACACAACAATAACAATAATTAAAATTTATAAACAGTGAAAAATTGTGAAATAATCAGAATTTATAGTAATTAGTCAATGGCGAATTTCTATATAATATTAAGAAAGTTAAACAGTATGTAGAAAAATAATATAAATTAATAAAATGCCGACACGCAATGTCGAGATAAAATTCGAGTTTATAAAAAAGTTAAAATACTTAGTATGGAGCTTTCGGGCTCCTGTGTGGCCGCCCCTCATCAACATTATGTAATATAAAGTTAATCAAAATATCCAAATTGACAAATGAGATTACTATTAATTAATGAACAAAAAACTAATAATAATAAATCGAAAAATAAAAATTCAATTAGTGCAAATTTTATTTCTTATTTACAAGATCCAGAAAAATTAAAAAAAAATACAGATGGAGCAATCATTCCGATGTATTCTAAATTATACGAGAAAGAATAGTACAACAGTTGTATGGGAATGGTTTTAGAAAGGTTCTAATTCCATCTATGCTGAGATTTGTAAGTGAGGGAGATGAGTTTACTATAATTTTTTTAGTAAATTTGTTCCTTAGGAATATTTCGTAAAGTGTCCGATTTGTAAATGCTTACAACTATTTTTTTTTTTCGTACGAAAATTTTTTTCGGTATCAAAAATTTTCATACTAAGCATCAAGGAAGACTGTGAACAGAAATACGAAGTAGATTTTCTCAGTCCCAATGAGAAGTGGTGGGTCCTGTAACCAAGTGGCAAAACGCTTAACTGAGGTCTGAAGTAGGTAGGTTCAATTCTTGACCCAGTGGAGGCCGGAGATGCTTTCACGCTGAATTCTTCTCTAGATGTGTCCTAGGGTCCATCCAGCCCTCTATGGGCACGGATTTATTTGCTGAGGGAAGAGCGGGCAGGCAGGCCGGCTGGCATTGGGCTGATCACTTGATCTCAACTTAGTAACTTTGATCACGGAACGCCGAGAGCCTTATCTCCCGTGATCCAAAGGACCTACATAGTGAGATACGTCGACTTAACGTTTAACAATGAATTAATGGAAAGCAGTCGCAGCCTTCAAAGTATGTTTACACAGCTTATTATGTACGCAATTCAGAGCTCAATATCTTTAGATAATAATCCCCAAGTTATCAGTTTTTACTATCATTCTTTTAGTAAATAAAGAATTGAATCTATAGACAATAAAGAAAGGTAATGGTTATGCTATAAAGATTTCAAAGGGTAAGAAGGGCTTTTTTCGAAGACTCAAAAGATATACAGCAATGATATAAGTAGTATGCCTATAGGCTAAAGAAATACAAAGATTACATTACAGGTTTACTTTACAAAGATTAATTTCACGCACGTAAACATTTCATTTTTTGTTCATTATATCTACCTATATAAAAAGAAAAGTCCTGACTCACTCACTGACTGACTCATCAACGCCCAGCCCAAACCGTTGGACCTAGAAAGCTGAAATGTTGCACAGAGGTTCCCTTTATGATGTAGACAAGGAATAAGGCCGGATTTTTCGAAATTCCCACGGGATAGAGAATAAAGAGGAATTACATTTTTGCTTTAAAGTTGCCTTATCGATCTATAGATGTGTGGCGCCAACCCGCAATACATCTGAGTTATCCGGAAAAGGCCACAATTTGCTAAATAAAGTTTTTTTTTTTTTTTTTTTTTTTTTAATGCTATGTATGCAAGGGTTCCGGAGCGAAGCGACAATGTCATTCGAAGATCCGAAAAAGATTTATTTTAAATTCCTTAGGAAAAAGTACCAGATTCTAATATAGTTCAAGTTACTCTTACATGATTAGATTCAAACGTAAAAAAATAAAAATAGAATTCTAAATTTAGAATTTTCATTTATTTTGCAGATTTCTGCTGTTACACATTGAGTCCTATAATAATGACTAATCTTTTGTAGTCTTTCTGAGTCACCGATTTACGGTTATTTATTTTTTTATAATTATTTTACGTTTTCAAATGAGTCAGTCTATGTTTATTTGTTTGTTCCCTCCAAAACTCTTGAACCACTGAATGTAGTCCATTGAAACTTGACGTGCATATTAAGGACAAGGGATGATTTAACTTTAGCATTTGAAAATTTTTCCCGTGTATGTCTTTATCGAGAAATAAGCACGGGAAGGTGGAAAAAATTCACCTAGAAAAAGTTTAGATTCGAAACACTAGATTTTTCCTGATTTAAAAAAAAAAAAAATAATAAAGCCAAAAACAGGGAAAATTTAAAGAAAAGTGAGTTCAAATTCTTTTAGGTTTTGTACAGTATCAAAATTACTGCCTTTTAATTTGTTCTATGTTTATCAAAAACGATAAGAAACTATTCTTCGTATAACTTTGAAAAGCAAAGACAGATCTCTGAAATCCATTATTGCAACTATGACTAAATACAGTGAAACCTCGGGTTACGAACGACTCATGTCACGAACATTTTGAGTTACGAACAACAACTTCGAAAATTTTTTGTGTCGGGTAACGAACAGTGCTTTGGGTTACGAACGAAGATGAGAAAGAGAGCTAAGTTTAACTGTACGATCGCATACAGTATAAAGTTACAAGTTACGGGGCCAAATCACCCCAAAGGCGTCTGACCTGGCATCTGAAAGTATCTCTCCGCGCCCACATGATTCTTTTTAGATGTAAGCAAGACATCGTAATGTATTTATTAAATGTAATTATTTTACATTTATTTGGTTGTTTTCTTTCTCTTTATTTAATACATGAAGTGGTGCACTTTACGTTTTGTCAGGTAAACGACCGGATGTTAATAAAAAAGGAACGATTCTTTCATCTTGAATTGGATCGTCTCTATTTCATTGATTTCAATGTTTCGATTTACGAACGTTTCAGGTTACGAACCGAGTTCTGGAACAAATTAAGTTCGTAACCCGAGGTTTCACTGTATTCTTCTTCTTTAAGGGTTGTAGATTAATAACCTTCAATATTTCTTCATAATGTCTCTACTTGATCACTTATTCTTAGATTTAAAATGTGGACCCACCTGCAGATTATCAAGTTTCTTAAATATTTGAAGATAAGTATTATTGATCTTTGATTAAAATAATGAAGACAAAAGAACCACAAAGAGTTTATTTTTATTTATTTATTTTTGTTTTTGTTTTATTACATGTTTATTTAGGAGAAAGCTCAGTTTTAATTAAGACTTATTTTAGTGGGAATCTCGCAGAGAATCTGAGTCGTTCTTCGTATTTCCCACTTTAATATTTGAAGTTACGTGTTAACAGTATTTAGCAGCCACCTTTGCTCCAGAAACAGCACTTGGTAATGTACTGAAACAATTAAAGTGTTCTCACTACAGGCCTCTGTGGCCCGTGGGGTCGCGGAAGGTAAGGCTCTCGGCGTTCCGTGACCAAAGGGACTAAATTGAGGTCGGAAAAGAAACCCGGTACCCATTCAACAGAAAGCTGGGTAGACCCTAGGATACGTTTGGAGGTGAATGGAGAGTGGAAAAATCCGCCGAGTCCGGGGATCGAACCCGTCACCTTCCAAGCGCCTTTGGAACCCACTCGGCGACCGGGCCCACTATTAAACAATTAATGGTTGATAAAGCAGAATTACAGGATTTCAAAGGATACCAAGCAAATTTAGTGTGGTAGATAACAAGACGATAGTAACATCGTTGACTTACAGTATAATTCTTAAATAACTTAGAAACCATAAGTTTAAACAAGTATTATCTTAAGCTTAAACAGAATAGACCATCAATTAAAGACTAGCATTTAAATAAAAGAAAAGTAAAAGGGAAAAGGGCGGGATAAGTAGCAAGAAGAAACGAGCCCAGAAATTTCAATATGAATTTATAGAAATGAGAAGAGGCTACGAAAACGTCTTCATGGTAGACAGAATAACGAGCCTAATTACATTTGGCTTTAAGAGAAAAGTTTCTCAAGGAAAGAACTGGAGACGATTTGGAGAGAGAACCGTCAATTATTTATAAACAGAATGATCTATAATGGAGAAGTTTATTATTTTCGTTATTTTATAACGAAATAATTTAGACATTATAGACTAGGATTAGGAAGACAAAAAGAATAGACTATCATTTGAAGACTAGCATTTAAACAAAAGGGAAATGGGCAGGATACGAAGTAAGAAACGAGCCCAGAAATTTCAAAGTAAACTTGAAATTTTGGTCAGTTTTAAGATAAAAGACAACATTCCAGATTGTGTGACATTAAGTACATGACAACATCACAGATCTGAAAAAATATAAAATATAATTCTTGAAAAAAAAACATGCTGTGGAATGTCAATAGTTCTAAAACATTAATGCTATTTTTTTTAATTTGATAACAAATAAATTTGGACAGATTTATTTTGAATTTTTTTTATATTTCAGTTTTCTATTTTTTTAATAATATATTAATTTTGTAATTGCACTAAATTTCAAAATGTAACATACGAGTTAATAAAAAAAAATTAAAAAATAAATAAAAAGGGCTAAAATTATAGTTGATCCTCTTTTTTAATTTGCTATTAGATGAAGGAAGAGTTCCAATAATAAGAATTCAATCAGAGTGTTCCTTCGCAGCTGTTCGTATTGAGACGGAAGTGGTACCAAAATTTCCTGTGCTTCTGAAGAGGCAGCTGCCTCATTGCGTTGCCAACCG
Organism: Thereuonema tuberculata; assembly: GCA_023159025.1. NCBI lineage: Eukaryota > Metazoa > Arthropoda > Chilopoda > Scutigeromorpha > Scutigeridae > Thereuonema > Thereuonema tuberculata. The sequence continues at coordinate 35,763,075 of JAFIDM010008419.1, read as the reverse complement.
TTGGAGGGCGTGAGAGAGCAGATGCAGCAGACATCTGCAATTCTGATCGCAGAAGACACACACACAAAAAAAAGGGTCTATCTGACGTGATCTGAGAACTCAAAGAGTGAGTACATAAAATCGCTAAAACTCTAGGAATTTGACGTTAAGAAAGTCGAAAAGTCTGCACTGGAAGAATGAATAAATGGAGGAAATATAAGGGAATTTAATGTACGACGAAAGAGGATGTACGACGATCATTATTATTCAGAATACTGTGGCTTATATGAAAGTGAAAAGTTCGTGCAAAGACTTGTACAGGGTGTTCACTAAGTTAGCCACAAAGGGGCATTCTCTGTTTATTTGTTTTTGTTTTCTTCGGGAACATTCCTTAAGGGCCTAATCTGTTCAAGGGAACAGCCGTAACTCCGAAAGGAATAAAACATGCAATATTTCTAAATAAATATTATTTATTAGTAATTATATATTACTTCATTCTCTATTTTTTTGACTGATTTTTTTTTTAATTAACACTAGCAAAATAGATTTTTTTCCAATAGATTATATATTTCTCACAACCCGCGAGCGCGTCTCGGAGACCTCGTGTTTGATCGTAAGCCACGTGACGTCAGGTTGACCCAAGTAGATAACAATAAAAATGTGAGCATCCTCAATACTGTACCTAATATTTCATATCTTATTTGTATTTCTATGTCTTATGGTTTGGAGGAGATAGGGCCAGGAAAAAAAAATCAACTTTTATTCAAATAAGCATATTATGATGAATGCGAAAAGAAGATTCAACCCCAAATCTTCTCCTTTCCAAAATCTTGCCCACTACATATCTATCCTTTAACAAATTCGCGTAAATATTGTCATCCAGAATATGATTATTTTTTTCCTTGCAAACTTGTCTACAACAATGTTATTGGTAATGTTGAAAAAAAAATTATCATACAATGTCCTAAAATTAAAACAAGAACTTTCTTTGTTTACTTCTTAGGTTTAGTTTTAATACGAGATAGGTTTTTTTGCTCTGGGTGTTCTTGTATACATACTCTTGTATACATACAGGGTGTTCAAAAAGTTACGCAACCCTTTGGAGTCTCGTTTGTAATGAGCTGCGTATGTTGTGAGTCTCAAAATGTCAGTGCGACGCCTTACAAGACAGTCCGGGCTCTCTGTTCGCAGTGATCACACGGCGTTGTACAAGCATTTGAAACTGTACCCCTACAAAATCCGTGCCGTCCTTCAGCTGAAGCCTGGAGACCTGAAAACTCGACAATATTATTGTCGTTGGTTCATGGAATTTGTACACCGGATGGGGAGGAACCTGATTATTGGTACTGGTCTGACGAGGCGTGGTTCAACCTTGACGGATAAGTCAATTCCCAAAATTCTTGAATACGGGCCGCGGACAACCCATATAAGCTGTAAGAGACACCTCTCTATGCACAGAATTGGCAATCCTACTCTCTACTCACATTATTATTATTTATTTATATCCTAAACTCTGTATCGAATTACACGGCTTATACATTAGCAATGGGAAAAAATCTGCACCTTTCAAATAAACGCTATCTACTGCCATTATTATTGTTATGTTGACTTTACTTCTTTCTTAGGCTGGAGATTTATTATTTGAATGAGTTTCAGTTAAAGACTTAACAGCTCCAAAGAGTTAGCGTTCGAAATAGATTAGATTAGAATAGAACGGGGTGAATGTGGGCGGCAGGAAGCCAAGCACCGCGACCAGTAGATCTATTGTGCGAACCCACGGAAATGAGGACAGAGGAAGAGAAAGACTGAGAAAGTATGGTGGGAGGCTCGCAGGGGAAATGGGAGAACCCCGAGAAAGCGTTCGAAGTTAATAAGGGCGTTGATTTTCCTTGATCCAAAGACAGGAATTACTTTGTAGAAGCCTTCTTTACTCTTTCCGCTTTTTGATTGTTTATTTTTCTTTAGAATAACAGGAAAAAATTATACAATGTGGAAGAAGTTTTATAGTTAACAAGCAATCTTGGACAACTTCATTTGTAGTAGTAGAATACGTAGTAGTAGGAAAGTAGTAGAATACGTTTCTAATATCAGTTAAGCTTACACACCAGAGAAAAAATGAGGAAAACAAGTGATCTAAAGGGCTTTGAACGGCAATTCTCTTAAAATTTTCACGCACCACAGTTTCCAGAGTAGTGCAACGAACAGAAAATACCCTGTATTTTCCTGTGGACGAAAACGCTTCAGAGACGCCAGAGGAGGATGTCTAGAATTGTACAAAGAAACAGACGGGCCGCAATGTAACAAATCACGTCAGAATATAACCTCGGTGGCCAGAAGAACATATCGCAACGGATCACTAGGCGCACCATGTCGCGAAATTGTCTACAATAGGAGAAAGCCATGTCAGATACCATTCTTATCAACGATGAACAAGAGAGTCCGCTTCCTGTAAGCGCAGCAACACAAGCAGTGGACAATCGAGGATTGAAAAACCAATGTTTCTTGATCAGACGAGTCGAAGTTTCTGTTGCAGCACACTGATGGAAGACTCAAAATTTGGCGAAATCAATAAGATCCCTAGACCCGATGTATCTGGCGACAGTTGTGCAAGCTGGGGAGGTGGTGTATTGGTTTGGGAATGTTTTTCTTGGAACAATTTGTTACCCATAGATTCACGCCTGAATGCCACAGAGTATCTAAACATTCATTGCTGACGTTCCATTCATGTGTTTCCTCTGTCAGATGGTTACTTCTAGCAGGATAACGCGCCGACACACAAAGCCCGAATCACTATGAAATGGTTCCATGACAATAGTTCATTTGCTACAGTGACTCTTTCAATCTCCGGATCTCAATCCTATTGAACATTTTTGGGATGAGCTAGAAAGGCCTGTTCGCTACAAACCTCCATCTCAGTCGAATCTCCAGGAATTACGTGATCCACTCAAGTCCGCATGATCCACCATTCCTGTTCAACGTTTCCAGCATTTTGTAGAATCCATGCCTAGATAAATTCAGGCAGTTTTGAAGACTAAAAGAGGCTCCACACGCTACTAGGTATGTGCATCTAATAAAGTGACATCACAGTAAACATTATAATAAAAAAAATCTTGGGCCTAACAAAACTTTTGAAGTTACAAACTTATTTTTTGAAAATGGAATATTTGTAATATTAAAAAAAAACAACAACATTATATTATATGGGGCTGAAGCATGTGATATAACTGAAGTAGATTGGATGAGGATTTAATCGATAGAACTGGAAACGATGAGAAGAGAAAGAATAACAAAAGATAGGATATCGGAAATTATGAATGTTAATAAAACAATAATGGATGATATATGATAAACACAATGTGTTTGATATGAACATGTAATGAAAAGGAGTTATGATAAATACATTCAAACATACATTCAAATGGAAACTTCCAGAACAGAAGAAGAGGAGAAAACCTAGAAAATCTTGGACTGAAGTTATTAAGAAAGCCATGCGGGAAAAGAAACTTAACTCAAGATCAAAGTCAAGACAAAAATGAACTGCGTAGAAACGGAATTTCGGATAGCGTCACGTAATACTGTAAAACCGTACAGACATTCGTAAAGCCATTTTTCTATACACCTCTCACTTGATTCTTTTCTTTTTACTAAGATGGTTTTTTTCCCCGAAGATATTTGGCTTTTGGATAAAATACAGCCTGACACAAGCATAAAACAGACATTAAAAACACAAGAACGTCCAGAGCTTTCGCCTCAATGTGATGTCCACCGAAGAAGCCTCGTCACATTGAGGCGAAAGCTCTGGACGTTCTTGTGTTTGTTTTATGCTTGATTGCAGGTTGTATTTTATCCATCATATTCAGCACACGTAAAAACTAAAATTTTTGGCTTTTGTTACTGCTTTTTTATATCTTGATTTAACTTTTTTCTTGTTAAATATGAGTTCTTGTTCAGAAGAAACGATGTCTGTCGAATTTAAATATTCTAATAAACTCTTCCAGCTTGTCTTTAATAACAAAGGGTAAAATACATGTAAAAATATTGGAGATATCTTAGTACTTAATGCTAGGGAGAGTGAAAAGTAGTGTAGATGTTAAGGGTAAACCTACCACTACAGACCATTCTCGATTAACGGCACTAGTTGAGGTCCGATGGTCAGTCCGACGCTCACCCACCTTTAATCCCCGAGTAAGAAACCCAGTACCTATTTGAGAGTGAGCCGAGCCCATCTGGAGGAGAAATAACCTTGGAAAAATATCCACCCACAGCCGGGAAGTGGACGCAGTCCAGAGTCAAAACCACTGGACTACAAGACTCACGATACATAACTTACACTATCACTTGAGAACACTTAGAGGGAAATGTAAAGTACGAACTCTAGATTATCGATTAACTCAGTCTAGATTATCAGAAAGTTCTCATAATTAAACTATATGCTTTAATTATCGATTAACTCATAAAACATAGTTGGTGTTTACGGTTCGTACCGAAGTGCTTCGTGTCCTAGTATGGATTCCTAGTGTTTCCAACATGGCGAAACCCTAGACGAATCCATGGAAACATACCGTTGCCTGAAGAGAAAGATGAAAAAACAGAAAAACATAGAAAGTTTTCAAACATCCATGCCGATGCCAGGATTCGAACCCACTTTGAAGGTCGCCTCTTAAACCACTAGACTGGGCCGGAATGGCAATAATACATAGTATTGTCTAATATTTTGTATTTTTATTTTCGTTTTGATATAGAACTGTAAATATTGTGTACAGTATTTATACTATAATCTATACAGGGTATATCTGAATTATGCTGCCAAACTTACACGTTGCATTCAATCATGCAAAACAACGAATAAATGTCATATAAACATGGATCTGGAAATGCGTTATTTCCAATAAATGAACGATGCAACAATACAGAGGTGTTGGTCGTACAGTCGCTCAGTTTCACAGAAAGTGCTCGAAATGTCCTCCACCGGCCGCAATGCACGCAACACAACGTCGCGTCGTTCCATCGACTGTCCAACACGGTCGAAGATGTCAGGTGCACGTCGAATTGTGTTGCACCTATCCATTATGCGATCATGCAGTGCGTGGGCACTGGTATGGTGTACACTAATGCTTTAAGATAACCCCATACGAAAAAGTCCCGGGGGTTTAAATCAGGGGAACGAGCAGGCCATGTTACGATTACTGAGGAGCAATTTAATGACTACGATACGACGTAAAGGCCAACACCTCTGTATCGTTTCATCGTTCATATCTTGGAAATAACGCATTTCCAGACCCATGTTTATACGACATTTATTCGTTGTTTTGCATGATTGAATACAACTTTTAAGTTTGGCAGCACATTTCAGGTACACACTGTATAATAGATATAAAACATATACTTTATACATAGAATATTTTAATAATGCTGTTTTATTCTTTGTTTCTTAATCATTTTAATAGTGTCGAAGAAGGCTAGCGACATTCTGAGGCCGCCATCTTGAGAGAGGGTTGGTTACCCTCATAGGTTTCATTATTGATTTTTGATTACTTATTGATTTTTGTTTATTTTTAATAAATTTAAAAAAGTGTTAATTCTGATTGTTATGTAATTTAAAATTATTCTGCAGATTCATTTTATTTGCAAATATTTTGAAGATATAATTAAAGCGTTTGGTTTAATTAGGAGAACTTTCTGAGGCATATCCTGAATCTTAATAACGAAACTGAGAAAGAAGGAAGTCGCGTTAGTTACAGTAAAAAAAAATACGATTCCAAAAATGCAAATAAATTTAATAACGGTGCATCAACAAATCTTCACAGTCACGCCAGTGCCTTAGAAAATGGCGAATCTACGTATGTGTTGAAAATCACACGAACTGTCACGTCTTCACTGTTTACCTTGACTAATTCTACTTCTCTGTGTATTTAGTTTCTTCTTCATTAATAACGATATAACATATAATGGCTCAACTTCAAATATTCAAATATATTCATTATAGGTCTACAGAAGATAAAACTTAACCTTGTAAATTTATTAAATAATGAATAGAAAACACAGTTAAAAAAAACTCTTATTGAAACAGTATCGTTTTAACGTCGGTTTACAAATATGAAAACGTTGCGGTGATTAGCCTTCATCAGTTCAGAATCTTATAAACTTATATTTATATTTCTTAGATTTATATGGTTTGGTGGGCAATCAGAGAAATATTCTCCACTTATTATTTATTCTGATTTATTCTCCTCTGTACAGCAAAGAGGTACATAGTGTTGGGCCCAATTGCAGAGTTAGATTATTTCAACCGGTGACACTGCTTCGCTTCATTCCCACCTATATTCACCAAAATCTAATCTAATCTAATCTAGATTATTCTAAGTGCTTTCTCCTTAACCTTGGGGGGGGCGTCCATTAATTACGCGAGGTGTTTTTTAAAAAAATTTGGACCCCCCCTCACACTTGGTAAGATTTGGTAAGACGGGGTGGAACACCCCCCCCCTCCACCCTCATTTAAGATTTCCCCTATATTTTTTAAATAATTAAATTTATTTAATATGTTCCTGTATTTTGCTTCAAACCACTAAATATCTAAAGCGTTACTGATTCTTCTATGAAATACATTTTTTCTGTGAAAGAAGAGGAGAAAAATGATGCTACGTTTAAGATGCACTACAACGAATTTAATTAAATTTAGTAAAAGTAAAAAAATAGGCTGCGACACCACCTTCCCTAATTCTTCACTCACTCCCTATACATCCTATATTATTTTAATGTGTTAAAAACTTTTTAATCTTTTTAAATTTGTGTGTCGGCGTCCATTATTTTATATTTAATTGATAGTCAATAAAAAATATCAGTAGGAAAACAGAATATACAAGAATTCAGGAACTATTCCAACCACCTACATGTGGTAGGTACCAATTAGATAAGGTACCAATTTGGGTAAGGACCTTTAGGATCATCGGCATGTATAAACAGGACCTCAACTAACTGGTATGTCAATGTACTGTATTACAATGCATTAAAATTCATAATCTAAGTACACTTTTAACATATACAGGGTGTACCTGAAATGTGCTGCCAAACTTAAAGGTTGTATTCAATCATGCAAAACAACGGATAAATGTCATATAAACAATGGTCTGGAAATGCTTTATTTCCAAGATATGAACGATGCAACAATACAGAGGTGTTGGCCGTACGTTTCACAGGAAGTGCTCGAAATGTTTTCCACCGGCCACAATGTATGCAACACAACGTCATCGACTGCCGAACACGGTCGAAGATGCCAGATGCACCTCGAATTGTGTTGTACCCATCCACTACGCGATCATGCAATGCGTGGGCGTCAGGAACCGGTGTGGTATACACTAATGTTTTAAGATAACCACATACGAAAAAGTCCAGAGGGTTTTCATCAGGGGAACGAGCAGGCCATGTAACGATTACTGAGGAGCAATTTAATGACTCTACGATACGCCAACACCTCTGTATCCTTTCATCGTTCATATATTGGAAATAACGCATTTCCAGATCCATCTTTATATGATATTTATTCGTTGTTTTGCAAGATTGAATACAATCTTTAAGTTTGGCAGCACATTTCAGATACAATCTGTATTTTTGTAAAATAACCATTGTTAAAGCGATTAAAGATAATAAATACTGTCATGTGGGGAGGCCTTATCATTAAATTCGTTAAGAATTTTTCATCCCTCTTCCAAAGACAAGAATAAAAAAAAAAAACCTTTTTCCCGGGCACCTTCCGTACAACCTCCCCCCACCCCCACCCCATGTGAATTTCATCGGCAAAACATCCGATCATGGAAAGTCTAGTTCCATCTCTAAAAACTGAAACTAAAAGTCATCCTCACAAGGGCTAAAGTGCAGAATACGGTACCGCGCCTGGATCCATCGCCCACTGCCTTGTTGTCACTTCCCCACAAGGGGCAAAAATATTAACTTATTATGAACTCAAACCAATAGCGCCGGAGCGAAGCGCCAGTGCCGATTAGCTGTAGGTTAGAAAAGTTGAGGTATAACCCACTCCAGTATGTTTAGATTGAAAACATTTTGAAGGTATTATGTCCCGACCGCCATCTTGGAAATAGTTCAACATGGATTGGTACCATAATCTGCACTTTAACCATTACAAGTAAATACTGTTTTAGTATTATCTTTCGCGATTCTACAAATTCATGTCGGGGAGTTAGCACATTCCCTGCCAATCAATGATCCAGAAATACTTCAACGTAGAATACATATTGCATCGTAGGGAATACAAAGCTCAAGGGTTTCCTTAAGTTCCATAGACTTAAGGAGGGATCACAAGACATTAAGAACGTGAAATACATTAGAACAGTGTTTCCCAACCTTTTTTGTGCTATGCCCCACCTAAGCCTTTCTAAAATTCTTAAGCCCCCTACTAAACATATACGAAATTTTGGCCACGTCTACGTCACGTGGTAAGCGACGATTCTATGAACCTATGTGAAGTGTCGTTTTTCCATTTTCAGTGCAAATGCACAGATTTCGTTTCTCGTTTATAACATAAAGGAATGGATGATATAAAATACGACATTATATATCTATTTTTCTTATATATAATAATAACTATATAATGTTATATTTTAACCGTAAAGATATATAAAACTGATTTGCTGTTTAAGAACTGTTATATTTATAGTCTACTGCTTATTATTTAAATTATGAAAAATCGTATTTAATTTTCGAATTGCCCCCTTAACAATCAAATTGCCCCTGTGGGGCGTGGGTCCCACGTTGGGAAACACTGCATTAGAACAAATAAGCACTGCACCCTCTCTATTCACCATAATACCATCCTTGGTTTTAATTCTCTTACCCCCCATAAAATTAAGATGCATGATAAAAACTTTACAAATTTACAAGCAGTTTTCATAACAATGTTTTGAAGTTGTCAAATATCAATCTATTAAATTAATTTTAACTGTAATAATTTAAAAAATATAGTGTTATGTAATAGCTGAACAAATTATTATGTAACAGCTCTAATACCTCAATAAATTTATAGAAATTCCAGCAAATGAAAGTAAATAGTTGTAAGCTCTTAACTTTTTACTTTCTTAAAAAATCTATGAAATCTTCAAAATTATTCTCTCTACAATTTTGCTTGAGGCTTCTTCGAAAATAAATAATTCTTGACAAACCCCTTTTCACTGAACAATCAATCTTTCTTATAAATTTGTAATTTCTAATTTTACCAAGAGACTTCCCTTCACCTCTTCACGTTTAATGAACTCTCCTAGGTACGGGTATAAACTATCAGCTCCGAAACTTACTACATAATTCTAATTATGCATTTAAATAGAATACAATATAAGTAGTTATTGATCCGAAAGCATTTTCTCAAAGAATCAACCACTTATTCAACGTACCCGTTGAAATGTTATAAACCATCAAAACTATTTTTAATCATTAACTTAATATTTTTAAATTAAATTCTGGACATTAATGTCTATCGGGTATTTTTTCGTTGAATTTCTTCGACTCTTAACCCTTCTAAATAGTTGACCTGATCCACGAACTTTCGTTGCAAAGTGTGGTAAATACGTCGCCTACTTCACTCGGATTAAAATGAAATTGATTCACTTACTGTTGGTTGATTCTTCTATTCTCTCCCATCGTATCATCACAGCTCGTAGGCTTCGGATAGAAGAGAACACAGTCCGTTCATTGTCAGATTCTCGGAGAACCCTGAAAACCCGGAACGAAATATTTCTATGTCTAATGACGGCATCCGCCATTTTTTTTTTTCCGGTGTACTACAAGGAACTCGGGAATTAGCACTTAGAAATAATGCAGTCTAAGACAGTGCTTCGCTTTCAATAAATTATTATTATTATTTTTTAAATGTCAATTATATTAATAAAACAATTATTTTAAGACGCTCCCATATCGGAAAATATTGTATGACGATTCCCATATCGGGTTCTAGGATTCTAAATGTGATAAATCTACATAATGTCAAATTTTAGAACATTAATTTTTAATTAATTTTACTAAGACATGATTAAAATACTAAATAACAAAAAATACTTTGCAATAAGTAAGCGGAGATATGTTTTCCAATGTGGGCGATTGTAATCTTTTTTCAAATTCTTCAATTTCATATTTTTTTCACAAGTAATAGTTTGAAAAAATTTATTACAGCAAGTAAACAAAGTATATATATAAATAAATAAATAAATAAATAAATAAATAAATAAGAATAATCTACGTACATAAAATCTCTCCTCATTTTTGTAAGTGGAAGTGTCCGGAAACTTTTGCAATTGTATTTATCATAAATATTTTTTTGTGGAAACAAATGTTGTGATATCTTTATAAGAAATAAAAGTAATATCAAATTAAAATATTAGAAATTTTATTTCTATTTTATAAAACTACATATTTTTGTCTATGTAACTTGGGATAAATAAACATTAGAGTTTTTTTAAATAAAAAAAAATTTAGAAAAGCGTGTAAGTAATGAAATATCATACAATTACTTAAAAAAAAAAGAGTTCAAAGAGAAATTGATATCGTATTTGTACATGAATATACAAAATAAACTTTTTTAGAAATTACAAATTAATTATAAAAATCGCTTTTTTTAAAGTAAATTTAATTTTTAAATTATATAATTTAAAATTAAATTAAGTAAAACTAATTTTCATGGTTTTATTATTAATTTAAAACTGCATTGTTCATTAAACAATAAATGCGATTTTTAAAGAATTTAATAAGTTGAAATATTAATCAAAATAAAAATACAATTTTTTTATTAATAACGGTGTAATAATTTTTTTATAAATAATAGTACTAAAAAAAGATTTAAATAATATTTTAAACGAAATCCAATAAAAAGCAATTATTTTTCTGAATTTATTTGTGAATTAACTTTATTACTACAACAATAACAAAAAAAAAAAAAATGCAGCATTCGTTTTTTCGTCGTCCATGTTTTTCTAGCAGCTCCCTCTTGTGGTTGAAATCTTCACAGGAAAAAAAAAAATCCTTTATTCCAAAATGGCGTCTTTCTTTTCGTGCTTCCAGTAAAACTGCAAAATGAACAAAGAGAACATAATTACAATTGATTTTTTGAATGCAACTTTGCTTGACGATGAGGCGGGATTTTAAGTACTTCACTCTCAAGGAGCTAATAATACATTGGAAACCTCAAATCGACATGGGAAACTTGGCAACGGTGCCAAGGATTAACAAGAATACAAAATGGAAGAGTTTAAATTGGTAGTATGTATTCCAAAACGGAAAGGGTTCAGTTAATTTAAAAAGCCATTGATTTTTACACTAAGAAAAGGAAAACAGAGATTATTTTATATTAATTAATTCCCTAATATTAGAATACAATTTAAGATACTGTAAGTATTGAAGTATCAAGCAAGGGGTTGGTAGAGATTGTTACTCTTTCATTGCATAAGAAATGAAAGAAATTGAGAAATTTCGACATTTTATTTAGGTTGGAAAATTTGTCACTTTGCTTATTACAAAAAAAGGAATAAGGACACAGACGTCCAACCCAAAAAAAAGTTAAGATCAACCAAATTCCTGGGTCTCTAACGCCTCTAACCAGAGAGTTATGACAACAGTAGAAAGGATATGAAATAAATAGTATTATTCGACAAATTAAATTAAAATAAGTAAAAAGTTTTTGAAGAAAGGCTAAGTCAAATTTCCTTATTTATTTATTTATTTATTTATTTATTTATTTATTTATTTATTTACTGTTCGGTTTTGTTTACGAGAGCTTTCAACGCTTTTGCGCATGCGTCAGTTCTCTTTCGATTTTTTTTTCAAAATAGGGGCGAGGAGAAACAAAGATGGGATGCTTACTTTTTGTAGGGTTAGTTCACTAGTAGTTGCGTTCTATTTGCGCTTTTCGGGAAAGAATTATGGAAAGAATAAATACTATTGCAAAAATGCTCCTCCGTTATTTTTTTCTTAAAAGCGAAAATGTCCTAAAGAATGTTCTTAGGAAAGTATCCATCTCAGCTTATCACACCTCTGCGGAGTAAAATCGTCCCGCAATGGTAGCTCTGCCTTTCATAAACGCACAGTATTTATGTATTTATTTATTTAGTTTTTGTTGTTTTTTCCTATTTTAATTTAAAGATAAGTTTTCTTACAATTTGTTTGCTATGCTTGATTACCTGAATAATATTAAAACAAGTAAAAAAAATTGTATGATATTTTATGCTAAAGCATAAAATGAAGGGGACTCATTGAAAACCACGCGGATATTGAATGTGTGCATAATCAATTTAAAACAATTTTCGCAAACAAACAGTCGACTATGCCTCAACTGTTACAGATGCGGTCGAATAAAAATATTCATTGTATAGTAGACACTCTACACTAAAGCATATCCACATTTCAAGTCGATCGGGTCAGTAGTTGTAGAGCAAAACAATTCCCAAATTTGCGGAAACAAACGGTCGACTCCGTCCGCATTTTTCCGGATAGAAGAAATAAATACGCCATTCCTACGGTGTTTCGGTCTCTGAACCCGATGGTGAAGTCCGTTTGCCGATCAGATCTTCCGTTCGGGAGTTGTTAAGGGAGAACAGACTGACGTACAGGACAAACGCAATAGCTCCCAAATGGGTCGCTAATAATAATAATAAATAATATTAAAATACGCGCAAATTTAAGAATAACTGCAAATTGGATTAAGATGCATTGTTAAACATTGCTAGGAATTATTGTCTGCAGACGGTTCGATCTAATTGTTTAAGTTCTCGTGCCTGTCTACGAGAATTTCATTATCTTCACGCGCAGACTTTTCTCCGGGGATATAAACCAAAGAAATTCTCAGCTACTGAACGTAGAAAGCCTCTTCTATTAACTAGGTATGCAAAGCTTCAGGAAGACTCATTTCACTCGTTCCAAAATTATTGGGGAGGGAGAAGAGATAATCACAAACACACAGAAATAGAACGTATATGATTTGGTAGTCCTAACCTAGGAAAATAAGCTAAAGAATTCACTTCAAAGGAGAATGGGCAGATCTGCCCCAGCCCGTATAGCAATATGATATATACGTACGGAAAGATCTCCATCAATGGAACATTTTTTATTATTACCCCTTGTCTCAATTATTAATCCGTTCGGAGTTATATACGTCTAGATATGACGTTTGAGTCATTGATTGTGATGAGTGTGGATGGCAGAGAAGCCAACCACCTATAGGCAGGGGGTGCTTGGCTGTAAGTGGTTGGCTTCCCTGCCACCCACAGTCATCACAATCAATGACTCAAACGTCATATCTAGACGTATATAACTCCGAACGACTAATAATGGCGAGTCGTAATAATAACATACGTTCTATGTAACGAGATCTTTCTATAGATAAGCTATATATCTTATCACTATACATGGTGGGGAAAATTCCCGTAGAGTTTGCCCGTTCTCCTTTCTTACGTTAATGTATTATTTGATTTGATGATTGTTTCTATTAATTGATTTTTTTTTCAATGTAGTGTAATTAAAATGTAGATAAAGAACCTCTTTTGTATTTTAATTAATAAATTTATCAATTAGAAGCAATCTATCTTTAATGTTCAATATGTTGAAAATTGATTAAGTTTTCAAAAATCCTATATAGATGTGCCGTAAATCCAATGAATTGTACTCAGAATTGAAGAAACATTTTCGCTATTCTTGCTTTTCTTTTAGTTAAATTTTCCCTTTGGTTAATAAGATGTTTAAGTTTTCTGACTGTATTTTATTATTTATTATTTTACTAGACGGCTACCCGTCGCTTCGCTCCGGAAGCCTCGCATTTCCAAAGGAAGACAATATTATATTTAATCACAAACACAAATTACATCAAGTAAACTAAAAATAAATTAAAGTTTAAACTCTAAAACCTTGTCTACATGCAATACAATATTGAAATCTATTTGTAACAGTCGGAATTTGGCCATTCAATATTATTTCTCTTGCCCGGCAACTCGCGTGCATGCAACAATCGGACAGAGTTGACCATGCAATAATATTCCTATTACCTGGCAGCGCGTGTGCGAAATTCAATTGTTAATGACGTATGCATTACAAGCTGGGTTTGTATTTTTTTTTTTTTTTTTTAATAATATAGATTATTTATTTTTTTAGGATTTTTTTTCCTATTTTAATTTGAAGGTAACTTTTTTGAAATTTGCCTGTTATGCCTTTAAACAGTTTTAAATTTTGTCTGTTGCAATTTTGAAAATAGTAAAGAATATATGAATAAATTAACTTATATTACAAAACTATATAAAGCCGGATGAAACCTAGAATCTGTATAAACTCTAATATTGTGTTTAAATCCAAATTATCTAAATTATTTAAAACTAACACCAGATGCCGCTGATGAAGCAAGGATCAATTGGGATTATCCAGAGACGGAAATACGGTTTTATTGAATTCGAGTTTTACAGATTTTATGTTTCTGTCCAGCTTAAGTATGTATTTACATACATTGTCAGTAATACTTACTTCGTATTTGAAGTAAGTTACATAAGAAGGCATTAATTATTTAATTATTTGTGTTTTGTGAAGTATTGATATTCCTTATTATATTTGCCTATGTTAAAAAGTTTATAATTGATTTTTTTAATAATATAAACACACACAAAAAAAAAAATAGGATTACAATATTTTTCTGAAGTTGGAGAAAAATACTACCTTTTTATTGGAGTCACTATCACCTACCTTATTAGTTTGTTTATCTTGCTTAGACCTCTACGTCATATTCCCGTCTTCTGAGGAGGTATTTCCATTACCGACGATAGACTGCAGTCTATATTATCCGCCATTTCTCTTGGAGAACTATGACCGTTGCCCTATTGGAAGAAAAGTGCATGTTTTCAGTTTCAAGCTTCTAATTTTAATAATTTATTCTCATACTACTGGAAAATATTATTACAAGTTTAATACAATTAAAATAAATAAGTTTGAAATAATTAGCTCGCGATGTTCCGTTGTTACATCAAAAAATTTCATTATTGCCTTTAATTTTCCTTTTTGGAAGACAAGACGGATAAGATATATGAACTATCGTTAACAAATAAATAAATAAATAATTATAATATTAACGCAAGTTCAAGACTGTTTCATATTCATTAATATTATTAATTCTGTGAATTCAACACATTTCATCACCATTCTTTATCAGATGTAATAAAAGTTGAATAATTTAGAATAAGGACAATAATTCATTAGCATTTATGGCCACTGCTCGTGGCAGGGATTGGTATGGTGGATACTAAACCTAGGTCAAATGCAGATAAGGTTTTGAGCAAAGCAATTGATTGACACGATTGCTCAGAGGCAAAGGCGCGGCAGCTCTGGTTTGATCTAGAATATTCTGTCTCCGTTCACGAAAAAAAATTAATAAGTGAATAATAAAATTGTTTTAATTAGTTCATTTGAAATTCATTAATGAAGGTTTAATTGAACGAAGAAGTAGTTAATTTCATAAATCATACATAGAAGAAAAAAACAAAGATTTGATTTGTTAATACAATTTCGTGTATATTGTTTAAAGTAGAAATAATAAAATTACTATTAAAAAAATTTTTGTTTTTTTTCTTGAAAATATTTTTTTTTTGCATCAGTTTTCTTTGAATTAATTTCACTAGAAATCATTATCAGAAGCAGTTTTAATTATATAAATGTATGTTTATACTGTGTATAAATATAGACTCTACAAATATATATGTATTCTAATTATGCGACTGGCTGCACAACAAATTGAATTTAAAAAAATTAAAATTTTTACAATAAAAACAATTATTTTTAATAAAATCTAAAAAATTATGTGTAAAATTGTTTTTTAACAATTATTTTTAATTTGTAAAAAGTTTTTAATTCAATTTATTGTGCATTCGTCGCATAATTAGAGTATTTAAATCTGCACGTAAAATCCACCAATCAAATATAGTCTATATATATAATAGAGAGAGTGTCTGTTTTTCGGTCAACAATAATTTCTAAGCAATCAATCAAAGCACTTTTACAATAAACATTTACTTTTCATTCTTTCTTTAAGATCTGAATTTTGGCTGAAAATCAGTCATATTTTTCAATCAGTCAATTTTTTTTCTGTAGAATGTGCTGTAAATTTCTCTGGATAGCTTTATTATTGAAATATGTTTCTGTTTAGCATAGTTTCGTAATATAAATGAAATCGAAAAAGTTGATAAAATCGACTATAATATCGTATGAATTGGTTCTTGGATAATAAATTCTTCTAGAAACTCATTGTATTAATATAAAAAAACACGAACATCCTTTTTTGTACCTTTTCCTGAATAAAACCCTCGCTGAGAGGTGTTGAAATATTGAAGAGTTAATGAAGAGTTTTTGTTAAGAAAGGATGTTTGTGGTTTTTGGATGTTTTAATTTCGTCCCAAGCAAAAAAAAAAAAAAAAAAGGTGTGAATAAAGTCGCCTATTATACACATCTTAATAAATAAAAATGAATGTTTCTTTGTTTATTTGTCCCGTATGCGTTCCTATAATCTACCATTAATCAGATTGCGATGAAACTTTGGTGAGTTGTTGCGCGCACGAACGTTTCTAAATTAGTAGAACCATTTTACAATATCTGGTGCGCGAGTCGTTTAAACAAATGAGTGTATTTCCGGTTTCAATGTTTGCAGTTTCCGGTGCGACTCGCATTTGCAATGACCATCAATAAAGCACATGGACAACACATGGACAGCTGTATGTGGCCTGCTCACACGTCGGAAAACCTTCTGATTTATTCGTGTATGCACCAGACGGAAAATCAAAAAATATTGTGTATCCAAAAGCACTTCAATAAACAGAATTAAAACATAAACACTTTCTTTCTTTGAGTGGCGTTGCACTGCATGCCAGGTACAGCTAGTTGTCTATATAAACTTATTTCCGTCGGTCCGTATGCATGAAACAATTCGACTCCAACTGAACGGATGTTCATGAAACTTGGTATATATTAAGATCATCGAAGCGACCAGTCCAAAAAATTTTTTTCATCGAGATGGGTGAAGATTACACCTATTATTATTTTTTTAACTTTAAACGGCGAATGTTTTTAGCAACTGGATTTGGTAATTTCTATTTTTGTCGCCAATTTATAGATGATAATCCACAATCTTCTATGACATTCATAACAACAAGAAACAGTGAACGCACTTAATGTATCTGATGGTTTAACATATCGGTTCTAGTTCCGTGCTTCCCTGAGATCTGGATATCGTAGATCGCTAAAACTTCCAAAGAAATAGGAGAACTATAAAAAAATCGCAAATGTAAGTGAATTATGACTTATAATAATTTATGTGGCTATTATAATTCATAGCTATACAGGATATACCTGAAATGAGCTGCCAAACTTAAAGGTTGTATTCAATCATGCAAAACAACGAATAAATGTCGTATAAACATGGGTCAGGAAATGCTTTATTTCCAAGATATGAACGATGAAACGACACAGAGGTGTTGGCCGTACAGTTTCACAGAAAGTGCTCGAAATGTCCTCCACCGGCCGCAATGCACGCAACACAACGTCGTTCCATCTACTGTCCAACACGGTCGAAGATGCCAGGTGCACGTCGAATTGTGTTGCATCCATTCACTATGCGATTATGCAGTGCGTGGGCGTCAGGAACCTGTGTGGTGTACACTAATGCTTAAGATAACCTCAAACGAAAAAATTCCAGAGGGTTTAAATCAGGAGAACGAGCAGCCCATGTCATGATTACTGAGGATCAATTTAATGAGACTACGATATGACATAAAGGCCAACACCTCAGTATCGTTTCATCATTCATATCTTGGAAATAACGCATTTCCAGACCCATGTTTATATGACATTATTCGTTGTTTTGCATGGTTGAATACACCCTTTAAGTTTGGCAGCACATTAGTGTCATATTTTCTCTGTAAAAATTTGAGAAAATATTACACTATTTCCATTTTATCGTGAGCCGGTTAAAAGTTCTTCACGGACCAGCATTTAGGAACCACTGTTCTAAATCAATTAAGATAGTTCAAGTTACCGAACACAAGAATTAAGAGTATTTGTGTGTTGTTTTCCATAAGAATCAAAAAAAGGATATAATTGAAATATTCTGATAATAGCAATTGTATGACATAAGATATAACAGAATATGTGATAGAAACCAATGGACATGTAACTTAATAAATTCCAAGTCAATACCAAGAGAGTTATCTCTTCAAATGAGGAAAGATTCTTCCATACAAGAACGGGGCCTTTTACTTTCTCCAAATTTCTTTGCAAGATGTGACGGGAATGAAAAATGCACTTAAAAAATTCTGTTCGGAATATTTGGAATGCCAGCAACCTTAAAAGATCACTTTACGATGAAGTAATTTTGAAGTCAGAACACATACCCATGGAACAGCGTGCACTATAAACCGAGTCTGACAAAAAAAGAATATTTCCATTATAGGTCATTTCACGAAACTCAAGACACAATGCGAGAATATATTAAACAATCTTTCTACATTATTTAGTATGACCTGTATTATAACTCCATTTTGTCGACAGAAGACTTATAAATGTTCTTCAATTTTATCTTTTTTTTATCTTTTTTCAGGATTTGAGTGAATGAAGTAAAAAACTAGTTAAATAATTAGCGCCTTCACGTTTTACACTTAAATTTCACGTAGGCGTAATTATAAATAAGCAAGGAATAAACTGTCAAATTTTTAATGCTACATTTTCAATATGATTTGCAGTCATACTTTCATGTTATAAGATTTTATATTTAAAATATTTAATTCAATACAGTGTCTTTTTTTTTTATCAATTAAAATATAACATTAAAATTTAAGACCAATGTTCATCTGACACCTCAAGACAAGCCTGTTTCACGCTTATTAGGCGATCATCAGTTGAGAGTAGTCAGAATGAACATTGCAGGTCTCATAACGGAGGTGACTTGGAAGTTGAATAAGAAGAGCAGTGGAACCTCCAAAACTAAAAACATAAAAACACATTAAAAATAAAGAAAAAGAAAATTCATGTGCTGGGCTCTGCCAGCCTCAAATAAATTTCTTATGGCATCAAAATAAAGAAAAAGTGCCTAAAAGATAATGTAAACACATTAAAATGAGACCTGCAATGTTCATTCTGACTACTCTCAACTGATGATCGCCTAATAAGCGTGAAACAGGCTTGTCTTGAGGTGTCAGATGAACATTGGTCTTAAATTTTAATGTGTTTACATGTGCTCTTCTTATTCAAAAATATAACATTTTTAAGATTAAAAATACATTTTAAAAATAATGTTACTTTACAAATTATTTTTTTTTTTATTATTTTTCATTAATTTATGATTAAAATGAGGAACTGGATTAAATTTGAAAAGCTTTGATTATTTTATCATTCAGGATTACATTATTTTTTTATTATTAATTAAATTAAATCATATAAATAGAGAAATTTATAAATAACAGTTATAAGTTATTTGATTAATTATTTCTGTTTTCGAAAAAAAACTAATATTTTTAATATATGCTAATTACGCATATAAATTAATTTAATTTGAATACATAAATTAAAAAGAGTGCAAGTTTTCATTTATTGTTAAGTTATTTATTAATATTGATTGTTAAACTAATTTTCATTGTTTAACAACATTTTCATTTTTTATTTTATAAACAATGATTTAAGAGCACTTATTGTTAAACATCATTTTTTCCTAACAGGACAAGACCATCAAACTGTGTTTATTGTTAACTATTAACAATTACTATTATTAAATTATTAAACGCAAAACTTAACTAAACAATAAATTTATAAACAAATGTGTTTTTAATTTTAATTTTAAACTGCATTTCTCAATTAATTCATTAACTGACTAATATTTTTTTTCTGATACACTAAAAATTAACGTATTTAAAATGAGATATTCTAACATTAAATATTATATAATGTTTTCGATGTACATTACAAATCTACAACCTGTTTCTATGTTAACACACACACACACACACACACACACACACAAAAAAAATATGTTTTTCTAAGTTGTTTTTTTTTTAATATTTTAACAAATTAATTATTCCTTTTAAACTGTTACTTGCTGTAGAACTTATTTCAAAATATTCAAAATATTATTTCGAAGCAATTATTGAATTAAAGAAATCAAAATTCAATTAGAAAATGTGTTATTTGTTTGCATAATTAATGAACTATTAAACTTTAGTAGTGTACTAATAAAAAATCAAAAGTTAATTTCAATTAAATTTCTTATAGTTTAAATTAGTTACCGTAATTAAAACTATGTATGAATATTAATTATATTATTTTATAATCAAAAACAATAATTTTTAATAAAAACTAAAAATTTATATAAAATTCAATTTTCGAGAATTATTTACAAATAAAAGTGAAATGTGATTTTACCAACATTAAAAATTTTTTGAATGTTTTTTTTAATGGCTCTTCACTCCTTAACGGGTTGATACAATTTATTATGGTAATTTTCTGGGAGGATAAGTAATTTCTAAGACACACATTATAATTCAACCCGGAATAATATATCTTAGCTGCTGTTGTTGTTCTGTCGCAATTGCCTAAAACCTGAGCTGTTAAGAAGAGCTTTAAATGCTATCATTAAAATTGCATAATTATAACTCTGACGAGAAAATGAAAGCGACAGTAAAGTTAAATATTGGCATTAAGTCCTGCCGCTATGAGGTGCTGGTGCTAAGGAAGACCACGGCCGCACGGGTGGAGTTAATGAGCGATACACCGACCGACCGACCGCTCACGTCTACGGCTTTTTCGTCGCAAAAATCTCTCTATCTAATATTGACTGGGTTGCTGATTAATAGAGAATTAATACAGAAAAACAAAGATATAGACAAAGAAAATTTGAAAAACAGAAAGCAAATTTCGTTTTTTTAACTTATTCTTTCATTGGATATTGCTGAAGATGACAACAATATTTTGTTTTCCAAAATGTTGTTTCTTAATTTTTTATTTTTTTTTATATTTTTTTATATAACCAGTCCTATTAGGTGAGATATATGTACCATCCCTGTGTTGTAGGTCCTGGAATAATTGATATGTGATACTATTTAGTTAATATATTATTATTATTAAAATTTTAAAAATTATAATTTTTATAATAATAATATATTAACTAAATAGTCACAAATCAATTATTCCAGCACCTATAACACAGGACTGGTAAAACAAAATTATAATAATTTTGCAATTTAGATAAAATCGATTTCTCAGATAGCTTGATAAAAGTTGAATTTTTTTTTATTCAATTTAAAATTCTCTTTTACAACTATTATTTAATCAATAACTGAAAATCAAAAATTTTGAATATAATTTCAAAAACAAAATATTTTAAAAACTGGTAAGAAAAAAAACATAAAAAATACTGAAACTATACATCAGCATATTATGTAATCTCTGCTTTTTCTTTTTATAACAATCGCTTATTATATACTGTTTAATATTTTATATAATTAATAATTTTTATATCTTTTTCTTCACATTAATTATGTAAATAAGATAGAATCATAATATTAAAAGATTGGTACGCAATAGAAGTAAATTAACTAATAGGCTATTGATAAAAGTTATATAATAATTAAAGTACAATTTAATTTATAAATGCTATCAGTATTTAATTAATAAAACAAAATATTATCATTTTTATTAAAAAAAGTTAATATGATTTAAGTAAATTATTGCATTATTTAAGTAAAACAATTAATTTAATAAAACATTCTTTCAATAATATAGCTTTATTTAAATAGATATTAATATTATTATTTAAATACATTTCTAAATTTGAAATTTACTTCTAAATTAACTTCGACATATTCAAATTTTACAAATCGATTTTAAAACTGCTTTTACATTTTAAATTATAAATTAATAAAAAAAAATATCGAAAATATTATTACAAAATTCTCAAATACAAATTAATTTCTTTCTTTTTTTTTTTTAACAGAAAAAAAAAAAAAAAAAAACATAAAATAAATAGTCTTTATAATTCTGAATTTTTGATTTGTCATACCTGGTTCAAAATCAGGTTCCTTCTTATTATTTTAATTTTGAACTTATCTCGTGTTTTGAACCGTTATTTTAATACGAAATCAAATACAGTTATTTCATTGTCCCCGTGGACGAAATGAAGCTATTTCTGTGTTTTCTTGTCTGCCAGCGTCATGAATTAGGTTTGGAGTGTATGCAAATTACCTTTCTTAGACGCCGGCTTTGTGTTTACAAGTCGTACCATATTTCATCGTCTTATTCAGAATATTGGGGTCAAATCCCGACATAAAAACCTGTTTGATAAGAGAAGCGCCGAAAGAATACAAATAATGATATATGAACATTAAGATTTTTGCCTCCCTCCTGTAGGATGTTAAACAAAAAAAAAAGGATTCGAGTATTATCTGCTCCCATTTGTATTTGTAGGTTATTTTCTAAACATAGAAGATATTTTACTTTATTATAAATATAACATAATCTTGAGTGTAAGTAACAAATATTGCGTGAAGAAAACATAAAGGTTTACTTCGAATATCTTAAATGTTATTATCTCGCAACAATAAAAGGCTGGTCTATATTATAACACCTAACTTGGTGAATTTTATACAATATACTCTCGATATCTGGAAGTCGAAGGGACGCTAAAAAAAATTCGAGATAGCGAGTTTTCGAGATAACAAGGTCATAACCAAAACATAAAAATTCACATAAAAACATAAGATACGGAATAATATTCTAAAAATTAGTCTTGATAGATGAGAATAAGTATAAATATGTAATGATAGTTAATAATACAGCAATGATATTTTTAATTTTTAAAAGTAGTCGAAAATAATTACATTAAATTGAAAAGAATTAGTAAAATACAATGAACATACGTTGCTAGAATTTCTTAAAAAATACCTCTATTTGCTTCAACACAACTGAACGGCGATTTTTCCGGAAAAATTCATTTTTTACTTCGAAAAATATTCGACGTAACAAGGTTTTGAGTGAAAACTCTTCGACATAAGAATTAAAATTAACATTAGATGGATATGTAATATCAAAGGGAAAAATAATTTTTCGACATATCAAGGTTTTCGAGATATCGAAGTTCGAGATATCGAGATTATACTGTATATCGCTATATAGTGATATTATAAAATTAGTATTTTTATCTGTTGTATTCTTGGGTAGTTGGGAACTATTAGAACTAGTCTTACGAACTAAAAACTGATGGGTACCGGGAAGTAAAGACTGCTGGATAATTGAACCAATTTGGGGTACTTCTAACTCTACGAACCAATATCTAACCAGAAAAACACCAACTGCAATTGCAAAGGCAATTATCCGGAGCTGTATACCCTCTCCTGCTGCCGGGGCCGTATAATTTCCGAGTTCTGAAAATTTGGCCGAGTAAAGGTGGTACCAGGTAATTGTCGGGTTCTCTTTCCAACACCAGAAATTTCCCACCATCAAATATTTTGGTACTACAGAACAAACATGATATAAGCAAAATGGATAATGTTTATCTGTAGAGACTAAGGTTAGTATCAAAGATTTTGATAGATACAATTTCTTTTTATTAACTAGCCATTACAAGCTATTTGCCATATTAAAGTGACGTAACATAAGAAAACCTTACATATTTAAAATGTAGAATGAATATTTATCAAAAATCGAATAAAAATTAAAAATATCGCAAACATTTTTTATTGCTGGCTTACGGTAATATGTTTTTTGTTATTTTTTTTAAATGTCTGTGATATTTTTTTTTTATTATTATTTTAAAAGAAAACCTTACATCTATCGAAATATTAGCCACCATGATTTTAAAATACCTCAGTACATTTTAAAAAACTGGCTTTATATAGTTTTTAATGTTATTACAATATTCCAATAGTTCTATAAATTTCAAAACAGTGAAAGTTTTTAATCAGTTCATTTATGTACCATTAAAAAAATAACTAGAAATATTTTTGTAATTAATATTTGTTATAATTAAGTAGAAATTATAATAAAGAAAATTAAAAAAAAAGTTTTAAGTCCTGCAATTAAAATTAAAAAAATTAAAAGAATTAAAAAAAATAGACGCATAGATTTTCTTTACCAAAGCTTGCAAATTAGAATACTTAAGATATTTACAAAATCAAATGAAATGAATGAATAGAAAGAACAGCGTTAATGAATTGAGATTTAAATTAATCAAGCAGAACTTGAATAAAAGTTATTGAACGAAATGAAGTTTCGCTGTAGCTAATAAGTTTAAGTTACTTAAAAAAAAAATCAACCATTTAATTTTTTTTAATCTTTTTGTCTAAAATGATGATTCTGTAAAACAAACAATGTAATTTTGTGTCCCTTTTTTTCCCTCTTACAACAATAATAGTAGCCTACTGTAATAATTTCGTTCAAAACATAAGGAAAATAAAAGAATAACAATACTGTTTATTGCAAAGATCGTATTATTTATTTATTTATTTTTGCTGTTATTTATTCTTAAGATTTATTTACAATTACTAGTTAAATATAAGGTGGAAGAGCAACAAAATAAAAACTTAGACAAGTTTAACTAATAAATACAAACAAGATAAGCTAATGCTGATAATTAGACAAAAACCAAATCTTTACCAATTTAATTTTATAAAGATATAATCACGTCGTAATTCTTGAAAACCAATAAGTCAAAAATATAAAAATATCTTATGAAAATTTAAATAACAATTAAGAAAAGTTAAAATTTAAGATCTGAAGACTTGAAATACTTCCCTATATTAGTTATACAAATAATAAATATATAACTTATTTATAAAATATACCGCATATCAAAAAAAAAAAAGAAATACAATATATTTCGAATTCTCTGTAAATGTAAACAAATTTACACTTTTTTTTTAAATATGAATTTGTAAAAAAAAAGTTAAAAATTGTAATGTAAGTACAATGTTGCGTAACGTAAGCTTAATAAATATTTATTAGACTTTAAGTGAGTCTATAAAATTTTTAGCAATAAAATTTTACATCAATAATTAACATAGATTTAGGAGAGCTATTAATATCTATTTACAGAGATGCGTTGAGTGAAGAAAGAAATAGATTACATATTCTTAAATATGAAATTTAAAGATATTTTTTTTATAAAGTATTTAAAGTGATTTATGACAGAATTTTTTACGAGGAGTTATTCATGCATGTATTTAAGATAATTAGTGTTAAAAAAAAAAGACAAAACAATTAAAAATAGAATTTACAGTAAGCTTTTTTTATTTAATAATTTATAAATCTCAAAATGTAAAACATGGATTAATTACAAAGACAAGGAGATTCTAAGGTTGGAATTTTTGAATCAACAACTGATAGAAACTACTTGTTTGTGAATACTGTTAAAAAACCGCCATAAATCCTAGGTTCCTGACTGGTGTTTCCAAAGGGGAGGAGAGCATATGTCATGTCCAACTGACATCCCTCTGTAGGAACTTAACCATAACTTCGTCTATCTCCCGTTCCATCTGGACATTTGCATCGTGCACTGTGGTTGTCACTGCCGCCGGCAACACCTATTCGTATTCGGCTCGGGTTCGGTCGTCTCCACCCTCGTTTTGCCGCTGCGGGGACCTTAAACAAATCATAGCATCGACCGGGTTGCTCACCCCGCCCCGGCGAACCCTTCCTGAGAACCAAGATGGCCCCTCCCACTAGATCCAAGAAGAATCGCCTCCCGCCCGCACTCTCGCACCAGATAGGCTCCGAGTCTGTGCCGAAGAAACTGTACAACGAATTCCACTTCCTTTCTATAACGTTCGCAGTAAAACTCTTTTATAATTTCAAGAGTTTATTCCAATACTTCATAAAAAGTAGGAAAAATGAAGTATGTTTAGAACCTGTTTATAATTGTTAGACAACTTATTATTGTTATCAACTGGAAATATTTTTACTTAAATGATACTGTAACAATAAAATAGACACATGCTCTCTAATATTACTTAACAATACTATATATATTAGCTACGTCATTGTTATTGTATTTTACTTGCATGTAGACAACATACATGTGTGTAATATTCTAGAGTCTTCTAAATTAAAAATCAACGAAATTTCATTTGGACTATTCAAAAATTTATGGAGAAAAATCAAAAATAAATTAAAAATCAGCAATGTAAACAATGATTAACAATGATTGTCAAAGAATTAATAATAATATAAGAATGTTAATTAGTAATAATATTAATCAATGAGTCAATAATGTAATAATATAAGACAAACGAGATATTAAGGTAATAATAGCATTCATGATTGTTGTTTATTTAAATTTATTTACTGGTGAGAAGGAGGACGTTAATTTCCTCCTCTTAAATATGTACAATGTTTTTCCTGAAGAAAGTATTTGATTAAAAGACAGAAATATTGAATTT
>JAFIDM010008419.1:35698306-35713640 GCA_023159025.1 Thereuonema tuberculata | reverse complement strand
GGAGGTTCCACTGCTCTTCCCATTCAACTTCTAAGTCACCTCCGTTATGAGACCTGCAAAAGTTCATTCTGACTACCCTCAACTGATGATCGCCTAATAAGCGTGAAACAGGCTTGTCATGAGGTGTCAGATGAACATTGGTCTCAAATTTTAAAGTAATTATTAATAATAGGAAGATAAAATATCAATAATTATTACTAATATGAATGGATTTTTTTCTTTTGCTAAATTTTAATTGTTTTGTAATTTTAATTGTTTACAAAAATGATGTAATAAAAAACTCTTACTGTATAGTTTTTTAACGAATTTTAAGAAGAAAAGAAAAGTTTTTTTCTGTCTTCAGAACCTGATGAAGTTTCCTGTTTAAGGAAAGGAAATATTGTACACTCATGAACAAAAAAAACGACAATGGTGGGTGCAGTCGCCTTCCCATCATATCCCAGACATGCTCGATTGGAGAGAGATCTGGGGATCTGGCTGGCCAAGGAAGTGTTTCACAAGCTGCAAGATAGGTCACAGCAACACGTGCCGTATGAGGTCTGGCATTATCTTGCTGAAAAATAAGGCCAGGGTACTGCAAAAGGAAGGGTAGCAAAACAGGTCTCAGAATGTCGTCGACGTACCGCTGTGCTGTAAGTGTGCCGCTAATGACGACCAAAGGGGTCCGCCTATCAAGGGAAATGGCACCCCAAACCCTAACTCCTGGTTGAGGGCCTCTATGGCGTGCAATAGTGAAAGCAGAATCGGTACGCTGCCCTGGGCGTCTCCAGACACGTCTGCGACGATCGTCAGGACACAGTTGGAAGCGGGATTCGTCGCTAAACACTACACGTCCCCAGTCAGCATCATTCCAACCGGATTGAGCCAAGCACCACTGTAATCTGGCCCGACAGTGTGCAGACGTGAGTGGCAGGTGGCGTAGCGGTCGGTACGAGCGTAGATGTCGCTCTCTCAGCCGTCTGTGAATGGTCATGGTGGACACTCATGTGCGGGTCGCACGTCTGATGGTTGATAACGATGATTCAAGCGCTGTGACAGCTGATCTGACAATCACTCTATTCTCCCGCTCTGCTGTGGCCCTAGGTCGACCGCTGCCTTCATGACACTGAAATCTGCCATTGTCCACCCATTCCTGCAAGCATCTTCTAATCGCCGCATCACTTCGACCCATATTACGAGCGATTCTCCGATTTGCTCAACCTGCCTCTTTCAATCCAATGATACGACCTCTTTCAAACTCTGACAGTTGCACGTAATGAGCTCGAATCCTGCGGCGAGGCATTTTTTTAGTCGTTGAAAGGTATCCTAACTCGCAAGGCAACAGAAATTTTGACTATCAGATTGATAATCGCTTCTTACATACATCTGCTGAGTGCGCAGTTCCGATGCGCTGTAGCTCTCGCTATTCATTCATTGGACACCAAAGTTTAATCATTTGCATGGGCGGTCCCAATGTCTTTATATACGAAATTTCACAATCGGACAACTCTAGGTGGGTCATTCTCGTCTTACCACGAGAGACATTTGAATGATCATCTATTGAAGGTCCAAGAGAGGAACTTTGGTAACACAAAGAAACAAAAATATCGATATAATAGAACCAAAAACACACATATTTCAATGTCGTGACTATATTCCTGTATTTCCCTCTGCTTAAAATAATTATGCAGGTATACTATTCACACAACTAGATTAAGTAACGTGTTAGTGCAGGTTCAACATGCCTCCGTCGGATGGCGCTAGCAGACAACAGATGAGTTTTGCATGGGAATGACTCATACCACTGTTTTAGGGATGACCGATTTATATTCTAAGCACATTTTCATACGGTTCTCAGCGTTCAAGGTCCCCAAGCACTTCTTTTGTTAGTAGAAATGGCTACTAAGAAAGAAATGGCTTTAAAAAATAGCCATTTTAAATGTAGAAATGACTAATATTGTTTTTTCGTTTTTTAATGCATTTCCTTGGACACAGAAGGATTTTCCATAAATCTTGGATTTCCATGAAATTTGGTATTTCTTTAAATAAGATGTCAAAACTTTTAACTCATTTCAGTTAATTAAGGTTACTGTTTTAAATTTGAAATTCTAATGAGATGAAGTTAAAATGAAAAATAAAATCTTTCTATTACAATCATCTTCATAACATTTAAAATAGGGACAAAACTATAAATAAAGTAGAAGATTAAAAAATAATTTGATGTGTAAAAATTTAAAGTGCATTTAATCGATTTTTTTTTTTTTTTTTTTGTTATTTGTTATTCTTTGAGTGTAATTTAATCGTTAAGATCGTAGATATAATCTGTCAGAATAAAATTATATTCTTATTCTTACGTATCCCGGGTCCATCATGGATCACTAGCCATGGAGAATAATATTTTATGATGGCGGAGAAATTCTGCTGTCGTTAAATTTTAAATCCCAGAGGCACCTTTAAGTGACAGTGAGACTTTGTCTTCTTAATGAAGAGAAACAAATAGTGAAGAGCCACGCTAGGATTCGAACCCTCGTTCAAACACATCGTGGCGGGCCTCCGCCTTAACAACAAAACTGTTGGAACTGCTTAAAATTGCACTCAAAATATTGAGTTTATACGTACGTTGATATTAGCCATTGTTTTAATGTTATTGTTAGGCATTTCTCAGAAGCCCGTTGTCAAAATAAGTGTAAAAATTTTTATTAACTGCATTAAATCTACACTGTCCGGCACTTTATTAGGTACATCCCTGCTGTGCGCATAAATGTCTGGACCCGTCGGGTCTCACAACAACTCTTCAAGCCGGTGAGACAGTGTCATGGTGTGGTGGATGTTTTCCTGGCACACGTTGGGTCCATTGATACCTCTGAGGCACGTCAGGATGCTAGAGCGTGCCTAAACATCGTAGCTGACCAAGTGCAACCGTACATGTTAACAGTTCATCCTCATGCAGATGGCTACTTCCAGCAGGATAATGCGTCGGTGCACAAAGCCCGCATCGCTGTGCGATGGTTTGAGGAACATGATGATGACTTTCCTTGATGCAGTGGCCCGCTCAGTCCCCGGATCTCAGCCCGATTGAAAATTTGTGGGATGAGCTGGAACGGGCTGTTCGCTCCAGGTCTACACCTCCATCAAATCTTCGGGAACTGCGTGACACACTCATGTCTGTATGTCTACACAATACCTCAACAACGTTTTCAGCATTTTGTGGAATCCATGCCTTGACGAATTTAGGCTGTTTTGAGGGCTAAAGGAGGCACAACACACTACTAGATAGGTGTACCTAATAAAGTGGCCGTACAGGATATGTAAATTAGATGGTTAAAAGAAAGCAATGGTAACTTAACAATTTTAACAATTGTCAACTGTTTTTAATGAGAAAAGTAGTTAAATAGTTAAATAATCTAGTTAAATAGCGTGAAAATAAAATTACTTACAAGTGTTTCAAATAGCTCCTGTAACTTTTTAGCGTGGTTTAGTCTAGAAGATCTTACAAAATAAAGATTCTAGTTTTAACTGATATTTAAGGGAAGATTGGTTTAGACTAAGAAGGATCATTTTAAATGTTTTTGTTTAGAAGAAAAGAAGTAGGGAACAACACATTTATATAAGCTGATATGTATTAATTTATTCGACTATTCTTTATCAGTTCGTATCAGTGTACTTTTAAAGAAATGAATATAGACAGGAATATTAGAATGACATTCCAACGGTCGATAACCTTAAAATAATTTTTGAGTTAATATATTTAGGAAGCTGTAAGATCTTACTTATCTGCATCAGTGCAATAGTGAATTTTGTACAAAATGAATTGTAATCAGTAATAAAGTTTGTTTTGATAATTAGAGTTGTAAAGAGACTTGAGACAAGCACTGCTTTTAAAATTTACAAAAAAAAAATAGATTTTATATACTGTGTATTTGAAATATCTTTGAACTGTTAATAAATTGTTAGAAATATTGTTACTTTATATATATTAAGAAAGAATTGATGGTTCTTATATAAAGTAACAATGATTGAAATAACAATGCAATTTCTGAAAGGAACAATATATTCTCGGAGTTATACTAAAAATTAGTAGGCTAATACTTTTAATAATAATTAAAATAATAATGAGATTGGTTAATGTTTAAGAGATCCTGCCTGTATCTTAACTAGTATTGCATTGTCAAATACCTACCAATAATAAATATATTAATCTACTAACCAAAATGCAAAAATAATTTTTAATATAACTTTTAATAAATTTTAAACTCGTAAATAGAGTTATGTCAGTTACAGAATTGATTATCTACACAAATTATTAAATATTAATTAATTAAAAATTGCGAAATAATAATTAGAAATAATAAGCTGACTCCATAAAAATATAGTGGGGTTTTTTTTTGTTTTTTGTTTTTTTTTTTATCCTTCTCTTTCTTCTTAATTAATTTATCAATTTTATTAACTTTATGAAGATTAAAGTACTTGAGAAAAGAAGTTCCGAGAAGCGTTCATAGATGGCGCCACGGGGACTAATGGTAGCTATTTGAATCGTTCGTTTTCTTCGTAAGATTTTTGCCAGTAATAAGTTCCTTGGAAATCAAATATTTAATAGTGGTGTGTGTGTTGTTTTTTTTTTAGTAATTTCAGGAGCCACCAATCGAATTGTGATCGTTCATTTAAATCAATTATAGAATACTTTCAATTAATTTTATTATAATCGGTTTAATATAATCTTTGATGAACTCTTTGTATCATCATGATTAGTTTAAAATAGCTTTATAAAAACATTAATGTTATAAAGATCAGAGGTTAATATTATATTTGTTTGAAAGCAACAAATGTAATAAATTTTTACGCCAGTAGTAGCATTTACTTTGTATCGTAGAATAAAAATTCTTCCTTTGGTAATTTTTTGACAAATCTCAATTCCATTTGTGATACTGAATGTTGATTAAAAGCTTTTATAAAAATCGTGTGAAAACTGAACTTTCCTGGCTTTGTTCCATCTGTGGTCATAAAGTTTATTTATCCTAGGGGGCTGAAAATTTAGTGGAACTGAACTACTTGTCAAATTACTTTGTTATTTATTGTGTATATAAGGTATATGTGTGTATATTTGGTTCTCGGAATATTTTTGTTTTCTAAATTATGAATAGTTCTTTATAATCCGAATTGTTAAGTAAATAAAATGATTATTAGACAGGAAGTCCCTGAAAGAACTTAAACTATTTTCCTTAAAATGTTATTAATTATTTTTTTTATTATTGTTTTCCTTTTTCCTTTTTTTTTAAATAGTGAAAATGACAAAAAAAAAAAAAGAAAATCTCCCTTCTTTTTTAATTTCTAAAAAATTGTTCAATGCAAACAGTGTCATTTTGTTTTTCGTTACCTGAACAAAATTGACAAGGTAGGGAAAGCGATTAGTAAACCAATCACAATGCTTTGCAACGTCTTTTGATAATTGATATTGCTTTAATTTCCTTGTGTTTATTTCCAATAAACGCAACAATTGCGCCTTTTGACAATCACAACAATCACTGAAAATGTGATTGTTGCGAATGCAAAAGACGCAATTGTTGCGATTGTTATGATTGTTGTGCAATCATAACAATTTAATCATTAAAATTTAATGAGATTTTAATGATAATTTAATGAGATTTTAATGATACTTGTTCACAGACGGACAGACAAAAACGGGAATATTAGTCTGCTGATCTAGATCAGAAGACTAAAAAATAATAATAAATTCTCAAGTCTTAACTAAGTTGTCTAAATCGGATTAATTTTAATCCTATGAATTAAAACAATGAATCCACAATATCGTTAAGTAAAAGAATCAGTAGCCATTGTTAAGACATCATGGAAATCCATTGTTTAGATTCCAATGCTTTTCTATGGCAATTTTTTCTCTCGCCGTCTCTCGTTAAGTTCTCGTCAAGGACCGAAATACAAAAGATTTCAAATATAAAAGATAGGTCGTCTAAATAGTCCTTAAATATGCACACCAAGTTTTAAGAAGAACTGTCCAGTGATTCAAAAGTTATTAGGGGGAGCAATACATTCACACAGACTGAATAATTTCGTGAGCCATCATGAAAACTTCATTAAGTTTTATATTTGTTATTTATTTTATATTCAGTAAAGTATTTGCGAATAAAATTAAAATCAAATATAAACTAAATAAGTGTGTGTACCAATTTTCACATACACCAAGATAAGACCCCAAAATAGTTGAGGATGTACAGAAACTGGATAATCTCAAACTGCCATTAAACTATAAGTTTTCCCAATTAACTAGCCGGGCACCGTTGATTCGCTCCGGAACTCTTGCATATATAGCATTAAAAAACAAAACTTTAATTATTTAGCAAATTAATATTGAGATCGGAGAATATACGACTTCCCAGCCCATTGTGGCCTTCTCCGCTAAACTGAGGTGTATTGCGGGTTGGCGCCACACACCTGGGGTTGCGCCACACACATTTTTGCATGTATCTTGCAAACGCAGAAACATTTGTGAAATACTGATATACCGTTCAATAGAACTTTCAAATACCAACATTTTCTCAATATAATGTTCTCTTCCAAGTTTTATATTTTTCGTTTAAATTGAGAAAAAGTCAAAATTTGACCCCTTAAAAGGCGCCATCTTGGAAACCAAAAAAGTTTTTCGAAAGATTTTTGTAGCATTTTGTTTTTCTTAAAAAATCTGCATTTTATTCATTTGCATGACCACTCTACCTCTTATAGTTTGGTCACAAAATTGGAAAAACTTAGTCTTATGACAGACAAAATAACGTTTTTATTTTCTCAATTAATTACTTAGCATGATAACAGCGCTTAAAAGAGGGTCGTATAAGGATGGTTTTTATCCTTCGGATCCACTGATTTAAAGTCAATAGAAAACGATATTGCCCAATCCATATCTATCAGCAACTAGATTAAAAGAGTATAAAATTATCAGCGCTAAAGTATAAAATTAATGGCGACCCATTAGAACCCCTATGCGGACATTAAACGTATGTATAATCAATTTCAAACAACGGATAACGAAAAATTTTAGTTGCATAAATATGGAATCTCCGAAATAAAAAATAAATAAATGTGCTGGGCATTACAATCTATACAATCCGTCACTCGATCCATTACACTACATCAGTTTCCTTAAAAATAGAGTGATAATTTAGAGTTTCCTCAATAAATAGTAAGAGTAAAAAAAAAAAAGACTCAAAAACTGAGTTTTACAGTATGCCGAAATTATTTGCACACAAGAAACAAAAATACCCCATTCCTACGGCGTTTGAACTCTGATGGTGAAGTCGGTTTGCCGAACCGATCTTCCGTTCGGGAGTTGTTAGGGGGAGGTCAGACACGGACAGACAGAACGAACGCAATAGCACCCATATGGGTCGCTATAAATTACAGTTTTCTGAAATGGCTTTGGACTTATTGCGCTTTAACGTCAATTAAACATTAGTCGGTTGTCTTATATTCTTTACTTAGCCCAGTGCGTTTCAACATCAAATGTATTTTCATTACAAAAATACGGTTTCAATTTTGGTAGTTTGTGAGCTGTCGTGATCGTAGCTGAAGATTCAATTCTCAATTAGAAAGATTCATTTCTGAAATTAGAATTAAATAACTAAATTTTATCTAATGAAAAAGGAGGCCTCTTGAGTTAAGCTGAGACCATAGGACAGCTGTTTCGAGTTTATTAGGCTCTGTTCAGTCAGGCTATCCAGCAAGCAAAAACTCAAAAAGCGTACCAGGATAAAAAGTAATATAATCTTAATAAAGTGACCCTGACGGCCGAACAGTATTAGAATTAGCTCACGTCGGACCTCTATTGGATTTCAATTGGATTTAATCCAGGATTAGCTTATGACTGTTTGGGGAAACTGGTCGTCAGTGATTTTGTTATTTTAATTTTCTTGATTTTAGTTTCTGAGGGATCACTTGTCCTATTAAGAATAAATACTATTTAGTCTTACGGAACTTGGAATTTTCTTTTAGTAATTATTTTTGCCTTCTGGTTTTAAAGACAAAGAAAAGGATGGAAGAAGTAGAAACCAATCTAACTACATCAAATGTAATAAAAGTGGCTGAAAGAGAAGCAGATGCTCTAAGCCACGAAATAACGCTATGATTTACAATAAAACTAAAACCAAAAACAACAATTCTTATCAAGCAGGTTTACATTTCAGCAGATGTCGACGCCAAATGGCTGTAATTTCTCAGTGAATCGAATCCACTGACAAGAAGATAATGCTGTGCTCTAGGTGTCCACCTACTCAACCCCTTGGCCATGACTGAAAGCCAATTAAATTCCTTGAAAGCCTCTCCTTCTTTCACACGCAGTACAACAGCCTAAATCAAACTTCCTCTTTCCAGAATTTTCCTTATCCTAAAATAAAATAGGTACTACAAAGAAAGCGTCTTTGTTCGGCCTCCAATTTTCGAATGATAGAAAGATGTCTATAAAGTATTCAAAGCAAACTAAAGGTTAACTAACTATCTCTAAAAGTTCCATATTCTTCAAGAAAACTCTTCCTTTTTATTTCTACAGTAATAAAATATTACAAAAACTCCACGTACCACATAATTTTAACAGATACGAAGAAGTTCGTGTTGACTCTTCCACTGTTATATTAATGAGAGACTTAATAAAAATAAATTGTACAAAAATAGCAACAATAGACGTTTTTAATTATTGAGAATTTTACTATTTGTTATGCTATTATGTTTGTTTTCATTATTGTTTTTAATAATTGATTTCTTATTCGTGTATTTTGGTAACAACGACTAAATTATTTGATTCACGAGTTTTTAGAAATTGTTTAAGCTTCTAACCATTTTCGTTTTGTTGTATTTATTCCAATCATGCTTAGTGCTTGAAAAACAGAAGACGGTTTCTAACTTCTCGAAAATTCGCAGTATTTATAATAAATCTATTTTAATACTATAATGAGATATGTGGAGTTTTTGTAACTATCTCTAAGTAGACGTTAAACGCTTTTTCATCCAATAATTAAAAAGTCCCCAACAATAATACAGAAATGCTTGCGACTTTGTTTAGTAAAAAATAAAATTCAACTAAAAATATAAACCACATAATTAGAATGTAGAAAACACAGGAAACACAGGTTCTTCACTCAACATCGCTATATTATAAACAAAGAAAAATAGGCAATGTTTAGAATTTTTAAAATCATTTGAAAGTCTTTATGATTTAATTTAAACAAAGATAGGCTATGTTTACAATGTTAGAATAATTTAAACAAAAACAACTGTAAAAATCATGAAATTTTTCAGTGATTGTAATCAGTGTAAATATGGCCTATCTTTATTTAAATTATTCTAATATTATAAACATGGTCTGTCTTTGTTTAAATTATTCTAATATTATAAACATGGCCTATCTTTGTTTAAATTATTCTAACATTGTAAATATGGCCTATCTTTGTTTAAATTATTCTAACATTGTAAACGTAGCCTATCTTTGTTTAAATTATTCTAATATTATAAACATGGCCTATCTTTGTTTAAATTATTCTAATATTATAAACATGGCCTGTCTTTCTTTGAATTATTCTAATATTGTAAACATGGCCTATCTTTGTTGAAATTATTCTAACATTGTAAACATGGCCTATCTTTGTTTAACTTATTCTAACATTGTAAATATGGCCTATCTTTGTTTAACTTATTCTAACATTGTAAACATTGCCTATCTTTGTTTAACTTATTCTAACATTGTAAATATGGCCTATCTTTGTTTAATTATTCTAACATTCTAAACGTAGCCCTTCTTTGTTTAAATTTAAATCATAAGGCTTTTCAAATGATTGTAAACATTGTAAACATTGCCTATTTTTATTAGTTAGTATTATTCTATGTTTGTTTCTATTTTGCTTTGTAATTAAGCCCTGAAGAAGCAGAAAAAGCAGCTTTCTGTGAAATACAGCGATGTTTAGTGAAGAACTTGTGTTTCCTGTGTTTTCTATATTAAAATTGAACTAACTAAGAGCTTTCGGATATCTTTCGTTAATTACACATGTCTGCAAAATTAAACTCATTAAAAAATTGTTTTAACTTTGAAAGGTTATTTTGTATTATTTACTCAAAAGAACAATTAAAAAATATAATCATCGGAAGCGCAGTGGTCCCTGAAAAGAAAAAATGAACAATAAAAAACTCACTGAGGAAAAATTAGTGAGAAAATTCATGTGCCAGCAGTCCGCCGGCCTCAATGAATTTTTTTGAAGCATAAAAAATTCAATCTGCGCATTGAATTATTAATAAACAATAATGGGTGAGACCAAATTGTTATCCAAGTAACATCGTGGATCAGCTATTTCACGCTCTGTAGCGATCATCAGTCAGGAGCAGTGACCGGTAAACATCGAGGTCTCAGTACCGAGGCTAATAGGAATAATCGTCAGAAGCGTAGTGGTGGATCAAAGTTTTTTATTGTTCATTTTTTTCTTTTGAGGTACCACTGCGCTTCCAATGATCATTCATATTAGCCTTAATACTGAGACCTCGTTGTTTACCGGTCACTGATCTTGGCTGATAATCGTCAAAGAGCGTGAAACAGCTGTTTCAGGATGTACTTTGTAAACAATTTGGTCTCACCCATTGTTAATTAAAAAAATATATTTCAAATGTTTATATCAAGTCACATAACTTGCAAAAAGCAACAATTTTTTCTGGAAAAATCATAAATTGCGTATATTTACAATAATATTTAACGCTTTTAATCATGGGCATTTTTTGATAAATCTATATTCGATATCAACAAGTATTTTTCATATTGCGAAAATTCACTAAAGCGAAAAAAATGAGAATATCAAAAAAAAAAAAAAAAAGGTCTTATCTTGCGATTATAAGAAATTGTCTTTAATAACAAGACCTTACATGATAGAGGAAAAACTTTACTTTTCTTTTTTAATTCAGCGTCCAAAAATCTATATAAAAGTTTCAAATTTACTAAAAACACGTTAATCCGAATTTGATGGGACCGTGCCCATTTCGGGATAAACGAAATTTCGGATTATCCGGCATATATTGTATGAAACATGTACCGTTCATATATTAAACATAATTAATGTAGTATACAATATTGAACTACATTAATTACTTATATTAATGTTATTAATTGAATTACAGTTACATAATCACGTGTGTATGCTATTAAATATTTATTACAGCGACATAAAAATTTTTTGTAGATTTTTAAAGTAAGTTAAAAAATCGTTTCGGATAAACCCAAATTTTCGGATAAACGTTTATGATTACATAGTATAATCATAAAACAGTTTTTCCATTACATCCCTGCGTGATTAATCTAAACGAAAATTCCAGAAGTTATTCAATGAAAATTGTAGCGGAACCGAGTTATCACCCGTATTTAAAATCTTCACAAAGTAAAAAACAAAATGCGTGCTCTTTAAGTCTACAGGGTGTCCGACAAGTCCCGCATCATAAAAGATATCGTTTGTTTGTCAACAACAATTAAAAAAACAATTAAAACAAAATTACGTCCGACAAGTCCCGCTTCATAGGCGATATCATAATTTTGTTTTAATTGTTGTTTTAATTGTTGTTGACAACCATATGATATCTCCTATGATGCGGGACTTCTCGGACACCCTGTAGGACTCTTATGTAGTTATGTTTGTTTAAAAACTCAAATAAGATTTGAAATAAAAACTAAAAATGATCACTATCTAGCCTGAAAAAAATAAATTTAACCCCAGGTTTGGGAGCTGCGGTTGATTTCTCTGCACGAAAAAGTTGAATAATAAAAAGTTAAAGTAAATATGAAGTCAAAAAAAAAATAATTAATTGACAAAATAAGCTCGAAAACACAAAGAGATTAAAGTAAGCGTTATTATTTTTATCAGAATTAATGGATACAATATTGATATCCACTTAAAACTGAAAATAAAGATCGGGAACCAATCTTAAGGAACTCCGGATACTATTCATAATTCTTATCATTGAACCTTAGAAAATAAATGTTATTTATTTCTTTTGTCTTTGTTTTTTTAGTTATTTAATGTGAAGTCAGATAAAAGCCTAATATATCTCCATTCATTTTCAATTGTTTTTAGAATTTATGACCAAAAATTAAAACATCTCCGAAAAGGTCAACTGTAAAATACCAGATTTCCACGAAATTCCGAAGTAGAACAATTAAGAAAATATACTTTTTTATTATTGTTCTATAAATCAAATTAACCAACACAAAAGTTACCCTGACTACGTTTTGGTTGTTTCGTCTTATTATGTGTTTAATACCAGACATAAATCCGTCTTTTCCCTAAACAGCCGATTCTTTTATTGAGAATTAATGATTTTCCTGTCAAAAAACGCTGCCTAAATTGTTGGAAAATTGTTGTGTTTTTGATGTTGTTATTTAAGAAAGTGTAATAATTTCTGTTTGCTTTGTGTTGAAAGTGTTGCGTGCCAATGGCTACAAGCTTACATGCAAGTTAGTTCATGTTTCCACTCTAATGAAGCAATAAACCATTTAAAATGGTTGTCTAATTGGGAGCATCGTTATTTGGCTACCGAATTCAGCATTTTTATTATTTAAATAAATAATCGGTGTCTAATAATAGTGATATTATCATTTGTTTGCAGATAAATTGAGATGCTGGGATTTTCTGATTTTTTTTTTTTTTTTGTATTTGCATAACTTTAAATAGTTTTATACAGTTTAATTTATTAATAAATAATAATAATAATAATAATAATAAATTCACACAGACAAAACCATACATCACAACAGACCAGACATCACACTTGTTGATAAGGTCAACAAACAGACCTATCTAATTGATATTGCAGTGCCTATCAGCAAGAACATGCAGAAAACTCACGCAGACAAGATCAGTAAATACACTGATCTAGCACACGAGCTCCAGAAGCAGTGGAGGCAGGATCGAGTACGTGTTGTACCCATCGTTTTGTCTGCCACTGGTCTGGTGCCTCACACATTGCACCACAGTCTCAGCACACTAGGACTTCACAAAAACACTTATGCACAACTGCAGAAGGCTGTGGTACTCAACACTACACGCATAGTTAGGAAATTTATGGACACAAGCACACATCCCTAATCATTCTTGCACACATCTTTACACTTGGCAGTATGTGCTTTGGTCCTTGACCCGCCATATTGTTTTTGCTGGGGAAACCCAAGGTTTGAAACATACCAACGTAATAATAATAATAAGCCCCCATGGACCCTACCTCCTCGCGGTAAGGGCGGGAACTACACTAGCTTTAGGGTAGGCTAAAGGGTCCAACCATCCATGATGAGAACTCGTTCTAATATAGATCATACTGCATCGGGTGTGGCGCAGGATAAAGTCACCCGCGTTCGGGGGTTAGGCAGAGGCCTCCGTTCGAAAAATATACTACAGTCTCCCGCAGGTGGTGGTGGAGAAAGTGGCACCCCATCATGTAGTATGGCTACCACAATGCCCGGGCAACGCCATCCAGCCCGAACAGTCGGAAGTGTTTCGTCTGTGTCAGAGCAGGCGACCACCAAGACTGGGAAACCACGCCAGCGCATCCGATGGTCATCACAGATGAACCAGGATCTTATGCGCGACTTCTACACTGTTACACAGTTAGGGACTCAACTCACAGGATTCAGACAGGCACTACACCATGCATTCACCACACGTTATCCATCGTTAGGGCTTAGCGAACAGCGGGTAGCGGATCAGCGATGTTCTGTAGTAGTAAACAATCTTATTCTCCCATGCATACTGGCACAAATTAGGGAAGAGGTCGCTGAATCCAACCACAGGACACCACACCCCACCCCACCAGAAGACATTACCTTTATGGCAAACACAGAAGCCTCAGAAGCCTCTACCCCTCAGTCCACATTCCCCAACAATACAAGATAAGTAAATACACAGACTTAGCACACGAGCTCCAGAAGCAGTGGAGGCAGGACCGAGTACGTGTTGTACCCATCATCCTGTCCGCTACTGGTCTGGTGCCTCACACATTGCATCACAGCCTCAGCACCCTAGGACTTCATAAAAACACTTATGCACAACTCCAGAAGGCTGTAGTACTCAACACAACACGCATAGTTCGGAAATTTATGGACACAAGCACACATCCCTAACTATTCTTCCAATTTTTTTTTTTTTAATACACTTGGCAATATGTGCTTTGGTCCTTGACCCGCCATATTGTCTTAGCTGGGGAATCCCATGGTTTGAAACTTTTTCGATATAATAATAATAATAATAATTAATAATTAATAATAATAATAACAATGAAAGGTTATTTATGCTTAACTCCTGATATTTGCAGAGAAGATTGTCAAGAAATGAAATTGAATTAAAATAATTTTTAACGTGGTACAGATTATAAAATATATACAGTAGAGCCCCGATTATCCGCCAGCGGATGATCCGCGGTGCGGATTATCTGCGAGTGCCGCGAAAAATTTTTTTCATTACGAATCCTATAGGCCTTCTCGGAATTTGTGGATGAGTGTCAGGCTCTTGCTCTGCAGAAAGGTTTTGCTGTACTGTACATATTTTAATAGTTTTGCATATTATGTTTTTTGTATAATAAAACGTAGTTTTTATGCGCAAATGTTTTTTTTTCGTGTTTACACCTCATTTTTATTCTTTTTTGGGTTATCCACGATTTTTACTATCCGCGGTACCCTTGCCACCCAATTCCGCGGATAATCGGGGCTCTACTGTATTATGGCCAACACACAAATATAGATTAAAAAACATTAATAACAAATTAAAAATCATGCTATTTCAATTGTAAATTAAATTTTATACTCGTAAAAGCCCGCGCTTGGGCGAAACTGGTTGTGTAGCATGATTTTTAATTTATGTTTTTTTAGTCTATACTTGTGTGTTGGCTTTAAAAATTTATTTTATAAATGAAATTGAATATTTAAAAATATGCTTATATATAAGAATTGTGTAGTTACTATAAAAATATCATAAGACATTATCAATAAAACTAACAATAATCTAAATAAAAGTAAAGATAAAAATGAAAATATTTAAGTTTTTATCACACCTACATCTATGATATCAAATTCGAGCCTGTTTATGAGCCGGATAACAATTCACGAGCCAAAATTTAAGAAAAATCCAGAAAAAACTTTTAGCTGCTTTAAATTACCTATTTGGTTATGAATAGTTTTATATGAGTGAGACAATAAATGTTCTGTATAGTGCCTCTCTTTCTATTATATGAAGTTTCTATTCTTTCATCTTTCAATCCTCTGGTTCATGAGAGAGAATTTAAACAGCAAGAATCTGGGAAATTTAAACAGCAAGAAGCTGGGAAATTTAAACAGCAAGAA